>OZ023273.1:144724057-145324057 GCA_964007475.1 Hybos culiciformis | reverse complement strand
TTTTCTTTTTGTAACATTTTTGCTTCAAGAGTATTTTAAATATTAGTTGAAATAAATTTTTAGAAATACGGTGTTCGAAAAAAAAAAAATCATATTTAATAAAGAGGTACATAACTATATAATTATATAATATATTATGTATATTATGTATTGTAAAATATTATATTTGTTACTTTTAAATGCTTAAATATTTTAAGATGACTGATTTAAGCGGTGATATTGAAATTGCTATATTGTTTAAAATTTCTGAGCAATTGATTTATTTCTAATTTTATATTGTACTTCCAAAATCCTAACTTAAAAAAAAAATTTCAAATAAAAACATACTACAAATTCCGTGAAATTTACAGAATTTTGTAGAAATTTTTATTTTTGATTCATTATTAGTCCCTAGAATGTTTTCAATCTTTTTACTTTGTTTGAACATAAAATATCACAAAATTATAAAACTTTACTTTGATACATTTTTGAATTTTTTCATGAAGCTTACAATTTCTCAAGGATGTGGTCGAATTCATATATTATTTTAAAATATGTGTAATATGTTGTACCATAGATTAAGAATGCAGAAAGATTTATAGCTTCACACAACTTTTTTTCAGCCTTTTTTGGTATTTTTATGTGAAGGTGTTATTAAAACTAAATAAAATTCTTTTCATATATTGATAATTATAACGTATTTTATTAACACATTCACATAAAAATACCAAAAATAATGTTGTATGAAGCTAACAATCTATGTGTATTCTTAATCTATGGTTGTACATACAAAAAGGTATAAACTATTTTATTTTATTTAGAATAACAAGTTGGGAACTTAATTTCATGTGTCAATATGTTATATGTGTATAGTGGTGATTGTGAGAATATATGTCAAAAAGCTAAAAAGTTTCCGTAAACAATAAAAGCATTAAGCATCATACAATGTCATTGTACAAAAAAAGTTGAATTGATTTTCTACATAATGTTTAAGAATCTTCTAAACACACTTTCTCTATGGCCATCATCTTCTAAAATGATTAATATACTTTTTTTTTTTTGGTATAAAATAATCTTAAATTATGTTCTATACGAGGAAAAAAAAATTATTACAATAAAATTTTCTTTTCTCTCTTTTATTTATATATGTATGTTAGGAAAATAATATATAGAATAATAGGACGAGAAAAAAAAAAAAAAAACAAAATTATATTCAATAAAAAATTTGAATAAAATTCTCATAAATTAATTTTTTTTTATTCTCTGTTTCTTTCATGTATATACATTTTTTTTTGCCAGAACCATAAAATAAAATTTATATGATTGCATATTCTTAGGCATTAAATTGAATAATGCGGCATAAAATTTTTAATTTAGAAACAAATCTAATAAATAAATCTTATTATTTTATTTGAAATTTTTTAACACATTTAATTTTAATTTATTTATATGACGATGTTTTTATATTGGTTATAAAATTTTCAAAAATTAAACACATAAACATGGTATATAATTAAAATGTTTTTAAATAATAAATTATTCATAGCATATAATTAGGAGTTAAAATATTCTTATAAATGTTGTAACAAAAGCATTATTATATTTTTTATAATACAAAAAATTAAAATCTCGTTTGGTAACATAAACAAAAAAAAAAAAATAATGCTTAATAAATAATAAAATATCTAAATCTAAATCTAAAGTTCAAAATTGTTTAGTTCCTAATAATTTTTAATAAATGGAAGTTTGTTAAAAATATTATTCTTCAGAATTCTGATATTCCCACAAGCAATTGAAATTTTATTAACTGAACAAAAAAAAGAATGTTTTTCCTATTATTATTATATTAAATTTAGTTGAAGAAAAATTTTAAGGAACTCCTATAAATATGATCGTAAAGTTGACAAAATTAACTATAAGTCTTGTTAACTTTATTAATATGAATGTAAATATTTTGATTATGGTTTGGAAATATTGACAAAAATAGTTCAATATACTTAATATCAATCATAAAATACTCAATTACCTATCTATACGTACAAGCACATCATTGTACAATGTACATACAATGATATTATTTTTTTTAAACAAAATAGACATAATTTTTAAATGAATTTAATATAATTAAAATTGTTGTTCTAATGCAAATTGTTTTTTGATTGATTGGTATTTAACAGAACCATATATTATAGAATGAAATGTTTTTATTTAAATTTTTATTAAGTGTTAAAAAAAAGAGAAAAACTATACACAACTTCGATATTTATGTTTTATGTACATAAACATGCACAAACATTTTATTATGTATATGATTTATGAAGACTTATCATTTCTGTCCTAAGCTTTCCATGTATTTTATTCTTGAATTATATATTAAGACAGTACAATTCTTTATGCTTATTTAGTCATAAGATATTTTGATAATTAAAAATTGTATTTTTATTTATCTTATGTTCATTCTTATTCTGCTATCAATGCTTAAAAGGTTTAAATTAGTGTTTACATAGTTTTTACTATTATTACTTATACAAGTTAAAATCTTTAGATTAAATTTTATAAATTTTTAAACTTTATTTCAACATTAATTAAGTCTGACATTAAAATTAAGACTACAAAAAACTAACTCTGAAATTAGGTTTTTTATATTAAAATTATTTTGTTAGAATCAACAAATTCTGTGGAAAATAATTTTAATATAATTTTTAAATTTCTCTTAATTTCATAAAAATGCTCACATTAAGAAATTGTAATCTGATCGCTAATTCGAAGGTGACAAATTTTATAAAGAAATTAATAATTATGCACCGCATGCGTGTGCATAGTTATTTTACAAAAAGATAAAATAAGCAAAATGTTTTGATTACAAAAAATTATAATAAAATGTTTTAACTTACATTTAAGAGGCGGCGAAAAAGTACTGCCATTATTTTTGCCGATAGATACGAATAACATTAAATTTTCTTCAACAGCAAATAAAATTCTTGCTATATTTTCGTACACTATCTCTAATATAACCATCATGTTTTATTTATAATATTAATTTTAAAACAAAAATTTCCGTAAATCTTAATTGATAAAGTTTGAAGAAGAATAATAATCCAAACCTTTTTATTTGCAATTGAATTTATTTTATGTGTCAAAAATAATTCAACAGTTGAATAAAAATAAAATCATAAATTATGGGAAATAATATTAAGTGGATTTACAATAAAAAACGATTTGTGTTTATTGTTTATTTTTATTTATTTTTTTTTGGTTCGTGGGTCGAAATATTTATAGGTGTATTTGGAAAATTTTATATCACTTTTGATTGAATAATAAAAATAATAAATAAAATGAACATAAAATTTTTACCTGATTGGTGTATTTTTCGATTATGAAGTGAAAATTTTATGTTTATATCCCTTGTTTTAAAAAATAATGTTTTTTTTATTTTATTTTCCAATACCCATTATTTTAAATGCTGTTTAAAATTTTTATTTTTATTGATTTGATTTCGTTTTTTTTATTGAAAAGTTATCGCATTTTCGAATAAAAGTTCTTAATCCTGTTTTTATTGCTTGATTATTTGTTTCGAGCGAACATAGAATAACAATTTTAATTTGGTTTTTCAAACTTTTTTATTGCTAATATCCAATTAAAATTCAATTAGAATAATTGACATAAATATATTTCTTAAAGGAAAAAAATATTATAAAATTGGAATTTATTAAAGGCTCAACAATATTCTTGTACTGATTATAGATAATTTTTTCCGTGCGAAAATAAAGAATATTGATCAGGGTTGGAAAACCAAATTTTAGCCATTTTAAGGGTGTAGGTACATAAGATAAATATATATTTTCTTTCTACAGCTATTAAGTAAGTGAGTAAATTTTATAATCATTAATTACCTACGATTACATAAAAAGTTTTTCAAACAATTTTTAATTTTATAATTCAAGTACATATATGAATTTATTTACATTCAAAGTGAAAAAATTTATTTGAGAACTTTTTTTTAATTTCAAACAGTTTTATAATCAAAGTTAAAAATAAAATTATATATTTACATACAAGTTTTATATAAATTTTACATTTCAATCTACATGGTGCTCAAAAATATAGTTTGCTAAAAATGAAAAAAACTTTTAAATTTTTCCTCAAATAAAATTTAAAAGCTGTGAATTCAAATTAGATAATGGTCTTAAATTAAATTAAATTTTAATTGCTTTCATATTCATATATATTTGAAAAGTTTACATTACAAATTTAATAATAAATTCACAAAACTAAAGTACTGTGTTGTAAGAATTTTTTACATTTTCATACATAGAATTTTATGTGTGTATAATAATAAAAACCTGTAAAAGTTTTCAACATAATTTTATTTATCTGTTCACTTTGAGGTTTTTAAACCGATTTCAGTATATACTTTTGATGTTGAAACAAGCCATATAAAAATGTACACATAAATGTGTACCTAATTCTGAATAAATACAGTCAAGGGAAAGATTATTAAAAAAAAAAAAGTTTATTTTATCTTTTATCTTCATGCGGGGCAAAAAATGACATATTAAAAATTATATACTTTAAAATTCATATAAACATTTTCTTTTTGGTTAAGTTCTGATAATTTTGGGGATTTTATTTTTCTGAAGGTTTATATTTCTGTCAAAGCCTATGTATATTTTTTAAAAGTGAATGTATATGTACGTGGATTTAGGGCATAAACGTTAAAATCTAAATAAAATACCGAATTTTAGTTGACAAAATAAAGTAAGTTGTTGCGAATAGCAGCTGTTAGAAAACATTAATAAATATAAACTGAAAAGAAATGGCCATAACCCAAAACCCATTATCTTGTTTTTCTACTATCATATGTTATACTTAATATGGCGAAAATTTTTTACCTGTATTTTCTACGCAAACTATATGAGAATTATCGAGATAGATTTTTTTTTGTTTTAAAAAACAAATGGAAATATCAATAACATTTCTACAGATCAATTTTCTTTTTATCAATAAAACTTTTTGGTTGCTCTATTTTAAATATATATGGATTCCGATTTATTTTGTTTTTGTTCCACATCACCTACGGGCTTAATTTATTTTATAAAAAAAATCATTTAGATTCAAGCGAATTGTTTTGATTATTATTTTAGTTTTAATTAAATTGAAGTGATATGTTTGTCAGTTGAGTTCAAAAGCTTCCAATCCGTCAAATAGAAATTACTGACTTTAGTCAGGTGTTACTATTACATAGTAACACCTGACTAAATTTTCTAGTCTTTTTATTATTAAAGATTTTCACTTTAACTTGTGACCGACTAAGTATGTACAGGGCCGGTCCTGCTATATGTGCATGATGTGCACTTGCACAGGGCGCCTAACGGATAGGGCGCCAATCGATTTGTAGTCAAGAACATGCAAATCCATTCGAAATTGACTACTGTGCTACTGTTCACAAAAAAACTCTACCCAGAAAAAAATCAACACAGTATACAATTTTTTTTGTATACCGTGATCAAATTGCACATTGTATAATGTGCAAATAAGAATTCAGCATAGAATAAAATCAACATAGTATTTATGTAAATATTTTTTTTTGGTATACACTAGGTAGAAAAGTCTGCGTACGGGCTCGTTTCTTATTTTTTGTTCAACATGTTCCAGTTTTTGATGTCATTTAAAAGTACTCTATGAAAAAAGTTTTTTTGTGAAAACATTTTTTTTTTTCAAAATTTAAATTTTGAGAAATAATATCAATTTTTTGAACTGTCTGAGTACAGCCTGTTTCAATGCCGCGTCTCAGAAATTAACTAGTAATCTCATTTGAAAGGCAATTGAATGTAGATAATTTTGCGCCATATAATTTTATCTGTACGATAAGGGAAAGTGTCAAAAATTGTCTTTGAAAGTCATAGGAATAGCTTAGAACTGCTGGAGAATAGGTTAGAACCGCTTCTTTTTATGATTTTCAAAGGCGATTTTTGACACTTTCACTTATCGTAGGGATAAAATTATATGGCGCAAAATTATCTACATTCAATTGCCTTTCAAATGGCATTATTAGTTAATTTTTGAGATGCGGCATTAAAACCGGCTGTACGCAGACTTTTCCAAAAATTGATATTTCTCAAAATTTAAATTTTGATAAAAAAATTTTTTTTACAGAGTCCTTTTAAATGACATCAAAAACTGGGAACATGTGGAACAAAAAATAAGAAAACGAGCCCGTACCGACTTTTTCTACCTAGTGTATGTATATTTATTTGAGGACTAGCACTAGATCTACTGGGAATACCTCGTTAAAAAAAGCGCTTTAGTATAGTCTACTTCAGACTTCAAACTGCGACTCTTAACATAAATTTATGCGGCTCCGGAATTCATTTTTTTTACACTGCATTCGGCTCGAAGAACAATTCTGACAAATTTTTTTTTTTCACTCGGCCAAACTTTTTTCATTCTAAACTACAAATAAAGAATTTTCTTGCACCCTAAACTACAAATCAAGAATTTTTTTTCGACTGTAAACTACAAATAAATTTAAATTGTAAAAATAAACATCAAGTTTCAATGACGGACGAGAATTGAACAAATCAATTAAGGGTGTCATCATTAAAATTACAATTAATTTTGAAGAATTATATATTTTGAACAATGTATAAAATTCATAATTATAAATCAAAATTAATGTTTTATTTAATTTTTAATATTTTAAAACGGTATATAAATCAAAAATTAAATATATTTATTTTCTTATATACATTTATAATTATTAAAAAAATTTGCGGCTCTTTAATTTTTGATATTTCTTAAAATTGGCTCGCTTATGTTTTGGGTTGCCCAGGCCTGGTCTACCTCAATGGTGACGTGAAAATGACTTATACTATGCTTATGGGCGCAATTTTCAAAATCGGCACAGGGCGCCGAATCAGCTAGGACCGGGCCTGAGTATGTACATTATATTTTCTTTGTATAAAGATTGCAATTTAATTTTATTATAATTTTTTTTAGTCATATTCAGTCATTTAAGTCATTCTAATATTTAAAAAAATAAAATAAAAGAATCTGACCTTAAATTTTAAGAAAATAAAAACTTACGTTTTCAGAAAGTACTGAGAAAAATAAAGAATGAAATCCGGTCGTCTCGCATCGCAAATGTACGAAAGCGATGTAAGGACAACCTCGCCAATGAAACAAATGAGGCAAAACGAGGACGACTGGGCCTAATGGAAGGAATATAATAATGTTAAAAGAAAAAATGTTTTTTTTTAATTTTTTTAAATTATTTTTTTACTTTACAATTTACTGGATCTAATAATTCAATATTCATTTACCTTACAGTTTAATATAATTTTTATATAATTATTTTAAAGAGACATATTCTTATTATGTATATACATAAATATAAACAATAAACATATAGGTAGATTGAAAACAAATTAAAAAAAATGTTCATAAAGTTCGTTTTGAGAAGCTTAAGTTTTGATTAAACTTCATTTTTGAAAATTATGTTGTATAAGTAAACTCAAAGTAAGTACAAATAATTTTGTTATAAGTACTTTGGGCGGAAATGCCTTAGGCAAGTTTTCGAAGACATTTTTATATTATATAAAGAGAAAATTATAATTATTTTATAAAAATACTTTTTGATAAGAAAAAAAAAAAAATAGTAATAATTTTCATAAAAATGATTACAATAAAAAAAGACAAATTTTTTACAGGATATGATATTTTGGGATACTTTATGTACACTATTTTTGTAACATTTTACATGCTTGTGCTTGAGCAGGAAATAAGGCAAATGTAAAAACAATTGGTTTATTTTATTTCTATGTAAGTCAGAATCTTAAACATAGTTTAACGAATTTGAAGCAAACTTTATTAATGAGTAAAAAAGTTTTTTTGATCAGAATCCCGATCATTCGTTCTGTTAACATACACATTTTAAAATTTAGTGTTATTAATGTAAATTAAAAATAAAATAATATCACCAACAACTCAATCAAAATCAACTTAATTTTTCAGACAATTTTAAGTTCTTTGATAATTTATTTATATACAGAGTTCATAAGGACCTAGTTATATAATAGATTCTTTTGTAGGTTTTTGTAAATTTTTGCAAGTCTATATTTTTGTTTGTGTTCCTATGTGCACTCAATTGATAATAATTAATTTAATTTTTATATATAAATAATACATACTTATAATGTTTAATAATATTCTTTTAATCATCTTTAATTAACGAATAAATATTTATTACCAAAAAATAAGAAGTTACTATGAAAATGGTATACAAAAAAAAAAAAAAAAATTATACCCATCATATTCATAAAAAATAACTCGGTAAATAAGTTTAGAGGCAAATAAAATATCAAAAACATTGTAAATATTTATCTGAAAAAATATTTCTTTTCTTTATTTTTCTTATATAATATATAAATTAGGAAGAGGGATGTCGAGAAAATGTTTTATTGCTCTTTAATTTTCTTTATTTTTTTATATGCATTGAGCGTAAAATATGTAAGAGATATAAATAGCTTGAATTAAATTTTCTAAAAGTTTAATCTGAAAATCCGTATTTATGTACAATGTACGTACATTTATATACGTGTCATATTTTTCACGCATTCCTTTTCATGTTGTTTGTATTTTTTCATGGGAAACATTATTAAGGAGGAAGTTGAATAATAAAATTTTCTAATAAATAATTCAATTTTTTATTCAAATATGTGTCATTGTGTGACATTAATGTTTGTCTTGTGGAAGATTTTTTTTTTTATTAAATTTCGTACTTTGAGAAGAATATTGTCTATGTTAGCTTTTGGGTTGGATATTGATTGGAAACAAAAGAAGTTACCACACACAAATTTTAATAAAAATAATTTGAATATTGAAGAAATGAAGTTTGAAGTTTGAAGAAATAATAAATACATTAATATAGAAAAGTTAAAATTAATATTTCTTTTAATAAAATTGTAAACCTATGGAAATTATT
The DNA here is from genome assembly GCA_964007475.1 of Hybos culiciformis. Taxonomy (NCBI): domain Eukaryota; kingdom Metazoa; phylum Arthropoda; class Insecta; order Diptera; family Hybotidae; genus Hybos; species Hybos culiciformis. The sequence continues at coordinate 145,315,095 of OZ023273.1, read as the reverse complement.
TTCTAGTTTGGGTGGACTAACATGATGGTAAACAATTTCTTTAACAACACAAATATTATAATAATTCGTAGTGTTTACATATTTGTTTGATCTGAAATCGTTTTTAAAATAACGAAAACTAAGGCAGATAATTTTGAGTTTTGAATTTAAAATTATTTGCAATCGAAAAAAAATAATGGATTAGTTAATTTTTACTTTCAAAATTTAGATAATTATGTTTTTTTTTATGCAATCACGATGCTTACTTCAAAATATGTACTTATAATCCTATATAAGCCCATGTATTAATAATTAATTATATATAAGCTTATGAAAAATTATGAAAATTATTTTAACAATGAAAGCATATGTACAATGGATATTTTATAAATTAGAATAATATAATTTTCAGAACGAAAAATATGTATAAAAAACATTAAATTTAAAAATAATTTAATGTATTTTTTAGTGAAACTAGTAATTGCCTTTAGTTCTGTTTTAATAGTTGCACGTATTAAAACTAAAAACATAAATGCATTTCGTTTCGAAAAAGTTTTTATTAGGAATAGTTTTTTTTATGGTTTCGACTACGTTTTAGCGAATCATAAAATTGTTATTTGCAAATTTAGGATTAAAAAAAAAAAATATGAAAAATTTTAATTTTATAACTATTAAACTACACTACAATTTGGTTTGATTGCATCATTGCTAAAATTTGAGATTCTACAATTTTGAGTAAAAAACTTTCATTCGAATTAGGGCGAAAATTTTAAAATTTGAGTTTTGTTATATTTTTTATTTAATTCATAATGCTTAATGGTGAAGAAAATGTTAAATTTATATAAATATTTAAACAAAATTTATCGTAATTTTTATATAATTTAAAATTTTTCTTTTTGTATAATGAACAAATTGATTGTCAATTATGTCTACAACACAACTGTTGGGTACGATTTCAATTTTTTTTTTTTTAAATAACACAGAACATTAATATTTGAATATGAAAAGAATACACAATGAGAATTTGCATGTGAGTTGTATGGTTAATTAAATGATTGATGTGGGATTAAAAATAATTATTAACTTTTTTTGTAAGAAAATATTAAAAAAATGATTTTATTATTAACCTTTTTTCGATATTTCGATATAAACTTTGACTATAAAATTTTACATTTCGTATCTTACTAACGTAGCTTCCAGTGTATATTAATTTCCAAAAATTTACGTTTAGATAACAAATTAAAAAATGCAAAAGCTCGGAATATTAGGGGAGAAGGATTTTTACATTTTGAAAAAACATTGAAAGTTAATTTTTGATTTTAATCACAAATAATCACATATAATCAATCAAATTAATCAAAAGCATTCTAATAAAATATTATACAAAATTATACATACACTAAAACAGAAATACCTAAAAAAAATGGATTTTAATCAAATATTTAGCTTTAAAGAATTGCTGTGAGACATTTTCGCAACAATTTGTATTAAATTTAATTGAATAAACAATGTACTTAAATATAGCAGACTAAAAAAAAATTTTAATAAAAGTCTAGGTACTGTAAAAATATTTTTTCAGGGTTTTGAAATTAACAGGAAGGTCATTGACAAATTGAAAAAAAAAAAAAAAATTCCATGGACAAAATATTTGGTCACTAAATGTTTTATTTAATTTTTTTGGTCTGAAATTAAAACTCAGTCTAGCAGACTAAAAAAAGATTTCGTAGACAGAATTCAAAGAAGAAAAAAAAAAAATAGAAGTTGCTCAATATATACTGCATACCTACTGTTTATATATGTATATAGAAATATTTTTTCTAATTCTAATTTCAATCTTCAGAGAAATTCTTTAAAAAATTACTATTTAGTTTACAGAATGTAAATAATTTTTTTTTTTTTTTCAAACTGATGCTTTGAGAAAATTTATACCCATAATTTCAGTTGAGTGATTTTTGTTAAATGAAATCAAAACAAATTAACGAAATCAAAATAAACTATATTTACAAACAAAAAAAAAAAACCAAAACAAGCATACAAAGTCAAAACAAACATAGTGCCAAAACAAACAAAAATGAAATCAATATAATAAAAAAAAAAGTAGAAAACCATAACAAATCAATTAAATCAAAACAAAAATTTTTTGAAAGGATATTTTAATATAATTTATTGGTAGTAAAATTGATCATGATGCCAAAATTGATTATTAAATTGCTTCTTTTTTTTTTTTTTTTCAACTTACAATAATTAAATTCACAATATTATTTAAAATTAACATGTCAGTATCAATTTAAATATTTTTTTTTAATATTATTTTCGCAATGTAGAAACTTAAACTTTCTATAAATTTACTATAGCAAGCAAAAAAAAAAGAGTCGATTGATAGTTTAATTTAATAAGTATAAACTTTGAATAAAAAAAATTTAAATAATTTTTTTTATATTTTTTAATTCATTAATAATTATAACTTTTCTTCTTCCCAAAACAGTTGTTTGTTAGTTATACGATAAACTTTTATATAAAAAAAAATAAAAAAATAAACTCTATTTTGTTAAAATATAGAGATAAAAAAAAAAAATTAATTTATAAAGTGTAAAAGTGAAATTATATTTATATTTATATACATTTATATTTATATACTTTTTAATAGTTCAAGGCTTTTTTTTTTATGGTACACAGAATTGCTTTATATTTATCATAAAAGTTTTCTAGAGTTTTTTGTATGATAAATTTAATCTAATTTTAAAGGACCATAAACAAACTGATTTTGTATATATTTATTTTTTAATGAACAGTGATTCAAAGTGTTTATATTATATAGTTTTTTATATTTTATTAATTATAATTGCTGTGTGTGCTTAGTACTCTGTGGTGCACTAGTTATAGTTGAAAGAGAAATTAAAATTGCTGTCAAAATAGACATAGATAATTTTAAATTAATTATACGACTTTCACTGGCTTGAAAATAGGAAAAAAAACCAACGACTTTTTAGTTTTCTGCTTGGGAAAAGCAAAGGTTTATATGCAGGCCCGGCTCGTGGTTTTTTTTGTGCGTGTGCAAGGAATGATTGGCGCCTTTGAAAAAGTTTTCAATTAGATACTCAAATGCTACAAAAAGCAAACACTAGCTAAATTCCATTTTTCTTGCCTGATAGTTGATCTGAAGTAATTTTTGATCGGTTTTAATTTTGGAAAAGTTCTCTCACCTTTAGCAACTGAAACAGGTAAAGTTAGTAATACCACAAAGTAAGCATAAATAAGAGAAATTCATTCCATACAAAAAATTCATATTAAAAAAACTAAACAAAAAATGTCGGTCTATATGAAATCACTATCCCAATTGTCGGTAATATGCTGTTCATTAGGAGAATATTTGTGGAATATGCTGTTTTCCGGAATATTTCAGGAATATGAACTGGATTTTTCATATAAAAAATATTCCGGAATTTGTATATTTCACTTTTATATTCCAGTTTGTCAGGTTTGGAATTCTACATTTATAGTTACTTTCACTCACTTTTTGAATTTTGTTATAGGTGGCAACAATTTTTTTGTCAAATTCGAGTCAAAATGAAGAAAAAACAAAATAAAATTGATAAAAAGCGAGATAAAAAGTCAAAATTTTCAACAACAAACATTTTTTCTCTTTCTCAATTGTTTTTTATACATCATCAAATTCCAGTTCTCATCAAATATTGTAATGCGAATGGCAATTTGTTTTCCGGAATCTAAGTGGAATTTAAATTATAATGCGAACAAGGCATAATGGGATAGTGATATCATTTTTTGATTTCATATTTTTTGTTTAATTTTTTTAATTTGATTTTTTTGTATCGAATGAATTTCTCATATTTATACTTCCTTTATGGTAATACCCTTAAATCAGTGCATTTGGAAAGAGTTCTTCAACATTATTGTTATAAATCCAGTTTAAAATGTTTTCTGGACTAATATCATTATCAATTTTGCAAGACAACAATTTCAGATAATTTTGTAGTTCGTTTGCTCCAAAACTCAAAAAAATTTGAATACATTTAAAAAAAAAATTATTTTTGTTGAAATTAAAATTTCATATTGCCTTGTAGGCGCCTTTTCATTACTGGTGCCTACGGCGCCTGTGTGCAGTGCACAGTTCGCACTCGCCTCGAGCCGGGCCTGTTTATATGTATTATGACAAGTAAATTTGACAAGTAAGAACATTTGTATTTGCTCAAATCAGTATTGACTGTTTTGACAACCCATTTATTTACATTTTTCTCATCCATAAGTATGTGCTTTTTTTCGCCGTAGAAGTCTCTATTTGAAGATTTAAATAAGTAAATAAGTAAGTAAATAGTTCTATTCAGGCTTAACTTAAGCTTAAGGTTGATGTACTATTTTTGGTCAAAAATATTGGTTCAAGATTTCAATGATAAATATTTTTTTTATTTCCATGTAGTCACTTTTGGTTTAGGTGAATAGTCAAAAATTTTGTTTAAAAAAATTGTCTTTAAATTATAAAATAAGTGTTATTGGCAGTTTTAAAATTGTTTTCAAAAATAATTACAATTTGTGTTTTCCAATTTTCTTAGAAAATTAATCAATATGAAGCCAAGCGCTGTTTTTATTTATTTTTTTTTATTTTTGCTTTTATTTGATTTATTTAACGATCTATATGTACTTCCAAAAAGAACATGAATTATTTACGAATGTATGTTCAAATATACAAATGTAGATTGAATTTCAGCTTATTTCCATTTTCTTTTTTTTTTTTTCTCTCTCTACATATTTTGTGTTTTCTTTCGAAAACGTTTATATTATTTCTGTGTCAAATTTATTTCACCTTGGCCTCAGACAAAACAAAAAAAAAAAATGAAAACAAAAAAACTAATGGCATTGGAGGATTGAAAAAGTTAAAATGTTAAGATGAATGTGATTTTAAGAATTCAAATCCAGGCTATAATCTGGAAAATAAAAATGTATATTTATATATATTTATAATTTAAGAGAAAAACAAAAATGTTTTTCAGAATAATATTTTTTTTTTCACTTTGATTTCAGTTCTTTTCCGTACAAGAAATAATATTATAATTATATTTCGAATATATGGTATTTATAATTATTTTATCGAATATTAATACCTAATGTAATTATGTATGTTTTATACACACGTTTAAAAAATTAGAAAAGATTTTGACAATTCAAAAAAAAAATTAATTTCAGATTTTCAATTATTATTTCGTTTGAAGGAAAACATCAAAAATAAAAGTACATACCTACATAAACATATTTTCTTTAATTTGGATTTTCATATATCATTACAAATAATGTATAATTAAATTTTTTATATTTTTTTTTTTGATTTGACGGATCAAAAAACTGAACTTTATTCAATAACACATAAATAATATACTGAAAAATTGAAAGGATAAGTCAAAAATGTATAATTTTCAATGTTAATTTCTGCTTCTTATTTTTCATAATGGGAATTTACACAAAACACAAAAATGCATTTTTTTTGCTTTTAATTTTAATTACATTGGACTTGTTTAAAGGAAATCTCATTAATATTTCACTCTTTTTTTTTTTTTTAGAAAAAAACATAAAAAAAAATTCAATTGTTTTAAAAATTTTAATTAAAAACTCTTGGAAAGATTCTATATAATTGAAAAAAAAAGGGAAAAAATTTTTGTTTTGCATTTTCTTTAATAATTTACAATTAATTAAAAAATTGTGTTTGAAAATTTCCCCTTCTATTGTTACATATATTTCTCAATTTTAATATTATTTAACATAGAATTTTCACCTTTCATTTATATAAATTTACATAACAAATTAAGTTTAACATTAATTAAATTAAATTATTAAAGTACAGAAAATGTGTTTTTTTTTACAGTAGGAAAAACTATAGTTATATATGCAAACAAAATAAAATTGAATTTCAAATTTAATAAGGAATCGAAATAATATTCTTTATATTCGTAAATCCTGTATACAGTACCCAAAGTGGTATAAAAAGCTCACAAAAATCCTATATACTTACTTACAGAATTATGTATTTTAAAATTCTGGTATTTTGAAATTTATTATTAAGGCGATGAATTATAAAATAAAATAAAACAAAATTGACGGCCTTGAATAAAAACATTTTCAATTCTTTTCCGTCGTTAATATTTTTATATATTTTTTTTGTCCTTTTTATATAAAGTAACCTTTTTACGATTACATTGTGTTGGTGTTTCTGTATTTTTTTTTTATCCTTTATTATCAAATACAGGATTTTGATATATTCATGATTTTGAAACATTAGGATTTTGAAAAACATAGGATTTTGTAATAAATAATATTAAGTTATACAAGATTTCGGAAATTATGAATTATGAATCCTACGACAAGTAGGAAACGCACTATTGTTCCTGTTGTATACCAATGTCCTAAGTTCGGCTGAGTAATTTCATAAATACATGTTAAGTAGCTATGAAATTAGATTTCTCTATTCTCAGTTAGGCGGACAAAAGCACATAAGTCAAAAAAATGTAAAAAAAAAGTCAGGATTCTGATGAATTATATATTGTTTCATTTATTTACGAGGTATAAAATTCGTGTATCCTATCATTTATCCTATCATCAAAAACTCTCAAATGTCAAAAATAAAATTTATAAACTAAAAAAAAAAATCGTCTACTGCACAATTGTAAAAAATTAATTATTAAAATATTTGCACATTGTTTGCTAAAAAAAAATATTTTTTAATTTTAATTTCAATTTTGGAATTTTTGATTGTATTATAATATTTTTCATTTATTTATTTAATAAAAGCACAAAGCTAATTATAATCTATAAAATGTAAAAGTTTTTATTTAAATATTCAATTAGCAGAAAATTAATTTTTTTTTATTCTAAAATCTACAATATAAGTACATTTAAATATGGTCAATAGATTTAAACAATTTAACTGGCCACATTCGTTTGTATGTAAGAACTGACAAAAATTGTATGAATCCACTCAGATTACCAAAGAGTAACACCATCAAATAGTCAAACCCTTTATTCGCGTTTACACATCCAGTACAATTATTATTAAGTGGAGGTTAGGGATTAAAATTTAAATAGTCAACCTTTTGGAAAAAGTAAGAAATATCAGAATAAAATCATCACTTAAAACATATTTCGAAGTAGAAATTACTTTTCTAGCGAAGATAACTAGGATTAAAATGTTATTCAAGTATTTTATTTTTTCCTTGAATTATTAACTTAATTAATATAAATCTTTCTTGATTTATTTTACTTCAAAGAAATTAACACTATATGACGTAATGCGTTAACACTTAAATGGGCACAAATAACAACAAAAATATTGAAACATAAGTGATTATAAAACTAAATTTATATTTAATCCATATAATATAATAAAACATAATCTATTAAATATAATGACAAATATAATTTTAGAACAAGAAATTCCAATCAATATACAAAAAAAAGAAAAAACTAATAAATTTTCTTCACATTAATAATATTAAAATTAATGTCATCGCTTTGGAATATTTTCAACAAAAACAAAAAAAAAAAGAAGAAAAACCAAAAATATGTCATCTCCCATTACAAGTTAATTAATTTTCTTTTTTCTTGCATAATTTTAGATACAAAATATCCATTTGATTAAACATAATTCCTGAACCAAAAAAAAACTAACTAATTAAGAACATCTGTCTTCTTAATATTATTAAATATATATATTTTTTTAAATCTTTTTTGAAGAAAATGAAAAAAATGTTTCTTAAATGTTATTTGATCATTTCTAATAAGTTTTGATATGAAACAAAATATATATTATATTAAAATGAAAATATGTAATAATAATAATAATAATTATTAACATTCACGCATAAAAAGCCTATTTTTAGTCTGTCTAATATACATTTTTATTTTTTTCCTGTCTCTTAAAAAAAGAAAATAAAATTAACAAAATTTCCATTTTTAATGAAAACAGAAAGAAAAACATATAATAATAATAAGTCACTTTAATGTTACAAACTCCTTAATTACAAAAATTATAAATATATATATGAAAAAGGCAAACACATATATATTTCTTAGAAGATGAAAATTTTATGTCATTACCAGCATACGTTACACAAAATATTTAAAAAGAAAATTAGGATTTTTAACTAAATTTGTAAGGGGCTCCGGGAGCAGTTTCATTCACATAAATTAAAATTTTATTTTTATTTTACAAAAATATCTAATTTTATTTCCTTTCAGCGCTAAATAAAAACATATCTTAACAAGAAAATTTGTATTTATTTATAAGTATTGGAAAACACCTTAATGTGCACGACTAACTTCTTATATAATAATCGAAAATAAATAATGTTTCCTAATTTATTTTGATGGTTAATTTTATGAACAAAAAAAAAGAAAAGAATTATTATAAAAATTGAAACCTTAACGAAAAATATCAAAAGCTTTTTTAATATACATATGTCTGATTAATCTTGCTATGACATTCGAATATTATGCCTAGATATTAAGCGAAAAAGATATTTATTCACTAGAATAATACTATCTCAATTAAATTAAATAGATAATATTTTGATGACACTCATAAATAATTCATGAAAAGAATTCATAAAATTATATTTTGTTATTTTATGATGTATGTTATCCTTTGGGTACGAATTTCATATTTAACTATGTATTAGAATTTTGGCGCCATAATCTTAGTTTGAGCTTTCTAATATAATAATCCTTCTGAACATTTTTCATGATATTTTTAGGAAAATTCTGTTTTACCGCATTTTTTATTTTTTGATTTTTTTTGTTTCACCGTTAAACATCATAATGATGACACAAAATGTCAACATATTTTCATTTTTAAGTATTTTAAGTGAAAATTGAAGACAATGGAAAATCAATATATAAGAATTCCTTATGATAACAAACACTTATATCTCTTAGAGAAGATATACTTTATATATTTTGTTTAGGTTTATATATACATAATATATTTTTTTTCAGAAAAATTTTTGACGAGAATTTTTTTTCTCAATATATTTTTATAAAAATTTTTTCTTTATTATTATATTTTTATCTGAAATTTTTATAGAGGAAGATAAATACCATATTGTGTGAAATAATGTAAAATTCGCAACATAAAATATATTTTATATATATATTTGTATGTATATGTAGTAATATCGCTTTTTAAGCAATAAATCATAATTTATTTAATAAAAAAATCTGTTACTCCTTGAGTATTATTTAATTTGTTTAAGATTTTTTTTCCTGAAAAAAAAAAAAAAAAAATAGATAAATAAAAGTATATATGAAAATCAATATGACACATATATACTATATACCTACTTGGATAAATGTAATGTAATCTAAAAATTGATTTTAGTTCAATAAATTGGGTATAACTTTCTCCTAAGAACATTTTTTTTAAACTCATGGTACCTTAGTTTCGAGTACCAAGTTCACTCAAAGTTGGTTATTTAATTTTTGATAATAATCGACTTCTAATTGTTTTTATAGATTAAGATTTTAATAGATTTAAAAAAAAAAATAAAATTATTATTTCATACCAAAAACTTCTATTTTAATTTTAATTAGACCAATTAGTGAAATGAGCAAAGATATTTAAAAAAAGATGGTTTTTAGGGTTACATTCTTAACGCAGGATTATTTGAAAAAAATAAATAAAAGATAATATATGTACATTAAAGATAAAATTATAATTATAATCAGGATGTTCGGATAAACTTATTTAACTTTTATCTAAAGTTTTTATTTGAATTGTTAAAATATTTTTTGCTATGCACACAATAATTCATAATATAATTTTCTAATTTTGAGATAATTAAAACGTAATATAATTTTTATGTAAAAGATTGTTTAATTTCATTTTTGCCCTGTTTAAATATACATTATACATACATATACAGTTTGTATATTTTTACACGAAATAAAAATGTTCTATCAAAACTAAAGTCGCCTAATTCTTTTTTTTTTCAATTATTCCTCTTTTAATTAAAGTTTTAAACATTTAGAAAAGCACTTGTCCAATTTTAAAAGACATTTTAAAAATATGTGACAAATTTATTACGAAAATAAAATAAGTGGAAACAGGATATTTTATTTCTTTTTTTTTTTTTGAAAGTCACCTAACTCACTCTGAATAGATACTGTGTATGTGGATAATGATGGGGATAAACTTTTTCAAAATAAAATTGAAAGAAAAATATATTTAAGAACAACTGAATCTGGACCATCCTTAATAAACAACTCATATCGTAAAAACAAAAAAAAAGTAAACGTCTATAAAAGTTTAAAATTTATTTTTTTATTGGTATAATATTCAAGAGAAAAAAAAAAAAAAATCCTTAAAATTTTTATAGAAAATATCCAATAAGGATATAAAAAAAATTTTTTTTTTTTTCGACAATTCTTTTTTTTTATCGTTTTTATGATATCTTCGATTTAATTTTTTTTTTATTTATTTTTTTTTTGTTTTTTAAGAGTGCGTGATATTTTTCTAATGTTGCTGATAATATAAAAAAATTCTTTTTTTTTTACATATTTTTTTATTACATTTTCATTGATTTTTTAAAGATAAAAGTACATTCTTCGTTGAAGAAATCTGACAAAAATAGAAATTGTTTTTGTGGTTTTTTATTCTGCGTATATGTTTTTATTTTTTATTTAAATATGTTTTTATTTTCGTATTTAATGGTAAATATATATATATTATATATATATATTATAAATATAAATTTATATATTTATTATCCTGTTTTTTTTTTTTCGTTATTTTTTATTTTGTAATATAATATTCTATATACATATACGTACCCTGTTTATATATATATAGATAAATTGAATTATGCTAGAAGACGCTTTTCTTTATTACTTTTTTAAACAAAATATTACTAATAAAAACTATAAAAATTAAGATTAATTACAGTATTATATCATTATTATATAGTATATGTATTATATCAATTTTAGATTTAGTTAAAATAAGTTAAAAATAAAATAAAAAATGTATATATGTACAATGTAGATTGTAGATATAACGGACAAAGAAAACGATAATATGACAGGAAAGATATAAGCAGAAATGCTTTGGAAAGTAGCAGAAATTTTTCATTATCATAGGTTAATTTCATTTCATCATTTGTAAAATAAAATTTTTCTTTATTAGCGGAAACAAAAAATTGCTGACAGAAAAGTTCAAAATGTTATAAATTTATTGAAATAACTTTACATTGTGTATAATTCCTTTAGCAAATTTCTTTGAAAAATTATTTCAAAAACATTGTATATGGTATGAATTATTTTTATATTTAAAATTTAATGAGCTTTCGACATCGCTATTATATGAACATATAATGTGTTGTTAGAATTTTATGGTTTTTTATGTTTTTTTAAATTGTAGAAAAAAATAAAAAAACAATAAAGATACATTTATTTATCTTCAAAATGGTCCAATTTAATAAATTATTCAAAATATATTTTGGCTTTTGAATATATCCAAAAACTAATTATTTATTTCAAAATTATTAAAAAAATTTCCGAGATGCCTTATTAAACCGCAAAAGTGGTTATATTCGCTATGTTGTTTCGGTTCATCTATCATTTTGTCCTTGGGGATAGTTGTCGGGTATGAAATTATATTAATATTCAAGTATTATGGTTTACTTTTAAAGTTAATGTCATAGGTCATAGTAGATATTCTAAGATTTTCTTTGGAAATAAGTATATAAATTGTTCATAGAACTGGTACTGGTAAGCTGTATATAACTGCTGTAATTTACCAAGTTGAAATTTTTAAATATACAAAATTCTTACAAAAATCTTCAGACCTATTATAATAATAATAAAACCTACGAAAATCGTACATATTTTAATGTTTTATATTAAATAATTCTATTTTGTTTGAAACATTATTTGATATTTTATCAAAGGAAAACAAATGTACACAACATACGTAAAACGGTATATATATATATATATATATATATATATATATATATATATATATATATATATTATATTCATTTTAAGTTTTATGTATATACAAATGTATTTATTTATATATAACTTTGTTTGCTATTATATTTATAAGGATTTCAATAAAATAAGGAATTTTCCACAATTTCCGTTGAATATTTAATGTTTTTTTGGGCTGTTTATTTATTCAAATTTGGTTTCACATATTCTCAACTGAGGAAGGAAAAATTATTTTGACTTTGTGAAATTGTATGGGGAGAAGTCATTAAAAGAAATGTAATTTTATGTTTATTGATCATGATGATTTTAATTCTCATCTTTTTCTAAAAAATAGATATCTTAAGAAAAAAAAAATTATGTCTTTTTTTTTCTACAGGGAATTCGAAAAGGATATTGTGTGTTATGTGTGTTGCTAAACATTTTTTTTTGTGTGCTGTGGTGGTTATATAAGTACATGTTAAACTTGAATAAGAGAGTAGAAATTTTGTAATCAAATTGATTTTTTTTTTTTTGGAAGTTTCGGTTAATTTAACTTTTTGAGAAATTTAAATTATGAAACTTTTACAAATCAAATTCCTGGTAATTTCTTTTTAAATGCTTGTTTTTAACATTCCACAGCATAGAATTTGCGTATTTTAATTTTTATTATTGCTTCTACTTATAATTTCACTAAAGCAGCTATATCTGTTTCTTTTTTCTTAACTTTTACGTGATTTTTATGTCCAATTTAATATACTCTAGAAATTATATTTTCTAAATGAGGATAAAGCTGTTAATATTTAACAATGATGAGAAGAAAATTTAATTCACAGATAGCACCACAAGTATTGATTTTAAACATAAATTTTTTTTTGAAATTAAGTGCATTTAATTTTGGATTACTTTTTATTATAAATTTTCGAATTTTAATAGAACTGGTCAAACATTTAGGCACAAAAAACTTAAAAACTTTTTATATTTTATATTCACATTGGACTATGAACTATTTCGATAATAATATGATTTGATTCGCAAGTTTAAAAACGGTTGGATATGCGGTTCAGACAATATTTTATTTCCATCTAACGACGATATTTTAATCATTCTAACGACGAACTTTAAATCTTGGCGTCATCTATTTCAATCCATTGGCTGTTTTATCAATTTTAAATTTCGCATTTCTAAATTTTTTGTTTTAAAAGTTTAGGAATATTTCTTTCCTAATAATCTTATAACTTTTTCCCTCTTGCGGTGTAACTAAACAGTTTTTTTTTGTCAATGTTCATTGTTCATTCTTCATTTTTGAATATTAATTTTTTTTTTTCGTATTAATATCTGAATATACATCTGGTTAAGCAATCAATAATATCTTTAATTTATTTTTACACAAGAATAACGATTTTCGAGGTATCTTTAAAGCATTTATTTAAAAAAGACATTCGATGATATACTGGTGATGTTAAATCTATGCTTGTCAATAATGTCAAAAAAAGGTTGAACAAGTTGTTTATGTTTATATTTTACATATGAATATTATGTTCGTTTCTTTTTTTTCTTGTTCTTTTATAAGAAAAATGAAAAAGAAAAAACAAAAAAAAAAAACAGTGAGAGATACCTATATAAAAATGTTTTTTTTTGGTGAAAATAAAAAAGAAAGTGTAGACAAAATTTTCTTGTTTTTGCCATGTCGTATATGAATTTAATGATTTGGTGGGAAGTTAAGTGAACATAACAATCAGTGTTTCGCCCGATTGATTATTTTTTTATGTAAAATTTTTGGGAAATTTTTATTTTTCATTCTATTGAATAAATATAAAAGTGTTTAGAATTCATTTTTCTTTTCTCTTTTTTGGGTTGAATTTATTTAAGTAATAAAACTTTAAACAAGTTAATTATAATTTTTGGTTTTGAATTTTTGTACAATGTATACCTGGTCTGAATAAAAATAGTAGCTGCTTAAATCGAACTAATGGATGACTCTAATAAAATTAAATATTTTTTATGTAAAGGAAAACTATCTAACACTGTTACTTTATAATATATTTGTTCATTTGACTATAGAAATATGTGACATAAAATCTTGAGATACTCAACTAGCAATATTTACTTTAGTAAATTTTACTAAAATGCTTTGCAGAAAATTAGCTGTTTTTATAATAAAATCTGATATAATGTAATACATATCATACATTGAAACTTTTATTTTGGAACAGCAACACTTATGCTAGAATTTCTTATAGACTTTTTGACAATTTATTTCATAAAATATATTTTAATAATATTAATTATAAAATTAATCATCTAATAAAATTTCGTCTAAAAGGGCAATTAGTCTAAAAACAATTAGTCTAAAAACTGTTCATCTAATAACAGTTATTCTAAAGTAGTTCGTTTCAGAAGGAAAATCGTTTGAAATAAATTAATTAATAAAACTATATTGTATCAAATTCAACTAAATTATTCAATTTAAATTTAAAAAGAAAACAAATTTTCATTTATCATATTTTTAATATTTAATTTAATATTAAATTTGAGTAAAACGGAATAAGCGGGCAATTCGTCTAAAACAGTTCGTCTAAGCTCAATTCGTCGAAAACAATTTGTCTAAAACAATTCGTCTAAAACAATTCATCTAAAACAATTCGTCTAAAAACAGTTAGTCTAAAACAATTTCTCTAAAATAATTCGTCTAAAACAATTCGTCTAAAACAATTCGTCTAAAAACAATTAGTCTAAAACAATTTGTCTAAAATAATTCGTCTAAAATTAAGTGTCACAAAATTCGTCCACAATCAGGGGTTTCAACTATGACTGTGACTACTTAATTTTAGACGAATTGTTCACTTATTCCGTCTTACTCGAATTTAATATACATAATTAAATATTAAAAATATAATTAATGAAAATTTGTTTTCTTTTTAAATTTAAATTGAATAATGTAGTTGAAATTGATACAATATAGTTTTAATTATTAATTAATTTTAAACGATTTTCCTTCTGAACGAACTCCTTTAGAAGAACTGTTATTAGATGAAAAGTTTTTAACTAATTGTTTTTAGACAAATTTCCCTTTTAGAGGAAATTTTATTATATGATTAATTTTTTGACTAATTGTTTTTAGACGAATTGCACTTTTAGACGAAATGTTATTAGATAAATAGTTTTTAGACTAATTATTTATAGACGAATTATTTTAGACGAATATTCCGGATACCATATTTTATAGATGATTCTCCAAGAATTTTTTATTTTAATGAATGCATATAGAAATTTACTACTCCCTCTACACAATCTACTTTGTTTCAAATTTTTGCAAATAAATGCAAATATATTTTGTTTATTATATTATTTTTGGCATTAAAGGATTCAATAATTAACAGAAAAAAAAAACGATTTATATGACTGTTATGGTACTTCACATTTGGCAATCATATTTATTTACACGAGTTGCTTTTTGTTTTTACAATGAGTATAACATATAAGTGAATTTTATTGTAGATTAAGAAGACAATACATTTAAAGCTTTGCGACATTTTGTTAGCATAATTTTGTTAAGGAAATAATTCCTTCTACTGTCAGTAGAATTAAAAAAAAAAAAATGTTGAGCCTTGAACTTGATTATTTCAATTGTTAGAGTGTTGAGAAAATCATTAAAATTTTATAAAAAAATTTATTTTGCTTTAATGATAAATTTAATTTTAAATCCATATTCTTTAAATATAAGTGTCAAAAATGAAATCCCATCATTAAGACCGATTATTAAAACTTTTAAATTTTAAATCTACTAGAAAATTAATGTTAAAATGAAGAAAAATATATTTTTTTTTTCTATCATTTTTCAATTTAAGTTCATCATTAATCATTAAGTTTATTTTCTATTTAACTTCTTTTTTTTTTCTGGGTTTTTTAACTATGCTTTTTCTTTATATTTTTCCTATCTAAATATTTATATATAAATATTTTTTTTTTAAATTGTAACAAAATTTTAACAATTTTGAAAATAAAACTAAAATTTTTTTTTTATCTCAATTCAAAATATTAAATTGTATGTAAAATCGATAATATTCTTATCGATAAAAACATATTTAAATCAATGTTTATTAAGACCTATAGATAGAAGCAAAATGTTTCTAGGCCATAACTGGATTATACTATACATGTAAATAAATATTTCCTCCAAGGCAAAGAAAAAAAAAAAGAAGAAAAATCAAGAAGAAAATCCTATTTTCTCTGACATCAATTCAAATGTAAAGATTTTTATCATTTTCGTGTATAAAAAAAAATAAGAAAAAATTCATTCATAATATTTAAATAAATTGAAAAGTTTTACGAAATAATCCCGCCCTTATATTGGTTAAGTAAAGCAAACTATGATTGTGGGAAAAAATATCTTAAGGGGATTAATAATCTTTTAAACAAAAATTATATAAAATAACATAGATTTATATAAATAAATTGTAATTATATGATTTTTTTCACACTTATATAATAATGCTGGTTTTATTCTGTTAGAAAAAAACTATTTTAATTGGTTTATTTTTCTAATTATGTGTACATAAATATTTACTTCATTGAAATGTGAGAAGTTTTATATTAATTATTTTTTAAAATGTTCTATTTAAAAACTATAAAGCTTAATTTTCTTTTCACATTCTTTAGGGATCATCTTCCTCCCAAAAATATTGATGTAGTTTTTCCAATTTATAACGTTTAAGCTTTTAAAATCAAACCGAATAGGTGGAAATTTTATATCCATAAATAGACGAATTAAAGAAGTACCTTTAGAAATATAATTTTGTAGTATTATGTATCTTTGGTTGATTTTCATAATTATCTTGTTCGTTAATTCGAAAAAGTTTTAACTGTCGTTTAGGAGGGATCACTGCGATTTTCCTTGATGTGCGTTTAAAAGATTACAGATCTTGGTGTAGGTAAATTTCCATTTTCTCAAAATGTAGATGCAGGCGATAGGCTAAAGGTTATAATTATTTAAGGAAAACACAAAATTGTTTTAGCAGACAAACAGACGTACAACTTAATTTCAGTCTAGAATTTTAATTTTTCTACCAAATAAATGTAATAAAATAAATTGAATTTGAAAAACTCGTTAGCCCATTTTAATATTAAATTGTTTTTGTTTTTTATCATTTAAAAAAATAAATAGAATAAAATTGTCCTTTTCTGATATTTAAAATAGTTTGCTTTAACTTGTGAGTACATTTTTTTTTTTCATAAAATTTATACTTTTGCTCATAGAAACTATCTATTCTAGCTTTGCCAAAAAAAAAAAGTTTTCAAAGTTACGTCATATTCAGAATAAAAAGGGAAACTTTCTTTTTTTTTTTAAGAAATATTCTCATATCCTTTTAAATATCCTTTTTGTGTTTTTACTAGATACATATAGGCGCCCTTTTTACATTTTAAGCTCTCTATGATTTTTTCCTAATGGATGTTAAGTACACAAAGAGAATATTTTTTAATAAGGATATGGGGTAATAAAGTTTAATAGGATATACCTAAAATAAATCTAGATTACTTATACAATATTCTCGAGAAGAAAAAAAACTTGTTACTGAAATTTTACTTTTTTGTATCCACTTTAAAGAAAGAATCCTTAACTGATTTTTATTAAAATAAATGTTAAATAATTTTAAAGTTGTCAAGCGATTGGGCTTTATTATTTTTGGAAGATAATTTCAACATCAGTATTTTCCGGTCAATGGGAATTCAAATAAAATTCATTTTTTTGACATAATGAAATATACTTTTGTAATATAAATCAAAATGTTTTCTTTGTATAAAACTTAAAGAAAACTTTTCAACATAAGTTCTAAGACTTCATAACTATAAATTTTGAAGATATTTTCGATATTAAATTTTATAATATTATTTAATCAAGAATATTATAATTTTAAATTTTGAATTTACTAATATTATAGAATTATATAAAATACTTATATATAAAGCTTATTAATTATTTAGATAGATAAATATTAAATATATATATATATATACATTTTTAATAATTTAACAATTTCTAAATTTTAATTTAAATATTATTGCTTAAAAAACAAAATCATTTGTCCGAAAAATTTCAATAATTTTAATTATTAAATATTATTTTTATTTGTATTTTAATCTCCTTTGAACTTTATATATTTAAAGTTATTATTCTTTATTATTAATTCTTTCATTTTACATTGTTCCTTGTTAGTTCTAATTTCCTATTGTGCTTATTGTGTTCAGGAAAAGAAAATAAAAGAAATTCTTGATATTTTCTGGCTTCTTTTAGTTAAAATTGAGAAAAATATTTATACATATATATTTAATTTAAATATTATACATATAAAATAAATATTAAATACAGGATGACTCATAGTCCAAAGTTTTCTTTCTTATTGTATTATATTATAATTATGGTGACTATATTTGTCCTTTTAAATAAAGGACATATTCAGAATATTTTTAGCTTTTTGCAAATATCTCTAAAAGAGTGCGTAACCCTCGCTGATAATTTTTCAAGTTATTGGGTCTGTTGAAAAATAAATTGCATGAAAAAAAGTTCTATACCTACTCAATTTTTTACAATAGATAAAATAAAAATAATTTTTTCATTGAATGAGTGTAGAAATTATAATTTTTTTAATTTCTATTGTGGCAAAAACAAATTCAACCCTTTCGTTTTCTGTTCAGTAAAAGAAATTCATAAAATTAATTCCATTAAGCTTATTAATGGTTTCAATTGAAAATTTATTTTTACTATGATTCTGAAAAACTTAAAAACTTCAATTAAAATATACATATATATAAAAATAAACGTATAAGGCAAAGGAATCATTAAAAATTTTAAAATTTTTATATTATAATTTTTTTTTATTTTATTATTTTTAAGTTTATATTATTATAGTTTTGCAAAAAAGGATATTAAGGTTATTGCTTCCTTATTGTTTTTATTATTATGATTTTTATTTTTCTCTCTTTTATTATGGAAATTTTCGTGTATATTTTCTTTGAATATAATATAAATGTAAAAACTGTAATAAAAGTTTTCTGTTCCTATAAAAAAAAAAGAAAATAAAAAATTGTTTTTTTTTTAGAAAATCTCTGATCTTTTTGACCATTCGATTTAATTTTTCTTTGCCAAAAAATTTCTTTATCTTGTATTCTATCGATATTATATTCTTTTCGTTTTTTATAACAACAGCATTATTTATTCAATTTATTTTTATTGAAAAATCATATTTTATTGGTATTATATTTATATAGGTATATATATTCAAAATATATATTTATTAATAATAAAATAAAGTTTACAATGAATAGTTTTTTAAGTCTATTGAAAATTATTTTATTATAATATTATCTATTATATGGTTACAAATTGGTATTTTTTTAACATTGAATTTCATAAAAAAAATCAAAATTACATTAAGTATCTATATATAAAATTTATTATTTTATTATTAGTTCAATATTAAAAATCATAAAAAAAAATTATATTGTTGCAATATTCTTACATAGTCCAAAGTTCTACTAAATCATATCGCAGATTGATTGTAGTAATAAATATTACCCAATATCTTTGAACTTTATTTTTTCAAAACATTTATTTTAAATCATTTACATTTCATAAATTGTATACAACTATCATTATAATGTCCTACAAAATAAAAATAAAAAATTGTCATAACAACAAAGATTTAATCAATGTTTAATATAGTTTTTTTATATTATAATATCATGGAAAAATTATTATAAATAGACCCGTAAAAAAAAAAGGAACCTAAAAGAGAATTCCCTATTATATAAGAAAATATATAAATATTTTAAGTAGGTATATTTGTCCTTTGAAAAAAAGGATTGAAATATTGTAAAATAAGATTTTGTTTTTATGTAGGCTTATTCAGCCTGAAAAGGTCCTTATAATCGGTCATTATATTTTGTAATATCTTATCAAAAAAAAAAAAAAAAATTAGCTGAAGAAAAATTTTTTACATGCTTAATATTACATTTATAATATTACATTTGGGAATAATAAAAATTATAAAGGAATAAGAAAATTAATAAAGTTCAATGACATGAATGTATTGTCCACATGACCATAGAATGGTAAAATAAAATAATAATAATAATAATAATAATAATAATAATAATAATAATAATAATAATAATAATAATAATAATAATAATAATATGATAATAAATTTATTGAAATAATCTACTTTAATTCATCAGACCTTAAATTTGGTGGAGGCTCTTCAGCCGGACAATTCTTGATAATTGATGTCACAATTATTGAGCATTTGGTGCTTAATTTGTGACTATTAGTGCCACAAAAACTAGAATTTGTGATCGCTTGGTTTTTGAGAAATTTTGATTTTCGAATTTCGAACATGGGTCAAGGGGTCTCTCTGGCCGGATTCGAATTTCGAAAAAATAATGATGCTATCATTTAGTGCTTAATTTGTGCCTATTTGTGCTACAAAAACTAGAATTTGTGCTCTTTAAAATTATGTGAAAACAATTTTTTTTAGATTAGGCCAAAATTCCAAAATTGGAACCGAATTTTTTTTCGTCGAATTTAGAAAAAGCGAAAATGCCACCATTTAGTGCTTAATTTGTGCTTGCGTTTACTGTACTTTGTTAAGGGTGACGCAGAACTAGAAAGGTGGGATGCGGGGCGGCGGGCGGGCGAACTGGTGGTTGGTCAGTGGGATTTGCGGCGCGCGCCGCAAATCCCACTGACCAACCACCAGTTCGCCCGCCCGCCTCCCCGCTCCTCACCTTGATAGCTGAAGTTGAAATTTTTTCGAACTTACATTTTTTTCGGCGCGGCATATATTTTTTTTTTTGATAAAACAAATCATCGCAAAGTACAATAAACGCAGGCACAAATTAAGCACTAAATGGTGGTATTTTCGCTTTTTCTAAATTCGACAAAAAAAAAAAAATGTTCAAGTTTTGGAATTTTGGCCTAATCTAAAAAAAATTGTTTTCACATAATTTTGAAGAGCACAAATTCTAGTTTTTGTAGCACAAATAGGCACAAATTAAGCACTAAATAATAGCGTCTTTATTTTTTTGGAAATTCGAATCCGGGCAGAGATACCACTTTGACCCATGTTCGAAATTCGAAGATCAAAGTTTCTCAAAAACTAAGCGAGCACAAATTCTAGTTTTTATGGCACTAATAGTCACAAATTAAGCACTAAATGCTCAATAATTGTGACGTCAATTACCAAGAATTGTCCGGCTGAAGAGCCCCCACCCTTAAATTTCAGAAAAATTGTTGTTTCCTATTTTCATATTTTGCAACAAAAAAAAAAGAAGAAAATCCTAAATTGCCAGGGGCCAAATTGAAAGAAAAAAAAAATTTGCCTTGATCAAAAATAGATTTAATTTTCTTTATTTTGTTTCTGTTTTTTTTTTCTGTTCAGAATAAGTATATAACAAGGATAGGAACAAATTTTTCCCTTTAAAAATTTATTAATATAAAATTTCTGTTTTGTTTTGTATTTCTTATTTATTTTTTTTTTTGTATATAGATAGATTCGCTCAGTAATAACACAAAGAATGATATTCTTTTTTATTAGAAATATTATTCCAAAATGATTATTTTATTTGGTTAAATGGTCAAAAGAATGTTATTTTCATTATTTAATATTTTTATCTTTGGAAAAATTCTATATTCTACTATGGGAAAAAATAAATAAAGATGAATAGATGAAAAAATTTTCCACAAAAAAAAAAAAAAAGTTGATTTAATATTTTATTTGTACAGAATTAGTTATCTAAATAGTAGTATAGATAGTATATATGTGTGAAATTTCTCAAAAATTTCATTTATAATTTATGGATTTTAAATTGAATAAAAAATAAATTCTGCCTGTATATAATAAAATCCTTCAAAATGAAAAAAAAATTATTTGGTTGTTTTTGGAAATTCGTATACCGGCCCTCAAAATATCTTCAATGTCGAAAAATGTACATATATTCTTTATCAGTGATTCTAAATTGATCCTTTTGATTGGTTTCTAAACAACTTCCTAATCCACAAAATTCTAATTAAATCTTTAATTGAAACAAAAAAAAGTAATTTGAAAAAATGTTTGTAGAGTAATTTTCTTTAATATTTTCCAACACTATAACAAAGTAAGTTTTGTAAACTAAATGTGTAAAGTTCTGCAAAAAACAGATTTATTAAACGTTTCTATTCTCAGTGTAATAATCAATATAAATAGCTAACTGATTATAGAAAACAAAAAAGAAACATTGAATTTAACAAAAATAAAAAAAAAATAAAAACACCAAAATAAAATTTATAAAAAGAATAAATGATCCTTAATGAAGGTAAATTATGTATTTTTAATACAAAATAAGAAGAAATTTTTGGCAAAACAGCAGGACACTTGAACATATAATTCTGGCGCTATCAGCATCGAAAGAAAGTCAATAAAATTTATTGAATCAGTAAAAAGGATTCATTTTAACATTGTTACACAAATAACAAA
This sequence comes from Hybos culiciformis, assembly GCA_964007475.1. NCBI lineage: Eukaryota > Metazoa > Arthropoda > Insecta > Diptera > Hybotidae > Hybos > Hybos culiciformis. Next base: position 145,292,635 of record OZ023273.1, on the reverse strand, counting down.
TACTTTATTACGTGGGCGAAGAATGGTCTACAAAAATTTTTGAAGCGAAAATTTTTCTATTTGTTTAATAAAAAACAAAATAAAATATTCTTTAATGCAATGAAAAAAAAAAATTTGGTTCCATAATGAGGGTCAAAAAACGAACAGAAATGTTAAAATAAAAAGAAGCCAAGGATTTCTGCAAAAAAAAAAAGAAAAACAAATGTTTGCACAATTTTTTTTTAAAGAAAATTATCCTTTTACTTTAAGATGAAGATTTTTTGAAAATTACCATAAATTTTTCAATTATGTTGAAATTTGATATTATTTAATTAAATTTGCTTAATTTCGTGCGATTTAAAAGTGAATAAAGATAAATGCAAAAATTAAATTCACTAGTTATTTTTTATTATTTTATGAATCGAAAATCGAAGTATAATGAATTTTTTGCGGAATTTACAATTTTAAAATATTACTGTTTCCAATTAATCTGGTATCTTTGAAAGTTAAACTTGAATTTGATGAATTTTTGTGTGCTGGCTTGAATTTGTGCAAAAATATTATAAATAGCAAAGACATAGTTCAGTTCACAAACAAAATTTTATTGACAGAATTAAAAAAGTTTTTGAATATTGAAGACAATGTCAGATTATTTGATTTGACTTTATAGAACCACAACCAGCTTTTTAGTGGACCACTTGAAGATACATAAGGACATAACGAAGAAATTTATACACATTTTTATAATTTCCAAACTTTGAATATAATTTAGTTTAATTTTCAACATTTCGGATTTTTGTTGGAATTTTTTATCAGATTTCATAATTTCAAATTTCCATTTGTTGACCATTACATTATCGAAATGTTTTTCTCTTTACTTAATAACTATAAGTTTTTATTTTCGAATGAGGTTTCGATATTGGTTTTTCATTGTAACTTATAATATTCTTTATTATATTTCTATTTATTTATTTTTTATTTTCACAAAGATAAAAATATGAATATACAAAAAAATATGAAATAAAAAATAATGTTATAAATATTTATATATGGAATTTTGTGTATACATAACATAATTTTAACCAGGCAATTTCATTTGCAAAATATGAAATTCCTTTCTTTAATAATCTCTATAAATACATAATTATTACTTTATTCTTTATTGTGTGTAGGCTGAGATTATATTGAACAATTGTATAAGGAAAACAGAAATTAAGTGATATTGGAATGAATTTTAAATATGGTATTGAATGGTATATTGAATGCATGTTCGCCCATTAGAAAGTTATATGTTTATTTTAGTATATTTTCATTATTGATTCAATGATTTTCAAAGGCTATTTATTTATTCATAGAATAAAAGAAATGCGTATATAACAGAGATAAAAAGACAATTCACAGAAAATAATTTTCTTGTATTTCAACAATGACCAGGGATGGTATAATTTTATTTACAATTTTAAGAAAATCAACATAAAAAAAAAATGATTTAAAAAATTGTTTTATTTGATGATCTACAAAAAGTCACTTTATGTTAAGGAAAACTTTTGTGAAATTTGAAATATAAATTAAAGAAGTTGTTGTTGACTTTCAGAGCATACAATTGGTGTGAAATATAAATTAAAGAAATTGTAACTCTCAGAACATACGACTTGCAGTTATATGTATAAAATTCACATAAATTTGAACTTGAGATTTGAATCGTGCTCACGACCGAACTCGCTGAAGAATAACGATAATACACCATGACAGCATATATATAAAAGATAAACAATTTTTTTTTCTGAATAATTTTCGTTTGAATAATAAAATAATAATTTATGGATAAGAGATGGTTATATGCATAAAAAGAATCTATATATATATTATAATATTGGTATTTAATTATTTATTTAAAATATATATAAATTATACATAGAAAAAACAAATAATTAACAAAATGAATATTCAACATTTAATGTTTACGAAAAAAAAAAAACAAAATGAATTTAATTTATTTCTTCGTTATATTTTTTATTATTTTAATATAAACAAGCATTGATGTTGTTTGCAATAGAAAACAATATAAATATGTACAATAAAGTCTGAACAAAAAAAATTAAATTTATTATGGTGCATTATTTTAACTCTTGATTGACCAAAAACAATAATATATATGTATATATTTTAAATTAATTATTATTAAATTAACGAGTTCAATACAATATAACAACAAAACACAAAATTCGGAGTAAATTTTAAACCAGCTGTCTAAAGTAGTTTTTATTGTATATAAACATAGGATTTTATTAAATGTTCATAAATGTCAGCATTTTCTACGCTAAAATAATTAATTTTCTCATCATTGTTCGATTCCCGATACAATAGGAATTATGTTGTTTATATGAGTTAAGGTACCAGTATATTATCTATATTATGAACTATCTTTTATAAAGATAGAAATTGTGTGAATAAAATGTATGAAAATAAAGTATAAATAATCTCTGTAAGTCTGCTCAGAGATAGTGAAAGCATTTTAAACTGCGATTTGCATATAGTCTTGAAACTATTCACAAATAGTATGGTTGTTTGTTTTGACCTGTCACGAAAATGATTAAAAAGCTTGATTGAAGAAAATTATAAATAAGTTGAGAATAAATTTTGACTGGAATCATAGTTTTTTTGCATTTAAATACTAATTATCGTCAACGTTTTGAAAATGGGATTTGTTTGAAGTCAAAGGACTTTAATGTTTAAACTTTGGTACTTGAATGTGTAGAAGTGGCCGCTCCCCTTTAAACTTAAAAACAAAAACATAAACAAAAATTTTAATAAATATCTCAATTTTCCAAGAAAAATTAATTTCAAAGAAAATAATTTATTTTAATTTCCTGTTTTTATGCCTATTATTTATTTATATGGCGTTGATAAACTAATTGAACAATTATTTTGAATTGCGGGTGGAAAATTATTTTTTTTTAATAACAATTGAAAAACATCGGAAAAACATCTTACTCCTTATCTTATTTAAGTATAATATATAGATATATAAATAATTTTGATTGATTAGAGATCCTAAAATTGATTGATTCATTTTCATCATTTTGCACCTTTTCTTACGCAAAAAAAAAGAAAAGCTTAAGACAAAAATAAATGAAAAAAAAGAAAGAAATGAAAACAAGGAAAAAAAAAATATCAGCATCAAAAATAAACTAATTTATCAAAAACTTAAAAATTGGCATTTCCCTTTTTTTTAATTTTTTTTTTTTTTTTTGCTAACTTGATAAAAAGGAATGATTCAAATCAACACTTTATAATCATTATTCCTTCAAATTCAAAAAAGAAAATGTAAAAAAAAAAAAGAAACAAAAATTAGTAAAAAATTTTCTTTTTTTATTCTTTAAAGATGAATTGATTGATTTTTTATCCCGCAGATTGTTTCGACAGGTTTGGAATGTTAAAAAAAAAGGAAAAAGAAAATTAAAAATGACATGAAGCAAACTGCCGAAAATAATTTTTTAACATTGTTTTGTTAATCAAGAAACAAAATGAAAAAAAATAAAGTTATATATATTTTTTTAAAGGTTTGTGCAAAGGACAAGAAAAATTAATTTTTCTTTTCTAACAATTTTCAATATTCTCATTTTTATTGAAATACAAATAATTTTATATTTATAGGCTTGTTCTAATTAGTACTTAGTATGAAGGATATTGATTACATAGTAATATTTATGTATACGTTCCTAGTTATAAAAGAAAAATTATTACAAATGTCAAGCAAAATGTCAATATCAAATTTTATGAATAATTTTGATAATCATTTCTTTTGATAACGAAATAAAATAAACTGGTTGTAAGTTCAATTTTCATTCTGTTTCGAACGACTTATATTGAGAGAGAGTTCTGTTTCGAACGATTAATGCAAGTGAATTATATATACTGAATAAATTATCATCGCTAAGTAAAACAGTGAAGTTGAATAATTTTGTGAATAGTTGAAGATTAATGTAAATAACATTTTATTTTAGTTTTGAAGTTCAACAACTTATACTCAATCTAAGAAATGGAACTCTAAGAGCCGTCCTTGCGCAAAAGTTTTGATTTGACTGTATTATATGATCTCGAATGAAGTAATTTTTTTTAAAATTAAACAACAAAGACTTGAATATGTTTTTTTGGACTAAGATTGCATTTTCAAACCTTAACAATAATAAAAAAAAATTAAACGCACAAATAAAACGAAAATATTACTCTTTGTTTAATTTTCTACAACTGTTTTTTAAAATATTTTCTTATGAATTTCCACTAATGATTTTTCCTAGAATATCTGTCGCATTTTTCACAGCCATTTATTTTTCGCAAAATAAAACGCAATCAAACAAAACTACATAAATAGAAAATATGAAAATATTTTTAATTTTCTCAGTAAGGGCTCTTAAACAAACCAGTTGCTTGACAATTAATTGGTACTATTAAAAATTTGCTGGAAATTTTCCAATTTCATTGATTTTATCACAAAGAATAATAACAAATAATAAATAAATTTAATACAAATTGGATATGACACTTCTCATCCTTCAATATACAGATAAAAAAAAATTTAATAATAACAATTTTAATAACCGGAAATGCGTTATTGATATTATTTTCGGATAATCATTAATTATTCAAATACCATTAATAATAAACAAATTACTTATAGTTTTATCGAACTGTCTTAAAATAATGATTAATTTATTAATATATATTTTTTAAATTTTAAATGGGAAACCAATAAATATAGGTATAGATCAATAATAATTTTAATTAGAACATTTAGTTTTATATAGTGTACACTTTCAGGTTTATATCAGAAATCCACATAGAAGTGTTAGGATTAAAATCGAATAGTCGTTCCGTTGATGCAGTGTGAAAATGATGTGTTTTAACTCCTTCAAAAGTCTTGTGTGGTTGTTTTTTGAATTCTGGGATTTTTAAATTTATAATATGACAATAACACGAAATTTAAAAGTATACATTTTCAATATATAAATATAAATATTTAAAAATATATAGAATTTTCTAAATTTAACAATGAACTTTATTTCTTTTAGTGCACCAGATTCTTAACATTATCTATTTTCTCAGATTATTTTCTTATTAAACTAAATATACTGATTGCAATTTCCAGTGTATTTGAAATTAAAAATAATAACATTGTTAAATTTAATGCAATTTTTGAATAAGATAACAACTACTTTTAGGTTAAGCATCTCATTGATATGATTATAAAGAAAAACACCTGCTTCAACAAAATAAGAATAAAAGTTATAAGGGTATTAAAACTAATAACAATATTTCCCTCAAAGGCTTTTGTAAATATTTTCTTTTAGTTTCCTTTTGTGAAGAACTTCTGAGTACGACATAATTTTGTTGCAAGAAAACGATTGTGCAATTATGTATTCTTTTTCAAATTACGTACTTATTTTCATATGCGATTTTTGTATATACATGAATATTATATAAAATTTGCGAAATAAACCTATATTGACATAATGTATATTAAACTCTAGAAAAATATTTCTGTAAACATAAGGAAAAATTTTACTGCGAGAAAAGGTTTTATCGTACAATAAATAAGTCGTCGTAAAATAAATAAATAAAGAATTTCGATAGATTGGGATATATTATTATTCAGAAAGGAGAGAATTCTATGACTTTAATAGAGTATTAACTTTAGTTTTAAGTCCTAAACTTAATTATACAAATTTTCATAGTTCTTAGAAACATCATTTTTATCAAAATTTCTTGAATTTAAAATTTGTTAAATTTCAATATCGATTCGTTTATGTTACATTTTTCACTGAGTTGAGTTTGTTATCATTGTTAACATGTCTTATTCATCAAACAATATATGACTTTTGAACTTCTAAATCGAGTCTTGACAGACTTACAGTGTAGTGAATATACATTTTAAATGATATGCATTCAACATTATGCTTACATTAAATATTTATGCAAAAAAAAATTTTTTTCTTTTTATTCACATGATTGCAGATTGATTGTTTGATGTCAAAGAAATAAAAAAAATTTACATTGACAATATAGAAGAAAACCAATTGAAATAAACAATTTTTTGGTGTGCAAAGTGGATTTTAAAAGCTCGAAAACATTGAAAAAAAAAAGAGAAATTCTAAGAAAATTACATAGAGAATGTTGTTAAAAATATCCACACACATAAAATATAGGTATTACGATTTTCATTTTATTTTTTTTATTTTCAGGCTATAGAGGAAATGCAGAAATTGAAGCGGAAATAAATCAGACAAAAAATATAAAGAAAAATAAAAAACACTTTTCAACTATGTATTTTACTACTTATAAATATATAGTTCTGATTCATTATTTTGCTTTTCCGTGAAAACACCTTATGGTTCTACATAATAATTTATTTTTCATATAGATTATCAGAGCAATAAAAAATTACTATCAGAATCCATTTCAATTTCATGGAATGAAATTTTCAGTAAAATGTATATTTTAACACTCTGTTAAGTTGTGCTTTGTATGAGTCTTTCAATGTTTTTTGAAATAAATTTTTTATGTTTAGAAAAGTCTGTCAGAAAAATATTACAAAATTGAACGAAATTTTTTTCTGATTAAAGTTTTGGTTCTCATTATTATTATTATGTCGTATTATAATGATGTTAATGTACCAATGTAAATAATGTTCTTGCACAGGTTCAATTTTTCTTTTAACAAAGCTGTTGGCAACAAATTTTTTGATTAAACAGAAACGACTATTTCTTCTCCCAAAATAAGCTCATTTTTATTTCTATATTTTTGAAATAACCAAAAAACTGGTCTCAATTTCTATTTAAATGCAATGTTTCACGTTCCTTGAAGTTTTAAAGGCATCTGTTTATATATGTGTATTTTTTTTTAATTTTATTTTTATCTATTTTTCACTGAATACATTTTTATAATGCAAAACAAAAACTATGAATTTATAGTGAGATACAAAAACATTGAAAAAAAAAAATTAATACTAATATCAAAATAATACCCATTAATGAAAATTAAATACACTTGATGCACATTGCACTTTTTTTTTTAAATGAAAATATTTTATGTATATGTATATCTAAAATTTCAATTTACATAATTATTATTATTTTGCAGTTATTTTTTTAAGGGAAATATTTTTTTAACAAAATATAAAAAAATTGCAATTTTTCCATAAATTTCAATAATAATTGCATCATCAGTATGCAAACTTGTCGAATTAATTTATTTAAATGCGTTTAGTTTACTAATTTATTAGACAACTTTAATTTTATGCATTTATATACATAGATAATAATTACAGATAAAATCGAAATAAAATAAATAAAAATTATATTAATGTTGTTTTCGAAAAAAAAATTTATTTTAAATAGAAAATTAAAAATATATATTTTTCCATTAATAAGAAATTGCTTGTTAGTTCAATAAAAACCCAGAAATGTAATCATTTTGGAGTGTAATATGATTCAAAATTTTAGAATTCTTTTTTCTATTAAGTTTATGATAAGAAAAAATAATAAAATAAAAAATCGATAAAACAAAAAATAATTTAAAGATTTGTATCGGCAAATTTAATTGAACTTTAAATAAAATTAAAGTTAATTTCTATCTTGTCGCTAACATAAATTAAAAAAATTATTACACAGCACGGAGGAGGAAAATTTTATTTGCCAAGAAAAAAGTTATTTTTTTTTTTACAAATTTTCTAAGTAAATAATAAGGATATTATTAAGAAATATTTCTTTTTAAAAAGCATTCGACTACATTAAAAAAAATGCAACGAATAAAGAATAAAGTTGAAATTTAATCATAGTTACGGAATTAAGTTATAATAATGATATAGTGCGAGAAAAAGAAAAGCATAGAACTATTCTTTGGAAATTAAGTGTTTCATATTGGAGTTCATTAAAAATGTTAATTCATTAAATTAAAAACATTATTTTTTATTTTCTTATTCTTTAAATTGTATTTTTTGTTGCATTTTGTAATTGCAAATATTGTTAATTACAGAATAAATTTTTGAAATGTTTAGAGTAAATATATATCGAGGGGACTTTTATGAATATTGGATAGCAATAAAAATGTTGTCTCAATTTTTTTTTGTGGGGAAAAACTTAAATTCATAGTTATGAAAATAGTTATTTTTTATCAAAATTCTAATTCAATCCAAAAAATAAAAAAACAATAGATAAAATTTTATTTTACTAATTTTGGTTAATATCTTACATTTTTCACTTATAATAAAAGAACTGATAAGCATTGAAAATTTCTTTTTGGAAATTACGTTATCTTTTATCTGCCATTCTCTGCAGATGTCCTGCTCATTTCTTTAAATAAAATTTCTATTCATTTAAATGTCAAATTGTTTTTAGACTGTTTTCCATCAAAAATGAAAAAACGGACTATATGCTTTCATTTTCTGTCTGTCCGTCAGTCTGTTTTTACATAATTTGATCGGTTGAACACCAAAATATGTGCAGTCTCGTTCACTTCCAGCCAAGTTAAAGTTTCAAAAGTTCGTACAACAGAATTATGCTCTGAACCGGGGAAGGATGGAACTTATTTTCATTTTTATATTATTTATATTACATATTTTAAAACAGAATTGGTATATTTTAAAACAGAATTGGTATCTGAATAGTTTTGGAAGTATACAAAAAATCGTAAAATATTGCAAATTGAAAAGTTGAAAACGGGCTGCTTACTTCATTTCTGAGGTACTGTTCTATATTCTTTTAAATTTAAGAATATGTAAATTCATGAATGTTTATAATAAAAATTATATAAATACATTTATATACACATTTATTTTTAATTTAATACATATTTTTTCATTAAAATATGAAGGTCTTTTAGTTTTTTTTAAATTTTTTTTTTATTTGTGGTCAATTCGAATTTTTTTTTTATCCTAAAAGGAAGTTGAAAAAAAATTTTTTTTTCTTTAAGGAAAACAGAATTAAATTTATTTATTTTTTTTTCATTTTTCATTTTCATTTTGTTGCGATTATATTACGAAGAATATAATGAAAAAAAAAAAAAAAAAAAAAACATTTAAATAATATCTTGTCGCATGAAAAATCAAGGACTTCGTTATAGTCTTTAATGCATAATTTTCTTCTTGTTTTTTTATTGAAAAAAAAAATCACAAAAAAAAAAGGAAATTTAAGAGAGATTTAAGATTAAAATTTAAATTGGGTACATTAAAGATAAAATGAAATGACGACAAAAAAAAAAAAAAAATAAGAAAATTGGAAACAAGATAAATTTTATTTTTGTTTCCATTTTTCCTTTGAAAATAAAAAAATTCTATTTCTCTTATTATTTTCCGAAAGAAAATAGCTTGAAAAAAGATGAAAAAAAAAAACAAAATTTAAATTAGAAATGTTTTTCAATATTTTCAATAGAAAAAAAAAAATAAATTATTCGGATTATGAAAAATTTAATCCAAAATAAATAAATAAAAAAAATATATATATATTATACATATTTTTTTTCCTGTTTTTTAGAAAATAAATAAAGCTATTTTCATTTGTTTTGTTCTGGAATTTCATTTTTTTTGAAGTTGAAATTTATATATTTTTCATTTTTTTATTTTTTATTTTTTCATGTACAAAAAAATAAGGCAAAAATTTATATTGTCGATTTAAAAAACAAAAAACAAAAAAAAAAAAAATTTAAATGTATTTTAATCAAATTTTTTTTTTATCTTGTATAATCCGATTTATAAATACTTTAAATGTCAAATTATTATTATCTATATATGCGTATATATATATTTTATGAATATTAAAAAAAACAAATGAAAAAAATAGAATTATAATTTTTATAATTTTTTTTGTTCCTCTTCGTTTTCAAGTAAAATAATAATTTTTTTTTTTGCTTGTGACAATCTCTAAATTGCTTTGATTAGATTTCTAGAAATAAAAAAAAAAAAATTAATTTTTTGGCGTTTTATAATTTAACTATATACGGTGTAAATTGGTTTTGACATTTTAATATTATATTCTACGAAAATTATATCTGGGTTCGAGCAGTTTCATTTGTGTTTAAAAAGAGTTCCAGGACTTAAGGATTTAGATTAAGTAGCCGAATTTATCAGCAGAAATTGTTACTAGCGTCTTAAGAGGCAACTGAAGTGAAATAGTCTGTTCGCAGAAATGCTCTTTTATAAGTCAAAAAAGCTAAAAGACTTCCGCAAAAAGTGAGCCGCATAATTTTTTCAAATTTGCTCCTTAAAAGACAAAATCGGCCTATGAATATGAAGTTGCACCGAGAGCTCTCCTGCGGTACAGGACGACAAAAAAATAAAAGTAAAAACGGAAACTATTTACCACAACGTCCACAAATTTTACTTTTTTTATTAAATCTTATTAAAATATTTATTTTCATCCATTTTTAGCAATTTTTATAATGTAAGCTCGGTCGAAACAGAAACAGAAAAAAAATTAATAGACAAAAAGTTGCTTACCAGAAAAATAAGACTCTCGCACTTGGCTTAATTTTGAAGCCAGATGTATGTTTTCTGGCGTATTGTATCTGATTCTGTTTCTGTTTTATGCGAAAACCTATTTTTAGATACTGAGACATTTAATTTATTTTTTAAATGTTAGAATCACTATTACAAAATGAAATTAAAATTGAAAGAAGTATTATTTATCTCAATTAATTGAATTAACATTTTTTTTAATTAATTGAATTAAAAGCATAAAAAAAATATATTATTGTTCGTGCGTTGTGGAAATTCGTTTCAATGTCAGACAATCTTACACAATCTGTTGAAATGTTTGTTCAGATTGTTCAGAATGTTTTATTTTCTCTTCAAATATCCGAATAGTTAGTTATAAATTTTTGCCACAAATTTCTCCATGGTAAATGAATTAAGATCTAGGAAACCGTTGTGTAAAGCCCTTAAAATTATTTTTATTTTATGCCAAAGAAGTGGCGATACATAAAAACATTATCAAAAATTAATAATTCATGAAAGTTTTAAATAAGAAAAAACTTTGGAAGTGAATTTTTTTATTTTTATTTTATTTTTTTTTTCGAAATTACGTTCCAATAATGTTAATAAACTGTCTTGTAGTACTTTAAAGGAAATTTTTTACAAGTTTTCATTTTAGAATTTTCATAAATAAATCTTTTTCGGATGTTGAAATAAAATTTATTATAAAAATTGTTTTTTTTTTTCTTCTTCTTCTTAATTCAGTGTCTTAAGATATTGAAAATTTAAGAATTCTTGTTTTTTTTTTGTTTAAATTTTATCTTAATTTAGCTTATTTTCTTTTACTGTTTTTTTTTTTGTTTTTTTTTTTTAGGAAATGATGAAGAACAAATTAATGCTAATTCTGGGGAATTTATGTAATCAAAAATGAATAAGAAATGTGATCCGAAATTTAATGTATCATAAGGTTTTAAAATTGAAAATAATAAAGACATTATACCTGGTAAACCCTGTGGCGTCAATTATATAAAAGGCGAGACAAGAGAAATATAATTCTTTGTATTATATGAATATGGCCCAATGGCAAAATACTGATGTTAAATATCATCTTCGGTAGAATTATATAAAATTCTATCGAAAAATCTAAATGAGAAAAGAGTATATATATTGGGGACTATGTTCATGTAGCCGAAACATGCTTAATGTTTAAATAGAAGAAATTATACATACTTATATGATAAAATTTTTTTAAATCATATAATGTGCACAATACAATGAACACATTTTCATATTATATGGGTTAAGTTGCCGCATATAATAGGGCTGTCACACTTCGGCTTTTTAATGGCTTTTTGAAAAAGCTATCATCGTTCTGGCTGGTTTCTGGCTTTTTCCATACAAAAAAAAGGAAAAAAAGCTAGTAACTTTTCAAAAATCAGGGATCAAACAACAAATGAGCTCTGTGAGAAAAAAATAAACTAACAATTGCATACTTTTTTGTCAAAAAACGAATAAAAAAACAAAAAAAAATTCCCGAAAAAAAAGGAAAAAGATATGACAAAAAGAAAAAAAAAAAGAAAAACACCCAAAAAGTGTGAACGCATTTCAAGTGTGAACGCATTTCAAAAAGCCACCATAAGCAGTGGCTTTTTAGATGTAGTGTGACTCGCTTATAAGTTGTCACGGCAATATATACAAACATAAGTCTAGTATGTAATAGATACTGGAACAGAAAGTATATACATATATATAAATCAGAAAAATAATAATGAAAAATAAAAGTTATTTTGTATTTAAGACTTCAATATTATGTATTTTTTAATAAACTTTCAGTGATTATAAATTAAGTTTTTCTGAATCTTATTTATTTCATAAAACTAATAATGCCTCATAGTTGTTTTGAAAGAGAATTATTTTAATATAAATAATTTAAGTATTTTAATAAGAAAATTAATTTCTCATGAATTATTAATATTAAACAAAGATATTATTTCAACAACAACATTATATCCATATAATAACTGTTGTAATAAGTTTTCTAATTATATTTTCTTTAAAGGGTTTTCAATAATTTATTTATTAGAAAAGTTATTTATAAAATAATTAGTCATTGGACATGATTTGTGTCTATTATAAAAAAAAAAAAATCTTGAAAGAAGAACAAAAAACACATAGAAAATTATATAAACAAACTTCAAGTTTTCAATATACTCGTAACATAGTTATAATATAAATAACAACAGATTGGAGAGTTAAAAAATGAAAAACTATTGTGATTTTAAAGTTTCTAATTTTATTTTATAGTTTTATCACATTAAAAAGTTTTCATATTTTTTTGTTGGGAAAAAAAAAAAGTTTATTTTTTCTTAGATTTTAATGGGTAGAATTTTTTTTTTTTCTTTCTTTCTGCATGCTTAATTAATGAAAGTTATATATATTATATCAAACTTAAAATCCTGAACGCCAAAATGAAAAAAAAAAAAAACTTTGTCAGCTAAGCGGAATAAAATTACAGGACTTCTTCCTTTAACTAAAAATGTGTATAGTCTGGGAAAAGTTTTTCAATATTATATTATAAAAATACAAAATTCTTGTTTATATTTTTAATTTTGTCTTTTCTTTTGGAAAAAAAAAATTAGAGAGTTATAAAAAAAGAAAACTTTTCCTGAATATTTATTCTTCCAATTTGTCAATTCTGTTTCTAAGTTTATGATATTTAATGTTCTTGAAAACGGTATAGGAAATTTTTTCTTTTGCTCTATTAAGTATGAATTTCGTTTAAATTTAATGGAATGAACATCTGAACTAAAGTTAAATAAAGTATATGACAAGTAAGAAGCTTTTGTGGGGATTTTTTTTTTGATTTTATTAATATTTTCAAAATTTATGTATATGATATTTTAGTAAAATGGTTAAGTTATAATAATTAATTGACGGTCGCACCCGTGCAAAGTTAAATTCCAATCCAATTACTTTAGTTTTTACAACGTGATTTCGTTTAAGTTTCACCATCACAGTTTAAGCTTAAACATAATAGGTAAATTAATAACTTCAAACATTTAATATTATATTTATATATAGTTTTCATTTATGCATTGAAGGATAGTTTTACTTCTTGGAATAATACAAGATAAAAATTTCAAATTTTTTTTATCTCTAAATATATACTTAAATTGTAACAATATGTCACAAAAAATTATGACATTTTCGAAATATGATATTCTGTATGAAAAATTTGTTATAATACTGACAAAAAAAAATATGGATAAAACATTAAATATTATATTTATGCATATAATTTAAGTTTTATGTGGTTTTAACTTAAATAAGCTTGTAAGAAACACTGTCACATAGATTATTATAATTCAAATTTAGTTATTTTAAGTTATTTGTATTATTTTTGTATGATTAATTGTGGTTCAGAATAGAGAGGACTATATAATTAAACGCAATTGATTGCTTTTCAATTTTTAAAATAATTGCATACCTATTTCCTTTCGACTTCAATCATAGTCCTATAACTATTCTTAACCTTAAACAATTATTATTATATATAGAATATCTAAATATAGTAAATATTGTTTATTAGAAGTAATGTATATGAATTTTTACAATTCATTAAATTTTGATGAAACTAAACAAGTTGAATACCTAACTGTATAAATTCATATTTGTATTTAATGTTAATGTTTTGTATATTATGTGGTAGAAGTAGCAAATTGAAGGAAATTGAATTTCTGATACAATAAACTTAATTTAAAAAAAAAATTTTTTTTAGGAGGATAAATTGTATACAATGTACATATTTAATCAATTTTTATACATATAAATACTACATATGTTTTTATCAAACAGATAACTGCTCTATATAATTTCCACGAATTTATAACTAAAGTAATTTTAAATCATTGATATTATGTGTTTTTCGATTACGAATTCATGAATAATTTGAATATTAACATTGTTTTCAATTTGAAAAATAAAGAAAAAAATTATAATCGTCAATGTGAACACAACATTTGTCTGGGAAACTTATAATGATAACAAAGAAAATATTAAGTATAGAATAATTGAAATCAAATTTATTCGTCTAATGGGTAAATAATTAAATATTCTACGTATAGTAAATGAGTAAAGCAGGGACGTATGAAAATCTTTTTTTTTTTATTATGGTAATAACTTTAGCAACAATAAAGGGTTTTTTTAATATCGCAAACAGAAAATTCTTTATTCATTTAAAAAATAAAAATTAAAATAAGATACAAAATAACTTCAGATCATGGGAAAAATTTCAAATAAAAGAAACAAGAAACGAAATCACCCATATAAAGGTTATCTAAAGGTTATTTGTGAGTATTGCAAATAGTGCTTATTTTATATCATTTTCTAACAAATGATTCTGATAATTGATATAATTTATCAACTTCTCAAGATATAAAGTAAAAAACTATATCGATGCATTTTGTTAAAATGAAAATTAAGTGCAATATTGGTAAAAAAACATCAAGTAAAAGTTTAATTTTGTTTGACTTAACTGAAGCAAGGCAACAATTATGAATATAAGGTTAATATACCTAATTAAGTTATCTTTTATGCAGCAGAATTATTGAATTTTATATTATTCCAAGGTTCAAGCTAAAAACAATTAATTGTCTTTCAGTTTTATTCCCCCTCTTCAAATTATGGCAAATTAATTTTTCCAAATATCAGATTTTTTTTTATTTTTACTTATGCTAGAGATAGAGTCGACGTAATTCACGCGCGTGTACGCCGTAAAAAATCAAATTGTATGAAAATGTATGAGACCGGCTATACGCAACGACGTAAAACGTAGCTTACGCGCGTAAAAGTTGAAATATTTTAACTTTCCCAGTATTTTACGCCGTACATTGTGGAAATCATTTGTTTATAATTGTGTTTTTTATTTTGTTGTAATTAGAAAAAAAAATTGTGTTGTTTATTTTGTTGTATAGAAAAAAAAAATTTTACAAACAAATAATTATTTAATAAAATAAAAAAGTTCATAAATATAATTATATTCAAAAATAAAAATTAAATAATTATTTATTGCAAATTTATTAAAATTTTTTATGTTTTATTAAGTTATAAATAAATTAAAAAGCATTATAAAAATATTACAAACAGAATCCATTTTATTTTTCTAATTTAATTTTTCTCTTTTTCTCTTTTATTTTTCGCATGTGAACGGCGTTGAGCATAACAGGTAAAAAAAACAGGTTTTTTTTATTTTTTTTACGCGCGCATACGCGCGTGAATTACGTCGATTCTATCTCTAGCATTAAGCTCATTAATTTGCAGATAAACTGTCTATTGATTTAAGATTATTATAAATTAAGTATATAAATGAATAAATAAATGAATTGAACCAATTTAGCTGCGCCTTTAACTTTAGGAATTATTTAAAAAATCTGTTCATTATTATTATTAACTTACCTTCCTAAAAATATTTAAGTAATCACACAGTTAATTTCTAATTTTGTTTTTGAATTAAAAAAAGAATTGTGTGTATTGTATACATGATATTTTTTGCATTATGTTTAAAGAATTCAGAAACATAATATTCTATTTTCTTTTGTTGACAAATCAACAATTCAGTCATCATTCAGTTACAATTTTACAAAATTATAATGAACTAAAGTAGATATCTAAACAGTTTTTATTTTATGAAAATATAAAATTCATCGTAATCATTATATTAGAAAAACAACAGCGAATTGCTGAAGTAAATAATTTTCTACGTATATTCGATAATAATTTACACATCAAGTTGCATATTCTACTTCTAACATATTTTTCATTTGTTTTAGTTTTGCCATGAATTTTACTTCTAATAAATTTTTAACCTTGATTGTTATTTATTATAGATGTCCATGTCCCCAATACTATTCGCAGTGAAAAAAAATCATTTTGTTCTATTATTTACGTGTACTTTGTTTTTTATATTGATTCCTATTGACCCAGCTTTGCAACAATTAACTTTGTGAACCATAAAAAAGAGCGAAAAAAAAAAAACCAAACAAAAAATTTGGAATTTTTTTTTTTGCCCAAAAGGCTATAATGTTTATATATATACAAAAAAAACATATATTACAAATAAAAATTGAAATTTTCTTAACATATGAATGCATGAGAAAACGAGATATATATTTCTTTTTGCTAAAAAAAAAAGATTTTACGATCCTTGTTTCATTATAGATAATCGTGTTGGTTATTAAAGGAACAAGATAAGCATGTACAGACAGTATGGAAACATAAAAACAATTTTCTGAAGGCGGTTTATTTATCCGCTAAAATGTTTTTTTTTTGTTGTAATTCCATTAAGAAGTTAAAAATGTTAATTAGAAAAAGAAGCACATTTGTGCAAATTTTTAATTGCATTTTTAATCTTGTTTGTTGGAGGAATCTTTTGAAAGCTTATTGAATTATAAATCTCGTTGCCCAAAAAAATAAAAAATTTTCATATATTTTGAAAAAATTATAAGGGTTATTTTATGTTGAACTTTTATATAATATATTATTCACATTTTACGTTATAACCATAAATTAAATATATAAAGATAAAGCAGTAAGAATATTCAATATGTTGCTTTTTAATTTTTAACATTGTTTTCTTTCTTCTTTCTTAATTTTTTTCTCTGTTTTTTTATGTTTTTGTTTCATTTATTTTCTCTAATTATAATTTGGATCTATGAACAACAACGATCTGATTACAATGTGTGAAAAAAAGATGTTGGGTAGCCAATGTTTATGAATAAAAAATAAATAAACATCCCTTATAATGATTTTAAAGGAACTTCAAACTTTTTTCAAAATTTCGAATTTGGAAAGAGAAATTTGTCGGTTGTCGTATATTACTTCTCCTCAGGCTTAGATCTTCTAAAACTAATAATATTTTTTATGATTGTTTGAAGATATTTTTTCACTAAGACTAAAATACGTCTAAATAGACCAAAAAAAAAGGATTAAGTGAACAAGAAATCTTTTTCTTTAAATTGAAATTAAAATAAAATAAAATAAAAACATAAAAAAAACAGCGATGAGGATGAGGAAAAAGGCGGAAAAATAATAAAATGAAAATAAAATTAATTTTTATAGCCAATATTGGTACACTAAACATAATGCCACAATCTATTAAAATCTCTTTTAAGGAATTAAAGCTTTTTTTTTTTTTTTCAGAAAATCGATATAAGATAATTCTTATTATTTGTATTCACAAGAATATTAAAAATAAACAAAATGGGGAATGCTATCATATTTTTATTTTTATGAATTAGTTTTAGCTTGGATTATATATGGAACTATATATTATGTACATATATGACATATTATATTTTGGAAACTTACTAAATATTACCTATTGACTATTTGGAAGTTGAAATATTTCGTCGTTAGGTAGATTTTATTGTAATAAAATAAATAAACAAGGATAGCTTGAGTTTTTTTTATTCAATGTTCAATTATAGGTTTGCTATCTTTTACTCGTACTTTTGTTTTAGTTTCAACATTGCTCATTGCTCATAGTCATAATAAAATATTTGAATTTTATGTATTTTTTTTTTGTATTTTATTTTTACTTTATGGGTCAAGTTTGAAATTTTTATTTGATTGCTGATGACATAAGGCTAAAAATGCCTTCTGGGCATTTAATTTCATTTTATCTATATTTCTTTTTTATAGAAACATTTTTTATTTTCATAACACATGGTGTCCGGAAAAAGGATCCTCATATATTTTCATTTTCAACTTAAAATATGTACATATACATAATATTTATATTTTTACTTTAGCTAGAAAAGGGAAAAACAGTTTTCTGTATTTTCACATTATGAGCTTCATGTTGATAAAAAATGGGAAATGAATAACAAATTAGATAATTTTTTAATAAAAATATTTTGATTCTTTTCTGTTTTTTTTTTTTTTATATAAATTTAAAACATAATAGAAAATGACTTATTATCAAATTAGCATTAATCTTGTTTTAAACCTATTATAAATAGTATATATATGTATATAGATTCCATATTATACTCGTATAGATGTCGTTGAAATTTTTATCCTTTAGTATGGAATGTAAAATCCTTGAACTTAATATAAAATATATTTTTACATAATATATTTTTCTGAAAGATTTAATGTGAAATTTTAATCCTAAAATGTATAAAAACAGTTTTTATTAATTTATGGCAACAACCCCGTTTTTAATACTAACTTGATCAATATGTACCATATAATATATGATACTGTAGTGCTTCGAAATCATAAATCCATCAGTTTTGATAGTACTTTTAAAAGGTGGTATTGATTACAACTTTGTTTCTGAATCAAATTGGATAATTTTTTATGAAAAGGTTACAATTAGTAGAAGTATTATCAAATAAAAAAATAAACAAAGTTATTTTCTTCTTAGTTAAAACAATATGTGAAGATTTTTTCTTTCCGTATCAATTACGGCTTTGTTTCTAAACCAAATCGGATGTTTTTTGCTTATGTCAGGAGTACGGCCGTGTTATAGACCAGCTTTATAACCCTCGAAAAACCACAAAAATTATAATTAAAAAATAAAATTCACCGGCTTCAAATCTCACCGTTACCTCGAAAAAAACCTTATAAAATTACATAAAGTAAATTTTCGATAATTTTCAGATTTTGTGTCATTTGTCGATTTTCGACCGGTCGACAAAAGTTACAGAATTCCACCTCAGATCAGTTTTTAGAGAGTTTTAACAGAAGCTTTGTAACATGGAAAAAAAATATCAATTAAAAATTTAAAAGTTATGTTGATTTGCTAAAAGGCAAATAAAAAAGGTATATAATGACAACTACTGCTTAAATATTTTTTTTTAAAAATATTTTCCTTTTTTCAAAACAAAAATAAATACAAAACAAACTCACTAGGGAAATGAAAAGTTAAAAAAAATAATAATAATAATGTCATATATTAAAATTTATTTGATTTGGAATAAGTTTTCACGAGTTTTCCCCGAACATATACAAAAGATTCAAAAATCAAATTATAAACAAAAAAAAAATACGAATAAAAGTCAGAATTTTTTTTCGCTCTTTATTTATTTTTTTTATTCAAAGAAAAACACATATAAACAATATTATCATATTTTGAATTTTATTTTATATAATATTATATCACAAAAAAGTAAAAAAAAAAACATAAAAGGAGATTTGCTATCAAAAACAACAGTTTGTATCGCTTTTGTATTCCCAGGCCAATTCCTTTTCAAAATTCAAAGCCATAAACTTGAAAATAAAAAAAAAAAACAAAAAAAAAATTACAGCAGCAGCAGCAGTAACAGCCTTAACACATAAAAGTACATCATTTTTTACTATCTTTAATGTTTTTAACTGTTTAAAAAGGATTTTCTGCTCTTCAGAAATAAAAAAAAAAAAAATAACATTCTTTTTTTTTTATAACATAAAAAACAAGTGAACCCACTTTGTTTTTTGCATAAATTTTCAAGAGCCTTCTATAAAGTTTTAATGATTTTTTCTTATAGAGGACATTCACTAAATTTCTCAATAAAAATCAAATATTTACTTATTCTATTAGTTTTTTTTTTTTTGTAGAAAATAGGGAAATTTTCCCTGGAATAATTTTAAAATATTAACTGGATTAGATTTGAATAATTTCCAATAATTTTTATTATTGAAAATTTGCAAAATATTAATATAATAAATAAATCAAATAGTAAGTAATAATATTATTTTATAGAGCCATATAGAGTTAGAGAATCGATATGTTATGCACATAAGTTTCTAATAGGGAATCATTTTTTAGGAAAATCATTTTTCGATTTCAAAGTCTTGTAAAAAAAAGTTCTAAAAGCATTATATTTTTATTTTGAATTACAAAATGTTTTTCTTTTTTTTCCCAATAATTTTCGATCTACATAGAAATATTTCCTTCAATATGTTGTCAAAAGTTTTATTTTCTATTTATTTGGAGTGTACATAAGTATCAACTATATATAATATGGTTGTTGCTATGTTTTTGAATAATTTGTTAACTCCAATTTTTCTTTAACTTAAAATATCTTGGCATTTTAAGTTTTTTAAAAATATTTTTTTAGAGCGATGAACTATTTACAAAATAAAAAAAAAAAGAATAAAACTTTAACATATATATTTTTTTCATTTAAAAAACTTTCAATTAAATTTAATATTTGACTAGAAGAAAAGAAAAATAAATCTAAAACATATAAAAATGGTATTTGATACTCAATAGAAATATTTAATTTAAGCATAAATTTTAATAGAAAATGATTTTATCATTAACATAACACTGAATTTATAAAAAAATATCTTCTTTTTTTACACCATTACCCAATTTTTTATAATTACGAAAATGTTTGTTTGTTCTCTAAACTGAATTATTTTAAATTATGTATCCTGTGTGTTGTAATAATTGTTAGGGCAAATTTAAGGACCAACAATAATTTAAAAATTATTTTTCTGCTTTCGCCTGACGGTAAATTTTTTGTTTTAAGCTAAAACATGCACTTACATAACTTTAAAATAATTGTAGAAAATAAGTTTGAAAACTTATTTTTTTTTTTCAGTCTTAACTTCGTGCAACTAAAAGTGCCTATATACATTAGATATTTAAATTTCTAAACCAGAAAGTTTTTCATTAAATATTTTCATGTTTAACAAAATACGTATCATAATAATTACTATATATTATATTCTTTCTATATCTATCTATATATATAAAAGCGAAGTTGTCTGTTTGTCTGTTCCGAATAGGCTCCTAAACCGCTCAACCGATCGTTTTCAAACTTACACCATATCTTTGTGTCAGGTCGGGGTCGTTATAGGCTATTTTTAAATTTGATTGGCCTCCTATCCAGGGACCTCCCCCGGGGGCGACCTTCAAAAGTTCGTCAGATTTCATTCAAATTTGATTCATAAAAAGAGGAAATGGATAAAAGCACAAATTTGGTTTGTTTTGGAAACCTGTTTAAGGGAAGAATATCATTCGATTTCATACAATTTAAGTGTTGAATAAGTGGACATGATAAATATTAATTCTTCTTAGATATTTTCCCAAATTTATAAAATAACTAGCTCCTATAATTGTTCATCAATCTGGCAACAAAAATTTCACTTTAATCGTGTTCCACAACAACGTGTGTTCGAGTACAGGGTGGGGGGTCGTTATAGGCTATTTTAAAATTGATTGGTCTCCTACCCAGCGACCTCCCGTGAGGGCGGACTTCAAAAGTTCGTTAAAATAAAACGTAAAAAGAGTAACAAAAAATTTGTTGACCTCCTACCCAGCGACCACCCCAGATTTTGCTGTAACATTTTTCTACAACATGTTGCAACAACATTTTCCTGCAACATTTTTCTGCAACATTTTCCTGCAACATTTTCATGCAACATTTTTCTGCAAAATGTTGCTGCAACATTATCCTGCAACATGTTGCTGCAACATTTTCCTGCAACATTTTTCTGCAAAATGTTGCTGCAACATTATCCAGCAACATGTTGCTGCAACATTTTCCTGCAACATTTTGCTGCAACATTTTCCTGCAACACGTTGCTGCAACAAGTTGCTGCAACATGTTTCTGCAAAATGTTGTTGCATGTTGTTCTGTAACATGTTGCTGCAACATTTTCCTGCAACATTTTGCTGCAACATGTTGTTGCAATATTTTCCTGCAACATTTTGTTGCAACATTTTGCTGCAACATTTTGCTGCAACATTTTGCTGCAACATTTTGCTGCAACATTTTGCTGCAATATGTTAGCAACATGTTAGCAATACTACCGTACGAAGCCGGGTTAATTATTTCCCTTATAAAATTTGTGCCTAGAAATATTATCAAGCAAAGTATAAAATTAAGTATAGGAATTATTTATATAAAATAGCAATCAAACTATAAGCTGCGCATTCCGTCAGAAATCGTTAATGAAGCGCTGTTCTGTTTTATGTATATCTTTAAGCCATGACTTCAGTAACATTTTTAGCACAACATTGTCTTAATTTGTTGTCTGAACGCAAATTAAATTAATGCTTTTTTAATTAAAAAAAGCTCTACTTTGTTGTCAAACTAAACACTGAATACAATTCCATTCCAACATACTTACTTAGTTAGTATCATGCATATACTTCGAAAAAATATAGAGATGATTTTTTTAAACATAATACATAATGTAATTTTCTTTTCTTTTTTTTTTCAGATTGATGGCAAAGGATCTTATATGTTAGATACTCATACTTTGAAGGTGAGATAAAATGATGAGAAAAATATTTACAACTTTAATATTAAATTTAGTTAATTTTTCTTTTGCTAATTTTTATTGAAAATAAAATAATCTTGATAAGAAAATTCAAGCAGTGAGTACTTAAAAGTTTTCTATTTTCAAGATAAAAAGAAAACAAAAAAAAAAACATTTAAAAAGATTTTACTTTATGGCGTACACAATTTTTCTAAAATTAAAAATTTAACATTTTATGGAAAAGTTTTTCGTATATAAGTTGGTAAACAATTAAAAGTGAAAAATGAATAATAGAAAAATCAGAAAAAGAAAATTTAACAAAATTTAAAATGCCTGCTTGATTTCCATTAAGTTTTTGAATTTTCCTTGGTATAATTTAATTTTATTTATTTATTTCAATACAAATAAAGTCGTCAAAATACACATTCATTAAAGTTAGTATGGGCGTGTATAAGTTAGTCATGTTTTTATATTTTATTTATTCCAAAATTTCTTCAGCTTTTTACAAAACTTTTCTAGTTTTAATAAAAACAATTATCACTTAAACAAATTTCAATGACTGTATTTATTGAGTTGTCATAGAAATAAACCGCATTATGACGATTGGAGTGGAAATTAAATCTCGATAATTTAAACACTGAAGAAGAGTTTCAAAATTCATCTTTTAAAGTAAAAATTGTTAAAAAGAAAAATAAAGTAATGGTTAATTTATTATTATTCATGAAAAACTATCTTATTTGAAAAAACCTGAAACGAATGTTTCTAATGACTAAATATGTAGACTTCTATAATAATAATTTGTAACGCTTTAGCTCCAATGACTGAAACTGAATTCCAAATAAATAAATAAAATATTATATCTGATGACATTACTCACATATTTTAGTTTCGAAAAAATAGTCGCTAAACATATTTTTCAATGTTATGAAAAATGATAAATACATAAATAAAAATTTGATTATATTTTGTTGAACTCAATATAAAACTAAAAAAAAAAATTAAGGCTCTTTTGACGTCAAGGATTTTAATGCTGTTAATTCAGAATTTCAACACATTTATAAAATTATAATTATGTATATATTCAATCATCTATATGTATTATATATATATAGTTCTATCAAAATATTGATATAACCCATAAGGTTATATTTATTTAATTTATATAATTTTGTTATGACATGTTATATGAAAACAAGATAAGAATCAATTATTCATAAAATCAATATTAACATATTTGAAGTTAATAAATTGCCAATCACCCTAGATTAATTGCTTAATCAAGCGCTATCAGTCAGATATATTGAAATTGAGAAGAGATGAAATTTTAATGAAATTAAATAAAATGATTTTATGGAAAATTAAACGTAATATTATGTATGAATGTATATATATTACACATACTATAAATTATTTAATTATGATTTAAAAATAAAATTTATTGTATAACTATTCATATTCTGAAATTAAATTTTCATCATTTAAACAATATCTGAAGCTTAAGCTCTTCGGATTTTTTTACCTTTCCTTACTTCCAATCATCTTATATAACTTCGCAAGCAATAAAATAAGAACTGAGCCTTAAACTAAATGTGATTTCTTCCATATTAATCAAGATAAGAAAAATATAAAAACTGAACAACAATAAATAAAGTTAAAAAGAACAGAATATTAATGAATAGAAATTTATGTCTCAAGGACCAAGGTTAAAAAGGTGACATGTATTAGATAATTAAAAGTATCTTCACTTCACAGTGGGACAATCAATATATTATATATAATTTCACTTTTATTTCGTGAAGCGAAAAACAAATTACTTGTTCTTTCTATCCATATATACTTAAATACATATTATTATTATATATTTATGCTTTTATTCGGCACACAAAAAAAAAAGGAAAATATCTCACTGTTGTTTCATCGACTCTGTTTTTGTCATAATAATAATTAATTATTTTATAGCTTCTTATTGTTATGATGATGAGAAAAGAAAACGAAATAAAAAAGTTCAAGGATATGATTTTATTTTTTTCTTAAAAAACATTCCTACGTACTTATTTAAAAAATAATATAAATATAATATAGTTTTATTTATGTGTATCGTATCGTTGTATCATTGCTGCAACAGGACACATCTTAAAATTTCTTCTGTTAAATAATGAAACTTCACTTTTTTGAGAAAACACTTTCAGCTTTCAATTTCAATTTCTAAATATATTTTGGCTTATGATTTTGATTTTCTAAATTTTTTAATCGATAAACTGAAAACCTAATATTGTATTTTGGAAACAATATTCCATGAAATATGTATTACATTATGTTTAAAATTTAAATTTTGGCTAACAACACCATAGAGATGCTCTTTCTGAATTATCTTGTTATTTAAAATCGTAACATTATTACACATAAATGGGCATATTTTAACATAATTTTAGAATTTTTTGTTTTTGGTAAATAAATAATTCTGCATATATTCCACCTAATACGGTTTGAACGCTGATTAGAACTTATTATAATAATAAATATTTTAATTGAAAGGAAAATAGATTAATAAAAACAGAATTTTAGTCCTAAAACCAACGATACAATAATTTATTCTATATTGGTTTTTTCTATGCTACCATCGTAAACACAAAACACATTCAAATTATTGATTACCTATTTCGTCTTATGAATATGTATTTGTGAAACTTCACTATTTTCTTTTGATTTCTTAATTACCCATAGTTATGTTTACTTTGTAATAAAAATAAAAAATAAAATGAAAAAAATAAAAAAAATTAAAACAACATGATAAAATTAATGACTCTAGAAAATTAGATGAGTTGTAAAAGTTTATAAGAGTTTTAGAAAAAAAAAAAAAAACCAATTTACAAAGTATGTACTTTACAATGTTTTTGTTTCAAAAGAGGAATCTTGTATAAAGTCATATTAACCATATAAATTTGATCAAGATAATTTATAATTCAATAATAAAATTTGTCACACATTTATATTTATACATCATGGGTGATGTGGAAATCTCAAGGATAATTGTCGAACCATTCAGACTTGTTTTATTCAGATACATACTTTTAGATTTATTATGACAGAATTTAAAAATTTTAAAGATTCTGAAAACTCAATTAAAGAAAAAAAAAAATGTTCCACAAAACCTTGGTTGATTTTACAGACTTTTAATTGTCTAACTTTTAAAAATTAACTAAGAAGAAAATTTTGTTTCTTATAATTTTTCTCTTTTTTTTGAATAAATTTTATCCTTTATATATTATATAAGCAACCTAAGAGATATGACATCCTCAATAGTATATATTATCATGGAGTTCTTTATATCTAAATCTTAAATTTTGATTCAATTGTAAATGGAAAGTATGTAAGGTTGTTCGAAATTGCGTTTCAAATTTGATTAATAGATGGAGGCAGTGCTTTGATTATTTATATTAATGTAAAAAAAAAAAGAAATGAAATATCTCTTAATTTTTTTTTTTAATTAACTGCTACGTACATAATAATATTTTCTGTTTTATTAAATTAAAACATATTTTTTTCTATGATCCGGCCATAAAGTCTTTTACTTTTTATAAACCCAATTTTTACATATTTGTATTTTTATGTTAACAAGAAGTATACAGAAATATACATATGTTTATGCTCTATATTTGGCTAGAATATAAAAAATATAAACATAAATTTTGTTGTTCAAATGACCACTAACATAATTTCAAAATGTAAATTTTTGTTATTGAGCATGAAAAAGTTAAAATAAAATAAAAATAAAAATTCTAAAATGCTCTTGTATTAAAGACTTTTATTCAAATTTATTCAAACATTTTACTTGAATATAATTTTTTTTTGTAACAAACATGAATATTTGAGGTAAATTTTATATATGTAGTTTGAAAAATATTGTGCAATCTTGAAATAATTTTCCAGGTTTTCCAACTACTGTTTTTCTATCTAAAGTTTTTTTTATTTTTTTTTTACAAATTATTATTATTATTCTTTTACAAACGAAGAGTAAATACTGAAAATTTGTTTCTTCTCAGGAGAAAAAAAAGACTTTAATTTATGTTCAATTGAACAAAAGTATATATAATAAGAATGTATATTTACATGTATGGAATGAAGGAATTTACTTTTCTGAAATCTTGTTTTTTATTCAAACATCTGTTTAAAATCAAAGAGATTCAAATAAAAAAAAAATAAATTATATTATATGCTTTTGTGATAAAAAGTTAATGCAAAAAAATTGTAAGCTCAAAGTAAGTACATTCGAGGCCAAAAATAAATTAAAAATTATTTTGCTGTTTCACATAAAAAATCAAAAAAGGGGCCATATCAATCCCTGCCACCATCCATGCGGTTGTACATACGCTGGATTATATTAAAGAACTCTATAGTTCAAGAGTCAAAAATAACACTTTTAAAGCTTGAGACGTTTGCGGCTTTGAGTATTTTGGCTTTTTCTATTCAAGTT
Source organism: Hybos culiciformis (assembly GCA_964007475.1). Classification (NCBI taxonomy): domain Eukaryota; kingdom Metazoa; phylum Arthropoda; class Insecta; order Diptera; family Hybotidae; genus Hybos; species Hybos culiciformis. The sequence continues at coordinate 145,265,459 of OZ023273.1, read as the reverse complement.
TTAATCACTCTTAAATAGTACATAGCTTTTTATTGTGTTAACAACAAGGTATTTGGCAAATTTGAACCTCCTACGTTTTTAATTCACGATAGCCGCTAGCGCCGATCTCGCCAAAGTTGAAAACTTGTGCAGTTAGCAAGCTAAATAACATTGCCAAAATAGTTTCAACTCCAAGTTTTGTATGTCGAGTGACAAGATTGGACTAAAAATGACTTTCTTTTTTAATATCAATTTATTTGAACACGAACAAACATTATTATTGAATTCATGTAATTGATGCATGTACCGAATTTGATTCTGATGATAATATACAATGTGGATAAAGAAGAATACGTGTGAATTCATCTTTGGATACTTCTTTAAATATAAAATTTTTTGGTAAAATTTTTCGTGTACTTGCTGTATCTTTAGTTCTCATATATGTGGGAAGTGGCTCAACTTTCGAATCTTCACTTTCAACATTATCTGATTCACTAGGCTGCCATAAACATAAGTTCCTAAAAAAACGTAATTATGTGAAAATGGGAGTATCTTTTTAATTTTTTGTTTCAGTTTATTACTTAAATTTTGTTGTTACTTTATAGAAAAAGTATCATCGAAATATGGATTAAATAAATGAAGAAAAAACTTACGTAACTGAAGCTGAATCTTTACCAAACTGATTAACAATTTCGTGAACTTTTTCTTTAACTGCGGAAATTAGACAATTTTCTATTTCCTCCTCGCTGGAATTTTTAATTAACATTTTTTTCCCCAATATTTCACCAATTAAAAAACGAGTATTAAAACTTTCCATAATGTGGTCTTGAGTTTTCACAAGATACTGTTTTAATTTACTTTTTAAGTTATTTAATGCTTCTGGGTCGGGTGCAATTGTTTTCGATAAAGAGGCTTTCGATACGTACCGTTTTGGTTCGGTATTTTTAAAGGCTGTTGTTGCTGAGCTATAACTTTCTGCTGATAAACTTGAATGGGATTCATTGCGTACTATTTTTTCTGAGCTTTCAACCGGATTATTTTCTAATTTTTTTTTTAGCAGGTATAATAAAATATTAAAATTATTTACAAAAAACTGATAAAAAAAATTTAATTAACATTGGATCCACAAAAGAATAAGGTAATAGTTACAGCAATAATTTTTAAGTTCTGGCATAAAGTAGGGTTGCCAGAAGTCCCGGTTTTCCGGGATTGTCCCGGTTTTCATGTCGTTTCGTGACGTCCCGAAAAAGGTTCTCGGGACGCTCAATTGTCCCGGTTTAACATTTTTGACCAAAAAAAAAATAATAAATTTATAAAAAATGTGCCACTTTGTTCAGGTTATGTTACGCTTTGCTTTAATTTTTCTAATTCTCGATCCTACATTACATCAATCCAGCCTATAAAGACATTGCAGGGTAGTATTTGTTTATTTATACATTTTTGTTTTTGTTTATTTAGCTGCAAGACTTGGCTGGAATTTTTGTTAGTTAGCATCTTTTATTTATAAAATTTGGTTTACTAATTTCATTTTACATATTATTAGATTTATTTTATACCTTCAAGTTCAAGCATGCCAAAGAGAAAGTGCCAATTTCTAGAAAAATGTACTACAGAATTTGCTTTTATTAAAAAAGGCAAAATTGATACGGAAGCGTATTGTAGACATTGCAATTCAAGTTTTAGTAAAAGTCATGGTTTACCCGACATTAAAAATCACATTCAAAGTCAGAAACACAAATCTGCAGTTGCTTCGCCAAGTAAATGAAATGAATATTTATATTTTTTGTTCCTAATTTGAGTTATTAAGTTTAAGATATTATTTAATTACGTACTTGACCTTGTTACCATTATTACGGTCCTTTTTTTTTATATGTATATTACATAAAATATTTTTTTAATAAATTTTATTAATTTTGTGAAAAAATTCTTTTTGTCCCGGTTTGTAGTGGGGAAAATCTGGTAACCCTACATAAAGGAAGTATAAATAGAGAAACTAGTCCCATACAAAAAATGCAAATACAAATAGTGAAACAAAAAATCCATATCACAACCCCATGATTTTTTTTTTTGTATTTTTTGAAAATTCCACTCTCACAAAAGCTTTTAAAACTTTAAAAATTGTATAGAACTGTGTTATTTTGAAAGTTTTAAAAGCTTTTGTGAGAGTGGAATTCTCAAAAAATACAAAAAAAAGCTCATGGGGTTGTGAAATGGATTTTTTGTTTCACTATTTGTATTTGCATTTTTTGTATGGGACTAGTTTCTCTATTTATACTTCCTTTATGGTTCTGGCAAATTAATATTTTTTTCAATAAAATGTAATCAATGTACACTCAGAAATTTTGTAGAAATATTTCAATGTTATTTTGCGTTTACTAAGGAAATATGAATCCAGTTTTAATGTAAATATCAAATATGCATAAATATTATTATTATTATACTTATACTATATTATATTAGTTTCCAATGTGTTATACCTTCACATGAAACTCCACTGACGCTTTCACAAGTACAAAACAATTTTTCCGTAACTTCATTTGGAATAACTAAATCAGCCGATCTAATGAAATCAGCCATAGAGTTTTGATTATTAATGTTCGTGGAATTAATTTTTTTAAGTACATAACTAAAAAGATTATTTATTTTTAATTTAGATGCGCTCCAATCACATTTACATTCATCTTCTGGTCGTCTATCATACCAGTCCAGAAAATATAATTTTAAATTTGTTAGATTGTTAAAATATGTTTCTTTGATTGTATGCACAAAACTTTCATTTTTAAAATTATAATCACAAAGTAAATGCGTAAAATCGCATAATTCACTTGGATGTACGATTTTTGATTGCAAGTTTTTTAAATCTAATTTCTCATCTCCTAATTCGTATTGTGTTTCACCGTCTGTAAGTTCGACTTCATCTAGAAATTGAAAGCCTTCCTGTTTTTTCTGTTTCTCATACACAGTCGAATTATCTTTTTTTTCAGCTTTAGCGTCAAGAAATAGTCGAACTTGATTGATCTTCCAATCACAATCTGCTATTATTTGGTCCAAAATTTTTTTACATTCAGATTGAAAATAATTTTCATATTTCAATCTGTCGTTTTTAAATTTTTCCTTAAATCTAGCTACGAGAATTTTTCTGCGTTCTCTATAAAAATTATCTTGCTTTTCTAAAGCAAAGTTTAGTCGTAATGAAGCTTCGTACCTAAAAATGGGATTCAATTAAAGCAAACTTTGTTTATAATTTTTTTTTTTATCAATACCGCTCGAAGTCTGTATTTTCTTCAAGAACTTTTTTCAAATTTTCTAAAACCTTATTTTCAAGCAGCTTGAACACTTCTTCGCTAATGCCTGAAATTTTATTTTATATTATTCAATGTTCAATGTGGAAACTTTTTCTCCCCTTACCAACAACGTTTTTATGGCAAATATTTTTTAGGTTATCCAATTGAACATTCGTTATACAAGATGAAAAATCTGCTTCCAACTTAACTTTCTTTTTATATATATTAAGCTCTCTTTCAATTAAAGCCAAGTAATCAAATAATTTTTTTCCATGTTTATCACGAATTTGGTCATTATAAGTAGTTGTTTGACACAATCGCAATTGTTTTCGTCTTATAACAGCAATTTGAACATCGTCATGTTCTTGAACACAAAACTCCTCAGACTCCGACATTATTGTAAAATTTATTTAAAATTAATAAAAAATGTAATAATTGATTAAACTAAATATTGTATCATTATTATTTGGATTATACATATATATAAATGTTACTAGGTTTATTTGCGGCAATTTAATACTATACAAAAATAGTACTACACTCTCAGAAAAGTCCAACGTGCTGGAACTCCGAAGGATAGAGTTATGAATATATAACTCCTTTTTTAGAGCAACTGAATAACATTTCGATGAAGTAAAACTTTTGAAACTTTGCTCAGAAGTTTAATTTAACTATTGAATTATTTTCGAAGTTCCAGGAGTATAATTTTCTATTTTTGAATGTTTTCGGAGTTTTATTTTTTAAGTAAAGCTGAAATTTCGATATTGAACTCCGTACAAAGTTTTTTTCAAATCTTGTTAGAAGTTAAGTTAACTACTTTCGGAGTTACAGTAATATATTACCGTAATTATTTTTTGTTTTTTTTTTGTTTTTTTTATTAAGTTGAAATTTTGATATTGAACTCCGTACAAAGTTTTTACAAAATTCTGTTGGAAGTTAAGTTAACTTTTTTCGGAGTCCTTACCATTGCAAATGGCCGAAATAACAAATTTATATTTTCTATTTTATATACTTTTTAAATTTCAACACCGTAGCTGAGTGGGAGTGTTGGCGGATTGCAATGCTAAGGACGCAGGTTCGAATCTCAAAGAAATAAAAGAAATAAAATTATAGATTTAATAAAAATAATAAAAAAGTTCTAATAAATAAAAAAAATATAAAAATTTAAATTAAATAAAAAAATTAAATTTTATTTTCTTTTGTAAATATTATATATAAAACAGGGTTTAATATGAACTAGAAATAGGAATAAAATCAAACTCCTCAAGGTAGTTTATTAAACTTTTAAACGGTGTTCCAATTTAGCTAAGAAAAAGAGTAAATAATTCTCTATTTATAATTAAAAAAAAATAACTCCGATAGATGATGGACTCTATTGAACTCCGTTTCAGAGTTCCATAAACTCCGTTTTTCTAAGAGTGTATAGAAACCTGAACTTTTGGAAATTAAAAACAAAATTCCCAATCTAAACCAAAAGAGAGTATCTATATTATTTTGAATACCCAAGTCGGAAGCTGTTGAAATAATGCTGCAACCGTATAATAAAGCTTGCTGGATTATATTGAATTTCGATTCGTTCGTAAAAATTAACCAAAATCCTTTTTTGACTTTTAATAGAATCAACTGGTATTGATTTCATTGAATTTCATCAAAACAAAAATTTGATGTATACTGTATTGTTCAGACTTCAAAATAACGAATTAAAATTTTAATATTGTATCATGATCAAATCATGATTCATAAGGACGCATTTTCCATAGCTATCAAAAATAATTGGTTGAAAATTTTGTTTTTATATAAAATATAAACATAAATTATTTCGCATAAAATTTTATTTAGCTCAAACCAAGTATGCTAATATGAACAATATATTGAACAAACAAATATATTTCAACTGTTAAGAAACACTTATGATGAATTCGATGATTCTTCGCAAATTGCACTCATTAGAATACAACATAACTCGTCCTGGGAGATTTCTTTAAATATAAAATTTTCTGATTCAATTTTTAGCGATGAAGGTTCATTTCCAGTTTTCATGTAAACAGGTAGTTTATCAAACTTCAAAAAACCATCTCCAATTTCTTCACAATCGCTGGCTTTCCATAAACACAATTTCCTTAAAAAACAAAAACTTTTATTAATGAAAATGAGTGTGCACTTAGTTATCAAAATTTCATAGACTTCAGCTGAAACTTACAAAATTACGTCGGATAGTCCTAGAGAATAAAAAAGCAAAATAAACGGACATCACCTATTGAAAATGACATTTGTAATACTACTTTGCACCGCCGTGTAGTAAATTTTCGAGTTTGTTCGAATATGCGTAATAAAAAACACACGAAGCAGTCATAGAACTGCCGACAGAAGTTTATACTTAAAGATTTAAAAACTATGAAATAACAGTGGCTACAAATAATGGACTGCTTTTGGACTGATGGACTGATTTTTATTTTAATTTACATTTTTTTCTGAGCAGCCCATTATTTGTAGCCACTGATATTCATAGTTTTTAAATCTTTAAGCATAAACTTCTGTCGTCAGTTCTATGACTGCTTCGTGTGTTTTTTTTTTGGCCGGGTCGACCCTACTCCTTCTACTACTACCCAAAATTTTAAGCCAACTAACCTTTATTTCATCGAAAATAATTTTTTTGATAAAAAAAAAATTTTGGTCTTTTTTGGGTAGGAGACCCCCTCCCCCTCCTGATCCGATCCAAAATTTTCATGCCGGCCACGTTCATTTAACGACAGGTAACGTTTATAATTAAAAAAATAAAATAAAAATTTTTTTGGGCCGGGTGGACCCTACTCCTTCTACTAATACCCAAAATTTTAAGCCAACTAACCTTTATTTCATCGAAAATAATTTTTTTGATAAAAAAAAAATTTTGGTCTTTTTTGGGTAGGAGACCCCTCGCCTCCTGCTCCGATCCAAAATTTTCATGCCGGTCACGTTCATTTAACGACAGGTAACTTTTACAATTAAAAAAATAAAATAAAATTTTTTTTTGGGCCGGGTAGACCCTACTCCTTCTACTACTACTCAAAATTTTAAGCCAACTAACCTTTATTTCATCGAAAATAATTTTTTTGATAAAAAAAATTTTGGTCTTTTTTGGGTAGGAGACTCCCTTGCCTCCTGCTCCGATCCAAAATTTTCATGCCGGCCACGTTCATTTAACGACAGGTAACTTTTACAATTAAAAACAAAAAAAAAATTTTTTTTTGGGCCGGGTGGACCCTACTCCTTCTACTACTACCCAAAATTTTAAGCCAACTAACCTTTATTTCATCGAAAATAATTTTTTTGATAAAAAAAAAATGTTGGTCTTTTTTGGGTAGGAGACCCACTCGCCTCCTGCTCCGATCCAAAATTTTCATGCCGGCCACGTTCATTTAACGACAGGTAACTTTTACAATTAAAAAATAAAATAAATTTTTTTTTTGGGCCGGGTCGACCCTACTCCTCCTTCTACTACCCAAAATTTTAAGCCAACTAACCTTTATTTCATCGAAAATAATTTTTTTGAGAAAAAAATAAGTCTGAAGGTGCCAGGTTCGAACCCAATTATGATTTGTTTTTTTTTTTTAATATTTGAAAAATGATGACGGACGATTCTCAGAAAAATGATGACGATTCTCAGAAAAATTCTATATGAAAATGGATTTTTACCCTCTACCAAATTTCTTCCAACGCCGCTAAAGAAGTATAAACTTCAAAAATCTAGAGCGCCTGAGAAAATGGCATTGATCGAAACATCCCTTTATAATAAATAAAAAATTACAATTTTCTTATCATCTGCGGGGATTTAAAAAACAATCCTCTTTAAAGCCTATTTTGAGCCCTTTTCGTTTATTATAGGTTAAAAGTTATAGAATTTGTCATTTTTGTCTGCAGTTGTAAAAATATCAATTGTGGAGTGTAAACAAAAAAAAAATCCGTAAGCAAAATTCTTCAAATTACCGGATCTCAGATTCTGTTTCTTTAATTTCGTTTTTATTATCTATAGAAGATTCGCCGTTAAACTCATTAATGATTTCATGAACTTTTTCTTGTACTGCAGAGATTAGAGCATTTTCTAATTCATCCGCACTTAATTCTTCCGTGATAATTTTTTTTTCCAAAATTTTTCTGACCAAGGTCTCTATATTAAAGCTATTAACAATGTAATCTTGAATTTTAACAAGATAGTAATTTACTTTACATCTTATCCAACTCAATGCTGGTTCATCAGAAGCAATCATTTTTGAAAAAGAGGATGATCTTTTTTCTACACTTTTTTCTTCTGCAATATCATTCTCTAATAATGAACAACTTAAGTTTGTAGATGACAAGCTTGAAGGCGTAACAATCGATAATTCGTTTTCTTGGTAAGTTGTTGACGTAAATTTTGAATCTGGATGATTTTTCCATTTTATTCTTGGAATAGTTGCCAGGAAAGCTTGTCGAAATAATTTGTGCTCAGTCTCGTCTGAAAAAAAAAAGAAATATTTAAAATATCGATTATCTATTTTTGAAGCCGGAAATTAAATCTTTTAACTATATTATCTACGCCAGAATACAATTTTATTATTTTTTTCGGGATATCAGAATATTTATAAATTCAAACCTTCAGAATGATTTGAAAATCCACTGCTACTACTTTCACAAGCACATAATAGATTTTTGGAAACTTCACTTGGAATAACTATAGCAAGCGATCTAGTATGTAATTCTTTATTGGCGTTTTCCACTGAAATAATTTGATTAATTGCTTCGATGAAAAGATTTTTGACTTTTTCATTCGAATCATTCCAGCAACATTGACAATTACTGTTTTGAATCTGTTCAAACCAATCTAGCAAACAATATTTCAAATTTAATAAGAAATTAAAATAAGTTTCATCCAATTCAGACAAGAAAATTTGATGATGTGAGTTATAGGCACAGACCAAGTGTAGAAAATTACATAATTCTTTTGAATTTGAAATTTTAGTTTGCAAGTCGAAAATTTCAAACTCTATTTTTTCAGTTACTCCTTCGCATTGTGTAGCATCATCGACTAATATAATAGGAGCTATTATAGTTGGAGGTACTTCGTAATCTGTGTATTTATCAAATGTTTCTGGATGTTGACCAAGAAACGATCGAGCTTTATTGACTTTTTCATCACATTCATTAATCAATGCCTCTATAATTTTATTACATTTAACTTGATAGTAATTCTCCCATTTTCGCTTCTTTATTTTAAATGTTTCAGCAAATTGAACGGCTATTAATTTCATACGTTGTTTTTGCAATATATCTTGCTCTGCTAATATACGCTTTAGCTCTGCATCAGCTTTGTATCTTAAAATTTATTATATATAAAAAGCACAACATATATATATAAATATTATTATTACCTGTCTACCTCTTTATTATGAAAGTAATTTTATTTTTTTTTAGAAATACCTCTCAATTTCAGAATTTTCTTCAACTGCTTCTTTCAGTTTTTTCGCATTGCCAGTTTCAAATTTATTTATCAAATTTTCACTAATCACTAAAAATTCAATATTACGTTATCTATTTATTCCTTTATTGACAAACTTAATTAAAAATTCTTTATTTACTTACTAATAACATCTTTATGGTTAATATTTTTAATACTTTCTTTCCCAGGTTTAGTGCAAGACTTAAATTCGACTTCCGATTTAAATTTCTTTCTATACATGATGAGCTCTCTTTCCATTGGAAGCAATTGATCAAGAAGAATTTGACTAAAAACTCTTCCATGATTATTACGGATTTCATCAGGATTTGGCGATTCTTTGCATAATTGCAATTGTCTTCGACGGGCCAGTGCCGCTTTGACTTCAATATGCTCGCCTAAACAATAATCCTCACTGTCTGACATTTTCCAAAATGTTAATTAATAAAAATTAGAAAAAAAAAAATTAATTTTCTGTAGTATTTTGATCAAAATAAAAAATACTACTACAGTGCTACAATCCAAAACAAAATTAAGACTCAAATGCTAGTTCCTGCTGTCATGGTATATTAGTAATATAATATTGCCACCGCCGCTTCGGTCATACGTTTTTTGGCAAATTATTCGATTTGTTCACTTGAAGAAAGTGTTTGTGTCGTTTTTCTAAAAATAATATTTGAACACATAGGTATTTTACTTTCATATAAACACAATTTGTTTTTAGTAAAACCAAGACTTTTAATTATTTTTATGTTTCTATTTTATTGCGCAATTTTTAACAATCTTAAATTAAACCCTCTTAATTATAAATAAGTAAGTATAAGTTAGGACAAATTAAACTATAAATTTATATCAAACAGGGTGCGATAAAACAACATTGTGTTTATCTATTAAGTGATGGCTCCTAAACTGTTGACTCAAATTGATCATTTTTAATCGATCAATAATAAAATATTTGTTTTGTGATGATACCAAATACTTGAAATGAATTAATAATGAACAAGTTTCAATTGTAAATTTATGGTCAATGTTTTGTGATCGCACCCTGTTGTAAATTTAAAATGTAATATCCCATCCGGAATTCTCATCTTGCGGTACGTGATTATCTGCACTTCCATTAGAAAACAGAAAATATTGAGTGTCAAATAAATTATTGATAGGCCTTAAAATTGGTGATGTCATTGTCCTATTTTGCAATCGTTGCCAATCAAATCCGGAGTACCAACTGAAAAAAAAGGTTGGTTTTTTAATTTTCATAGAAATTATTTTTTTGGAATTACACACTTGTGACTTCTAATGTCTGCGATTCCCTTCTTCCCGTAGCCTAATCTTTCAGCAGGTATTTGTCTACATAAATTTTTTATTATAGATTGGGCATTTTTTTGAATTCTGGATGGAAATTTTATAACATCTATTCCACCTAATATTTTTTGATAAATTTTCATCTGATTGTGGCCACGGAATGGTGTACCGCCTGATAGTAATTCATATATTAAAATTCCTAAAGTCCAGTAATCAACAGCACGATCATGACCACGATCCAGAATAATTTCTGGAGCTACATATTCTGGAGTTCCAGCAAATGTATTGGTTTTATTATTTGGGTTGAGGCGCTTAGCGAAACCAAAATCAACCTAAAAATTAAAATCAAAGAGGAAATTTGTTTCAGTCATTTACCGTTAATAGAATATAGATTTAATATTTTATCCTACCAACTTGCAATAACCATCTGGTGTAAGCATTAAATTTTCTGGTTTCAAGTCTCGAAAAATTATATTTCTTGTGTGCAAATAATCGAACGCTTCTACAACACATCCTGAAATAAATCTGGATGGTTTTTCGTCAAAAAGCTTTTTTTGATACATAACAGTCCAAACATCTCCCCCCAAACAAGCTTCCATTAAGAAATAAATATATTTTGAGTCTCGATAAGTTTTGTAGAGTCTAAAAATGAGAAAAAAATTCTTTATTAATATCTCTAGGCCTCTTTCAACTTATATTTTACGGGATAAATACTTACTGAACAATGAATGGACAATTTTGGCACATTGCCATAACTTTTTTTTCGTTAAATATGTGATCTATTTGACCTTGCTTTAGTATTTCTATTTTTTTAATTATCTTTAATGCAAAACTATTTGTGTCTTTATATGAAACTAAATCAACGGTTCCAAATGCTCCCGCACCTAACGTTCCTAATTTTTTTAAATCCTTAAATTCAATATGATCGTATGTGCTATGCAGTACAGATGGGCGCTTAAATTCAGGAGGTGCACGTTCAATTGGTTTTTGTTTTAATTCTGGTATTGTTCCTAGGTACGTTATAAATGACCTAAAAATATCAAATATTAAATTTTTTAATTGTTTTTCTTATAACTAAAAATTAAGAATATTTAACTTTACTCTCTATCCAATTTAAGACATTCTGCTCCAGGTGCATCAGCATAAACACTTGCTTGTCGACAGTCTGCATTTAGTAAAGCCTGTTCCCCAAAATACTGTCCCTTCTTTCGACGATCAACAACTCGTTCTTCACCATTTTCATAAATTTTTTTTATTGTTACAGTGCCACCACGAATTATAAAAAAATCATTACCAATTTCACCTTGGCGTACAATACAGCAATCAGTTGGAAAGAAAGCCTATATATAATTTATAAAAATATCTGTATTATTGTTTTATAGATTAACAATATACAATTCACGTTATTTCGATACTTACTCTTTTCAATAAATCCACAACTTTTAATAAAATTTCTTCCGAAAAGTCTTTTAAAAACGGTGCCATTTTTAAAAAATTTAAATTTTCTTCTCGTTCCCGGTCACCAGAAATTTGCATAATTTTTCGAAATTTATCTCGATCTATTTTCCATACCTTGACTTTTGTCCCAGCTGAAATTTATAAATAACATTAGGTTTAAAAACAAACATATTTTCAATCAACGAAGTGGAAACCAAAGGATACTCTAAAGTCTCTTCGTTTGAATTAACTAACTAATTTACCTTTAATTGATACAAATCTTTTTGCATTATACAAAATAGCCAATTCACCAAATATGGTACCAGTTTCTAAAGTGTCCAAATATATTCCTTCTTTAATTACTTCAAATACACCATTTTCTGAGACATAAATTTCAGAACCTTCTTCATTTTCAACTATAATAAATTTTCCCTGTTCATATTCTATTGGCTCCATGGCATCAATAACACGTTCTTTACGTTCATCATCCATATAGTTGTTGAGAAAATCATTATTTTCAATAGCTTTCCTAATCAGCTTACGTGTTCTTTTGCGAAATAAAATAACAAAAAAAAAATTATTATGTAAGAAATAATTTTCCAATAAAAAAAAAAAAGAGGAGAAAATTATGAATTAGATAAGAAAATAAATGTTTGAAATATTGTTCATACGGACAAAATTCATGCAATTATTTTATTGATAAAAAGAAATTATAGAGCTTGTTACAAGAAATTTAAAAAAATAATTCTCAAGAACTTTATGTTTATACTATTAAGGATCAATTTTGCAACACTTGAATAAAAATTTATATATATTTTTATAACAATTATTATTTCTGCTTTTTTCTTTTTAATAATATGAAAATGATACAAATATCGAAATAAATTATTCAATATAAGGACTTTATTACGGAATATCGAATTCAGCAGAAATTTTCTAAAATTTTGTTGAAAAAAAATTTTGCTTCCTATTATTAAGAATGTCATAATCTTAAATTAACCCTTTTTAATAATACATAAATTGTTTTCTCCTTTGGTAAATTTAAACTTTAAGAGATTGTTTGGGTTAATGAACAATAATTAAGGACGAATAAAAAGTTTGTGATGCAATTTGAATATATAGTTCAAAAGGGTGGTACCCTGTTGATTGAGTTCTTAGACAGAGTCTTAAACAAACATAATGATGTGTTTCTCAGCAACTACCTCATTATATTTTATACATGTAATTCTTGTGAAATTAAGAAATTTTTTTTTTTTTTAATTTATTTTTTTATTTAAAACTATTATTTATTTTTATTTAGTTCATGCAAATTACTTTTTTATATTCGTTTCATTACAACACTATTCATTAAATTTTATGTACAAAATGTTTGTTGATAAAGCATACATATAGCATAGATACAGCGTACAATTATAGTGAGAAATGAGAAATAAAACATTGCATCGTTAAGTTGAAGTCAATGATTTATAAAAATCCTTGAAATATAATGCATTGTTTTGTTTACATTTCACACAAGGTGTACAACGATTCAATATTTACTTTACATTATGAAATAATATAGTGTAAAAGTTATATTCTGTAAGAAATTTTGGAAGAATTTTTATTATTTGCATAAACAACTTTAAATTGGACTTTGTAAGAGTTTTGAATTTCTTAAATCAATTACTAATTCAATTGCAAAAAGTATTTACATATATTATCGTTAAACATTTTTACAAAAAATTTATCACATAATTCGTGCATAAATTGGTATAGTTACATATACTTAAAAGCTATCAATTAAGTAAATAAAACACTTTACGATGCATACCGGGATTTATTTTATTATATTCGATTTAATATTTATTTTATTCTTGACTTTTCAAGAAAATATGTTAAAAAAAAATATATAATGGTAAAAATTAAGATTAAAATTATGGTATGAATATCCTTCATGTATGAAATATATGAGTGCTTTCAGATCAAATAACCATAAAAAAAAAATTTAATATAGTTTTGTGATCCCACATGTTCTTCATAAATTCTGAATTTTTTTCATAATAATATCAAAACAAATTTCTTCATAAATTATGCAAAGATTTTTATTTATTAAAGTTTATTTTACGAAAAAAATAAAAATGTGTTTACTTATTTTTTATTTTATTTTTTTTGTGTTATCAAAGAAAAATGTTGCATGTAATTTGTTTATAATATAATATACACATATCCATAATTACATATGCATATAATTTAAATATTTTATAAATAATAAACCAATTTATTCATAATGGTATTAACTTTTTGATGCTACAGATTTTGTTAATACAATAAAAATAATATTTTCAACAGTGGTCGGAATATGAATTTCGGCGCAATAAGTAATTACATATATATTTTTTGAATTTTATCTAATTTTGACTGCGAACAAATCTGTGAACTCAACTCCGACAAAAAATATTTTTATTTCATAAAAGTTTATTTCCTTTTATCTAATACCAAAGTAATAAAAGTATAGCTAGCTATCTGTTAATTCTAGAGCACATTTATAAAATAATTCATCATGTAAGCACAGTATCTGATTAAGTATACCATAAGCTGGAACAGGATATAACTCATTTAGTTCTATAATATCATAAGACTTTTGTATTTAAATACAGAAAATATTTTGTTTTTAATAATATTAAATGGTCTTAGAGATTAAATGTATTCTTAAAAAATTACATAAAAAAAATTCTTAAAGGCATAAATGATTTGCATTTTCTTTTTGAATTGTACTTATAATGAAAAAAGTTTGTATTTTTTTTATTTATTTTTATTTATGTAGGTACTTTTATTTCAAATAAAGTGGAAAAAAATGAACTAAATGTTCTCTTGACACAATTGTATATAATAATAATATTTTAACTACTAAATTATTTTCACTTACTTTTCATCTTTTTTATGAGAAGGAATAACTTCATCCTTTTTATTATCTGACAATTTTGTTCTTGTGAATATGAAACCACCACGTTGCTTTTTTTGTTCAAAAAGACTTAATGGTTCTACTTGGTCTGTTGATATATTATCATTTGTGCTAATGGAACTATTGGTGCTATCTTTTGGTATTTCCTGGAGGGAAATTTTTTAATATTATCTCTATTTTTTTTTTATTCTGTTTGGAAAAGTTTTTTAGTTTTTTTTTTGTTATAACAATGTACATATATGATTTTTCTTTTATGTATATAATGTTTTAAGACATGGTGATGTCATGTGCATGATATGTCAGGCAGATGAAGAAAAAAAACATTTTTTTTGCAAATAAATTAGTTCGAAACATTATCAGATTATTGCCTCTTATTGTTCTAATAGTAGTTTCATGGTTTTGAAGATTTTTTTGATAAATAAAGTGACTTGTGAAAATACATTTATTTGTCATTATTTACATAAATCAAGAGATTTTTTTTTAATTAAAAATTGATTTCTGAATTTTATTTTATTTTAAAGGTCAAATATTATGTTTACGTTATTAAATGAGATGTAGAAAATAAAAATACCTGTACTGTGTGAAGCTGACAGTCTAGGAACATCTTGTTTCATATTTTTTATTCAACATTCACTCAGCTTTTTAAGTTATTTAAAGATAATCTAAATAATACGTCTAAATAAATTGCCCGTTGTGTTTTTTTGTAAGAATTCAAAAAATAATTATATTCATCTTCCAATATTGCCAAATTTAATAATTTACAAAGCATGAAACTATCTATTATTACATATTTTGTCAGAAAATATTATTCATACAAATTTCATACAAAGTTTCTATTCTTAAAACTAATATTAAGTTTATTTTACCCCTACAACAATCTAAGTATACTACTTGCTACTTACTTGTGGCATAGAAAATACTCTGTAACTTAAAATTATTCTTTTCTTCTTCTTCTTCTTGAATAGAAAATTTGCAAGAAAGAAAAAGAATTCGTATATTTTAAAATATTTAATTCTTTTTAGTTTATTTTCTGTTGCTCAAAAAAGTGACCGCTAAACAACTTAGAGGTAAAGCGAAGTATAGAAAAAGATTTAATGAACTTACATTTTCGTGAACACCAGAATCACGTTCTTCTTTGTTCACAATGTCATCTCTATGCTGAAAAGAGAATATTAAAGACATTCAACTTCAATTACATTTTACAAACAATTTTTTTTGTTTTTTTAACTACATCTATCATCGTAAAAATTTCGTATTTGGTGTAAGAAATTTATGAATATTAAAAAAAAATGTATTTTGATTAAAGTTATGTCGTGAGAATAATGTATCATAAATTAAATAACAGGGCTGGGTGATTAAAATCAAGTGTAATCATTTTTTTTTTTTTTTTTTCAGGAAAGGTAAATGTGTTAAATTGAATAATTCAATTAAAATATGAAATATGTTGAATAATGTTTTCATACATAGAATTTAAGTAAGTGAATTAAAAGTCAAAACTCAGGTGGTCTGTATTTTTTAAGATGAATACACGATACTCATGTTGTTGACACAAAATAAATTTATGTATGTTCTTCAAAATAATAGATTTTTCTTCGATTTCATAATTCTTCCTTATGTTATTTTTATATCTCGTATGTGGAATTTTAAATTTTTCATTTAATTCAAATGAGGTTACACTAATTTACCAAAAGTTCTTATCTGCTAATGATACTTTAGAAAAATTAAAACTGAAAATAATTTTAATTCTATAATTTTTTTTTTTTAAATACAAGAATAGAGTTATTAACTTTTACCACAATATTATTATGTGTATCCTTGAAGTTTGTATCCTTTTTCATTTTATCAACATTCATATCGTCTTCTTTTACACTTAATTGTGGTTGATGTTCAACATTAAGGAAATTTTTATTATCTTCCTTAAATTCCTCAGAATTTTTTTTTGTTGCATTTAATGTTGTTTTGTAATTTTGTGATTCTGTAGTTAATGATTTTACACTATCAAATTGTTGTTCATTAATTATTTGTTCATTTTCATTAAGTGGTAACCCTGAATTACCAGATTTAAAAGATTTATTTTCTTCCTGATGAATAGAAATTATATTCGTCTTTTCAGAAATTTTTAAGTTTTCATCTGTTTTCTGAATTTCTAGTTCAGTTTGTATTTTATTTTTAATTAAATTTTCTTTTGTTTTAATTAGATTTTGTTCGCAGTCAGCTTCTGTTGATTGCATATAATGTTGACTTGTTATTAGTTTTTTTGGTTGACTGTTTGTAGGGGAGACTTTATCATGCTTTAATGAAGTTGCTTCATTTGAATCATCCATCTGCTTTGAATCAGAAACTACC
The DNA here is from genome assembly GCA_964007475.1 of Hybos culiciformis. Classification (NCBI taxonomy): domain Eukaryota; kingdom Metazoa; phylum Arthropoda; class Insecta; order Diptera; family Hybotidae; genus Hybos; species Hybos culiciformis. The sequence continues at coordinate 145,248,718 of OZ023273.1, read as the reverse complement.
ATTAGATTTGGCAATAAATTTGTCTTTTCGCCTTCCGAATTTCCATTTAAGAGTTTGGTTTCATCTTTATTTTGAGTGTTATTTTGTTCGTGTAATGTTTGTGTTTTATATTGATATTGTGTTTTTTGTGAATGACTGTTAGTGTTGCTTTTTTTAATATAATGCTACGATAATAAAGAAAAAAATTCAATTCGAGATTTATAGACTTAGACGTAGAATGTTTTATTAAACTAAGACTGCAGAATGAAAATAGGTTATAATTGAATTTTAACTCTTAAGTTTGACATTATTTTACATTTTTTTCCTCACGTCAAATTTTCTACCAAATTTCGTAGGTTCAATCTGCTTGGGTTGAATCTACAAAAAAATAAACTTAGTTTGATAAATGTTTTATTTTACTTACATGTGTTGTTCTTGATAGGAACGAAGTGTCCGGAATTGAACTGAATTTTTCATGGTTCTGCAAAAAATATAAATTAATAATAATTAAGAAACCTTCTTTCTTATACACAGATACTTATTTTTAATTAAAACGATTACTGTATAACAAAAATTAATAATAAATTCATATTGTTTTATACTTTTTTTTGGGAAGGTTAATATTTAACTGTCTGTACCAATTTATTTTATCAGAACGTTCTAATAAAGACTATTATGTTTGACGAAGTTTGTTACAGTTTCTTTACAGTAAATTGTCAATGTCCTTTGCCAAAAAACCTATAAACTTATCCATAAAACAATAAAAAGGTTAAAATGCATGCTAAATTTTGAGAACTTTCTCGTTCGAAAAGCCTTTAAAATTTTAATTACCGCGAGAACAATTAAGAAAACTTTAAAATCCTTAGAGTCCCATTCATAGTATTCAACTGAGTTAATACTTAAATACATTTTAAAGTATTAAAACCTCTGCGATGAGGAGGATATATTAAAGTTTTTCTATTACTTTAATTGACAACAAAAATATAAAAAATAAACAAAATTAAACAATAAACCTAGTGTTTTTGTGGTTTCTTCAGTTATATAAAAATAATTTATTTTTCGGTTTCTTTTTTTAATTTTAAATATTATTTTCTGATCCTATTCTAGGGAGAATTAATGTTCATTGGACCGAATTTCCCAGTGAATTTAATTTTATTTAAAGTATAATTTCTGTTTTTCAGTTTTCAATTAAAATAACATCAATAAATGTTTTCTTTTATTGCGGACAAAAATCTGTTTAAAAAAGGTATACCATGACCTTGTACAAAAAATAAATAAAAATAAATAACCAATAATGATTTTTCATTGCTTGTTAAGAGAAAGTATAATTTAAGATACTTTTCATGTTTTTCTTCTTTTTTTTTTCTCGGTAAATAATGTATTCTTTTCATAAGTTGGCTTTCAAACATTTTATAGAATTTTATTTTGTCTTTTTTTTTTCAACAATTTTTTTTAACAATGAACTAAATATTGTTGGTTTTTTAAACTTTAGTTTAGAGATTTCATTGAATAACCTAGAAAATTACTTAGAAAAAAAAATAAAAATAAAGTATGTAATGGCACACGTGTAAGTAGTATGGGAAAACTTTTTCAGTCAATCATAAATTTATTAGGCAATCATTTTACTAAAGAATTTCGTTTAGAAATAAAAAATCACATTCATTGTTTTAAAATAAAAATCATCGTGATTGGTTCCATTGAGAAAATATACAAGTGAATGTTTGATTAAAATTCATAATGTAAATGAAGAGTATATGAATATAGTTTAAAGCCCAAATTTTTGAAATTCTCATTATTTACAGTATTTTGGAACAGAAAATTTGGAATGTATAATCGAAGTTGATCGGTTTTTCAAAGTAAGTTTTACCATAGATTAAGAATATACATAGATTCTTAGCTTCATACGACATTATTTTTGGTATTTTTATGTCAATGTGTTAGTAAACCAAAATAAAATACGTGATAATTATCAATATATGAAAAGAATTTTATTTAGTTTTACTAACACCTTCACATAAAAATACCAAAAAAGGCTGAAAAAATGTTGTATGAAGCTATAAATCTTTCTGTATTCTTAATCTATGGTTTTACTTATTTTGTTTAATTTTATTTATTGAAATTCAATATCAAATGCATACAATATCAAATGCATACAAATAACATAATAAAATTATTTCAAGATGTATTTAAAAAAAAGAAAATTTCCATAACAGATAAATTTCTTTTTTTGAATCGTTTATTTGACATTATTATGCAAAATTTAATTTGCTCTTATAAGGAATATTTGAATCCAAACGATTTAATCAGAACATATTTGACATATTTAATTAATAAATGTAGCGTCAACATATTGGCTTTTGTGAATTTTTTAATCGGGACGAATAAACAAAATTGTAATCTAATTTTTCCAAGAATTCCAAAGTCTACAACAAAAAGAAAATATTTGTCCTTAATTCGGCATTACACATGTAGGTTAGGTGCTTTAATCTCTTTGAAATATAATTAAAAATTATGAAACTCATTAGAATTCACAATTTTTTTTTTATTGAGAAAATATAAATAAATTCAAGTTTTCTGTTTCCTTTTCTGGATTTTTAAAGAAAATTTTTATTTTTTCCACCCTATTTATTAATTCATAACTAAATAGAGCGCCTTTTTTGTTATTTTCTTTTGAAACTTTAATGGCATAATAATTTTTTTTTTACTTTTGAAGAATTTGAAAAAAAAAAAAATAAAAAAAAATATATAGGTATATAAATGTAATAAATAAATAAAAAATTCTGAATTGAAAATTAGTTGTAGGTGTGAACGTGACTTTATCCCCAAATTCGAATAAAAATCAAAAAATAATATAGGTACAGAATATTTTTATACTTCAACTTATATTTTATTGTATATAAAATCAAATATTATGTTTGTAGTACAAATTTTTGTCCTTGAAATTTCATAATTGATTCGTTGGGACTTTGAAATGAAAAACAAGAAATATGATAAATTTACAATGAGAAATTTACAAGTTAATAATAAATTACGACCCTTGAGAAGAATGTTGTCACGCATCATGAAAAATATGCGACAATATATAAAAAAAATTTTCGAAAAAATAAACCAAATCTTAAACAAAAAATTAGGAAAATTTATATAGTAATGGAAAAATTACATATAACAAGTTGACGTATTTCCCTTAAGTTTAAAAAATAAATATAGGTAAAATTTTCAAATAAATAGAAGAATTTTCTTAAATAAGAGACGGCTCTTAGAAATATTAATTTATTAAAAAGAAGATCCTTATACAGCCATAGGTGTAGGCACCTATGTTTTGTTTGTTCTAATCCGTTCTTAAACTAGTCGTGAAAATTTTTTTGGCAATATAATACTCACCTCTATAAAATCATGTATTTATCACTTTTGTGATTTTTAGCAACAAGTTGATTTTGTTTGTTTTACCTTTTTTTTTCTCTTTTAAAACTAGCAAGGAATTTAGTTCTATGTTCTATGCAGTTCCTTCAAAGAAAAACTTTTTTAAAATTATTTCTTTATGAGTTCATAAGAACAAGTTAATGCTCTATCTAATATCCATTTTAGTAATTCTTTTGAAAGAAAATTGAAAATTATTTTTATATTTAAAAGATAAACTGAATGCAATTAAATGCTATCAAAGAATTTTATTTTACTAAAATTGCTTTTTTTTGAAGAACATGAAAATTTTCAAAGTACTTTGTAAATGAAATAAAAACTAGAAATATCTGCATTTTGTTGATAATAAAATGATAAGTGTCTCATTAAATTTTTGAAAAAATATCATTTTTTTTTTCACTTTCCATGGTTCTTCTAAATTGAAAGTACTTTAATAAGAACCATAATATTTTAGTTATTTTAAAAACAGCTTATATTATAAGAAAATTTTTTAAGTCCGCACTTAAACCTCATGTTGAGAAAATTTATTCCTTTAACAAGATATTTTTTAAGAAGATTATTTTTTCAACGGAATTATTCAATGAAAGTTTACTTCAAAAGACATTTTCCTTATTTTATTGTATATATGAAACTTGATAAGTGCGGCGGTAGAAGTTTTATATTTTTTTAATGTTGGTATATCTTTATATATGTACATATCTAATGTTGTTTTAACAATAAGAAATCGAAATTAATTTCACTTCCTTACTATAGTTTGTACTGGCAAGTCTTCTCCGTAGGTATGTTAAAGAAGTAAAGACTGATATAGTTTTTTAAGGAAAATTCTAAATCTAGTCATTTTAAATAAGTGCATATAATCAACAATAAATTTATCTGTAAAACAAAATTAAGGCTATTATCTATACATGCACATCAGTTCTTCAAAACTATACTCAATACTGCTCGACTTTGGGTGTTTTTTCTGTTCAAAGTATTTTTACTTTTTAGGCTTTAGTTCAGTGCCAAATGCTTATAAAAATGAAAACCTGAAAATATTCGTTTAAATAAGTTAATATATCTACTTATTTGTAATTTCTAACTGAAAACTTATATTGTCGCAAATTTTGGAAATAAAATATATTTGGTGTTTCATTTACGTGAATTTTGTTTCGACATTTTCAAAATTTCAACTAAATACATCTTATAAAGGATAAAGAGTAAACAATTTGGATCCTGACCTATCTTTCTTATGATTATGTGAATATTTTTTTTATCAAATCATCCAAGTGAATGTATACGAAATACGGTTATTAAAGAGTTGTGAAAACACTATTTATGATAAATTTTTTGAAATTATATAAATTTATTATAAGTAAGAAAACAGGTAATTAATTTTAATAAAATCTTGAATTCTTTAATATTTATTTTAATATTTTAATATTCTCTTTTTATAGAGAATACTATGTTAAACTAAATAAGAAACAATTCAAGGTTTTTAGCTTTTACTACTACTTACTTACTACGATAAGGATCTATTTAGATGGGATTTTAATGTAATCCTAATTTAATTTAAAAATTTTAACATCATTTCATAAATATATATTAGAACATGGAAAAATAAATCTAATATGAAGAGCTCAGGTAATTCGAATATTTTATACATACATTTATTCCTTTAACAAAAAGGTAATGTTTATTTTATAGAAATATGTATTTCTCTCGGAACTCGTAATAATAAATACATAAAATTTCTAATTTTCTTCATTCTACAAAGTTTCTTATAGATAGAACACATTTGGTGTCGAATTTATAATAATAAAATTGTTTTATTACAAATGAGTGATTTATGGAATACAAGAATTTTCTTTTAATATTTTCCATTTCCTGTTTGAAACAATGGAAAAAGTTATAAAAATAAAATAAAATAAAAAAATAAAAAAACAAAATAATAGGATTTTTCTTTCAAACAAGAAAAGTGAATTAAAAACTCAAATTTGTTTTTATTGCTTTTTAAAAATAAAAATTGTAAGAGAAAATTGAATTTTTTTTTATATTTCAAATAATTGTTTAATAATTTTATTTTATATATATGTGTATATAATATGTGCATTAGGGCAAAGAAAAAGAAAAACTTTTCAACTTTTGCAATCACAATTTTTTTAATTTTTTTTATTTTTAATTTTCTTTTCTAAAAATTTTCTTTTCTCATGTAAATGTGTTCCTTTTTTTTTATGGAAAAACATTTTCTACTTTTCCGCTTTATCATTTTCAATGCAGGGAAAAAAATAGATTTTTTTTTTTTAATAATAATAACTAAATAAATTGATTTAATTTTTTTCTTGTTTACTTTAACTTTGTAAAAGAATTCGTTTATGAAAATCTTAACACTTAACATTTGACTTGAACTTATAATATTGAAAATAGTAAATTCATGGTTGGTTGTCTCTACGGTATGAGGAAGTGAAAAATAGAAATATAAAAAATTTAATGAATTTTAAGTTAAAAATTAAATGCAATTAAGTTTCCTATTTATTTTAATGGTTTCAAATCTAAGTTTTTATAATCAATAATATTTCACGATATAGTTGATGTGAATTCTTATTGATTGAAAAAATCTAAATAAATAATTTGTATATGATACTAAGTAGTTTCGCCCTCCAAATATATTTCTTAATTAAATTCATAAAAGTCAAATTGCTTTTAAATTGTGCAAATAATATAATAATTGTTAATTTTATTATTATACTTATAATGTAGAGTACAAACAGAACATATTTTTATTTTACTATAATTTGGTTTATAAATTTTTTCAAAGGCCTATAAAAATAAGTTTAAAAGTTTTCCAATTGATTAAATTAAATTGCCACAAGTTTTCTTTCTAATAAATTTATGCAGGCATAGAAAGTGGTGAGAGAAAATTAAAGGAAAAAAACCATAAAAAAAATTTAATTTTATTATAGAAGTAAGTTTTTGCAATTGTTAAATTCAATATAATAAACTTAATTGGAATGACTGGAATTAAATTTTTTATTAAATTAATTTTTTTTTTATTATTATTGTTTCATTATATTTATATATGGATTTAATAGATGTACTGTACATGTATGTCGTACATTATTATCAAAATAGTTAGTTATATATTTCTTAATGGATTTTTTTTTATCATGATATGATATATAGTACTTTTTAATTATAAGTTGTAGATTTGAATTCTTATGTCAGTTGATGTATATTGCTCACATATATAATCTTATATCAGATAAACTTATTTAGAAATAAAATCAAAATAAGCTTTATAGGCAGCTTTATAGGCTTTAGCTTTATAAGAATACTCTTACAAGCGTCAGCAGTGAAATATTGAAAACGGAAGATTGCAGCAATAGTAAAAAAATAAAATTAAATGAACGTCAATAAAAATAATATTTACTTAATGACAAGAAAATAAAAATAATTTAATAATAATTGCTTATGAATTTACAATTCAACAATTATGAATTTTAATCAAAACTGAAAATTTAAAAGTAAAACTATATTAAGATTATATTTTCAGCGATTTTAAAATCAAATTAGGAAACCTCTTTGGAAAATCCAATCTAAAGCTTTAGTGCGAAGTCTTTATTAACTGCAAATTTCGTATAATATTATAATTTTTTTTTTGCCTTAGAGCTTTACATAATATATTTTTAATATACAGTATATATTTTCATCTACATACAAAGTTAAATTATAAATTTATTGTTGTCAAAATTAAATTATATTAACTAAAAGTAGCTTTTTGTGAATTTAAAAGGATTTACTTTTTTAATGAAAGGTTCACAACATTATTAAGGACAGCTAACAAAATTAAATGTTATAATATTGTTGTTAAATCTTTTGAAGTGAATGACCCATATCAAAAATAATTGTCTTCAACTTCAAACATGTCTGTTTTATGTACCTAGTTGTTAACTTTTCAAGAATTTGTTAACATTGAGCACTTAATCGGTTTTACATTAAAAACAAAATAAAAATTAAAGAAATGTTTTCCTTTTAAATTTCATTTGATAGTAAATTTTAAATTTGTAGTTCGAATCATATTGAAATTATTTTCAAAATAATTGTATGCTCAGGCACGTAGACTTTTTCATTTTTTTTTTAATACATATATATATTGTTTTTAACTAAAATGAAAACATAAGAACTTTATAAATTTTTAAATCAAAACTATTATTGTGTTCTGAAAGAACAATTTCTAGAATCGGTACAAAATTTGCATAGATTTTTTAGTTAAATTTTATAGACAAAATATCTCATAAACGGCTACAAAAGCACATATCCTGAAACGGATTTAAATAAAAAAAAAATTAACAACTGTCTGTCAACATAGTTAACAACAAAACTCCTTCTGAGTCTTAGATTGGGTTGCGTAAAAAAGGGAAATTAATTTCTTTTTCACTTTTCAGAACACTGGAAATTAGCCGACAGTTGCTTATTTTTTATTTATTTTTTTCCCAATTAAGAAAGATTAGCTATCAATAACAGAATTTCTGAAATCAATGATCAATTTGATTGATTTGTCCCTTAATTAAACTTTTTCATAAAATCCTATTATGTTGTAAATCACATAGAATAAAGATACTATACAAATTTAATTAAAATAATATTACAAACATTTCGATATTACCTTTTAGAAAAAAAAATTTTTTTTTTAATTTAAAACGATAAAGGGCCCAAAATATAAATTTTATTATTACCAATTAACGAATAGAATATTATACACATTAGCCCTCTATTATTTATTTTTGTATCATTTTCCTCCCAATGCATACAGAATTTATAATTTTTATTTCAAAATTGTGACTTTAATGAAAAAAAATAAATAAATTTATATAATAAATAATTTTTTTATTTTATCCATTATACACGAGTAAATGGTCTTTAAATTAAAAAAAAAAATTATTTTTTTTCAGAACAATATTACTTCCTTTTTTGCCTTTTTTGTTCACTTTATTACAAAGGACTTTCAATGTGTACAAGAGCCGAGGGAAATATTATTTTTGGGCTTAATTGAGATCTAAAGTCATTTGCAGTAAAATTTTATTGGATATTTTCTTTTAAATTTAATTTTTTTTTTTTTTTGTTGTGAATTTTGATAAAATTTTTGTTCGATCTTTTGACATTTATTTTGTTCATTTTTTTTTGGGTAGGGACATGTACACGTGAAACTTGAAAAAATGTTGTATACATAAAAATTGAAAATTTATTAAAAAATAGCCAGGGGGTTTGATGAAATTGAATAACAATAATATGTTTTGTCAGAAATGGTTCTTTTTTTTTTTGAATTTTTTATTTATTCGGAATAAAACGTGTAAACCATATTATAGAATATGACAAAATAGGCGGATATGTGTACATGATATAACTCTATATAATTGTATATACATAAACTTCGTACTCTCTAGCATGACATATTGACATTGAAAACATTTTTCTTAATCAAAAATCAATAATTTTTTTTATTTAATAAGCATTTGAATCAAATAATCGAGAATTTCATAATTTTTGAACCAATAGATGTAGTTTATTATCAGGTGTTAGGAGAATATTTTTGGAATGCATAGTGTAATGCGGAATATTTCAGGAAAATGAACTAGATTTTGTATATTAAAAAAATATTCTAGTTTCATGTTCCACTTTGGTCAGAGATAGAATACTATACATTTATAATAAAATAGTTCCTTTTCTATAGTTACTTTAAGTTACTTTTTAGAATAGTTGGTATTTTTTTTGTTAAATTCAAGTCAAAATTATTGAAATAAGGAAACAAAGTGATTAAAAAATCTATTTCTATAAATTTTTTTATACATCATATTAATTCCACTTATGTATAATGTGAACGGCAATGAGTTTTCTCGAAAATATGTGTAAATGCAAACAAGGTATTAATTTTAGATATTATGCATTAATTTTTTTCTTCTACCTGGCAATTATAAAATTCATTTCATGTAATCCTAAAAATATTTGGTTTAGCTTTAGGTATGAGTTTTCAAAGAGTAAAAAAAAGTAGAAATGGGATTTAAAAGTTTTCATATTTAATTTTTGTTTTTTTTTTTTTTAACTGAGGCCGTTAACATTTTTTAACGATAGGGCATCACCAGAAAGTATTGTTATTTGCGGAAAAAGGAAATACGTTTAAAACTTCCTGTTTTTTTTTTTTTTTTTTATTTATTTACAAAAAAAAAAAAATGTGAATGAATTTTCATTTTCTTTTTTTTTTTTTCAATGGAAATTGAAAAACATTTTAACGTCGCCATCTGTACTTCATTTGGATATAAAGAGGAAGTTGAAAAAAAATGTAATAATAATAATAAGTTTAGGTAACCATTTATAGAAATTTTATTTTTTTTTTTTTATATATCTATCTAGGTAGGTGTATTATATTTTTTAACAAAAAGAAAATACTAAAAAATAAATGAATTAAATATACGTCAAAAATTCAGGTATTTCAGAAGGTATCAAGAATATTTTTTTTTTATTATTTTTTTTTTTTTTTTATTATTTTAAGTAAATTATCCCATTGCGAAGGATAATCTCTTAAAATCAAATTCCATTTAAAGTGAATTTTCTTGGAAAAAATAAATAAAAAAGAAAAATAAATTAAAATAAACAGAAATTATAATAATGAGCGACAGGAAAATGACAACAATAATAATATTAGGCTTTATAATTTTTTTTTTTTGTTTTTTTGTTTTTATAAAATAATTTTTTTTTTTTTTCGGAAATTAATTTTGATTTTATTTTTATAGGTACTTTAAATTAAATGACTGGAAATTTCGGAAAAAAAAAGAAAATTATTTCAGAAAATTTGTTTTTTTTTTAATGAATTGAGAACAATTTATTAAAATTAAGACAGAAAAAAAAAGTAAAAAGGATCATTCAATTTTAGAGCTTTATTTTCAAAAAAAAAAAAAGAAAAAAAGGTGATTCCAAAGATAATTTGATTATTTTTTTTATAAGATAATTTTATGTTGTTTTTTTTGTATATAATTGTATCTTTGAAATATGGAAAAATGGATTATTAAAATTATTATTATTATTGTATGGAAAAATTGCTTATAGAAAATTAAAAAAATAAATAGTTAATTATTATTTATTGAGAGGAAGGAAAAGAAATAATTTTTTATGAGTTTGGTTGTTTGTTTTATTTTTTTTTTCCAGGTTATTAGTAGAAATTTTATGGGTCATCAACTATATATATATGCTTGTACTTTAATTATATCATCACTTAATTATAGTGTATTAAGTGATGTTAGATGCCTCAAAGTTAACAAAAATCACAAAAAAAAAAACAAAATTTTAAAAAATGTTGCTAGACAACGGCAACGGGTTTTAGTGTTAATCTATCAGAATCTGGAAACGCTGTTGTTAAAGTAATTGTAATTTAAAGAAATTATATTTGCAATGAAAACTAAGATTATTTAGAATTGAATAAAAAAGCTTTAAGATATATTCAAAACGTGAATGACATTAGTAGATAAAAAGTAATTAAAGATTATTGGAATGTAGCAAAATAATTGCAATAAACATTTAAAAACAATTTTTTTTTATCTTAATAAATTTAACAAAAATCTAAATTATTACATGTAAATATAATTGCATTGGAGTAAAATTATTGACTTAAAAGTTCAATGTATACACACGAGTAATAAAAATAAACAGTTCCAATTAACTTTTAATACAGAAATAATAATTTAATATAAATATAAGAAAATGGATAATTTTGTAGCTAAATTTGGTAAAAACTTTTCCTTATCAAAGAGTCTGTAAACTTTTTGTTTTTCCGTCGCTATTGTGGATGAATGCTGTACAAACAAAGACTTAAGGTCTAATTCAATTAAAATGACCCTAAATAATATTTTTTACTTTACGTTAAAAAAAATACGTAATTTTTAGACAGAAATAAAAATTTAAAGTAATTTTTTTTAAGCACTAATTTAAAAAATATTATTATCTGACTTAAAAATCTTCTTCTAGATACACTACACACATTGTATAATTAATTATATTTTGTAATATTTTAACATACCGTTTGTTCATTATTAATATTTTTATTTTGACTGATTACAACTCGGCCTGTCGCCTTCTTATTGAAAATCCTTGGAATGCATGACATTTTATTAACATTAAATATTTGCTGCTCTATATATAAATTAATTAAAATTTTTTCCAATCGATTTTATTTAAAAATGTTTTATGTTCAATATTATTATTTTTTTTTATATTATCACATTTAATTCAGGAACTATACATAACTTTATAAAAAATAACTACAAATCTAAATAGAATTGTTTTTTTTTTTTAATTTATAATGTTTATATCAAATTGAATGTTATTAACAAATAGTTTTTGATTAGAAATGTACGCCTATGATAATAGAAATTTTCTAATCTATTCATAAATGTGAAACTTTTAATAATAATAGTAATAATATTTTTTTAAATAGTTTTTAATAAAAAAATTTTTAACTGCAGAATTTTATAGTTCATTAGTTTTCAATAATTTATTATATTTATAGGGATATTTCACTAGTTTGATTATGATTGTATTAGTATTAAATAGTGAAGGAAACTAAGAAATGGTTTCAATATTTTTTGGAATCTAAAGGAGTAATATAAGCTTGTTAATACTTTTATTAAACTAGTGTGTGCAATGAGTGTCATAATTTTCTTCGTGCTAATTATTAAACCATCATAAGTTTGATATGCCTTATACTGAAGTCTAATTTTTTTGATTCTCTAAATAAAAAATTCCCAAACTATGCAGTTTGCTTTCTTTTCGATTTCTAAACGAATATACATACTATTTTCGAAAAATGAGGAACAGGAAATATTTGACATAATTATTATTATGACACATACTGTCGTATATTAGATTATATAACTTGCAACCGGAATAATCAATATTTATTTTTTTTTTTAACTTTTCCGTATTTTATAAATTTACACATGTATTTTCCATTTTTTATCTACAAATTTATACAGAATAATAATATTTACAATTAAAAATAATCTAATGAAAATTGTAAAAAAATTAAAATTACGTGCTTAAATTGTATATTTTTTGCATTATTTAAATATTTTTTTTTTTTGCTTAATTTTAACAAATCTTCTGTTAAACATTAAAAAAAGTTTTCCATTTCCTCCCGATAGATGAATTTCTGCAAAAAAAATTTATTTCCAACTTTTGTCAAAAATTAACGATTTACCGGCCGGCCGTCTTTATTAAAGAACATTTATCTAACTAAATGACACTGATTTTTAATTGCAAATGAAAATTGAAATTGCAAATGAAAAGTGAAATTGAATTGATATAATTCAAATTTTACTTTTAAAGCATTCTATATTAATTAAGATTGGACAATGATTCTTAAATAATGTCTCAGTGTGTATATACAATTTTCAAAAAAAAAAAAAAAAAGCAATAACCTTGATTTTAATATTTTCGCAGTTATGTTTTCAAAATAAATAATTATTTTAAAAGCTAATATCACAATTGTTTAAAATTGTGTTGATTGACATTATTTTTAATTGACATTTTCTCGTAGTAACGTTTAAAACGTGTTAAAAATATTTTTTTTTTTTTTGAATTCAAAGAAGCGAAAAATAATAATAATAATGTTTCATATTTCATGAATTATTATTAAAGTATATAAATTGAAGATACTATTATATTAATTATATAAACAAGAAGCGAAAGAAAGGAGAGAGAAAATCTAATTGAGAATTGTTTTACTATTAAGTAATTTATTATTATTATTTTTTTCAATGATGAATATTGAATGGTGGCGCCAATTTTGAAAGAATAAATAAATAATATATAATAAAGCTTTAGCATACGAAAACGTATTAATGAAAAGATAATGATTAAAGTTTTTTTTTTTGTGTATTATTTATTAATTGGGTTATCCAAATGTTATTTATTCGTACATATACAACTACGTCTGTGTAAAAATTTTTTTTAGAATTTTTAATATAAATCTTATTTATAACTTGATCAATAAATTTGGGTAGTTTTCCGTTTATCCAAATAAAAATATTGAGTTACATAAATTTATTAAATGAAAAATTCTTCGAATAAAAGAGTTATGTAAAGTTAATTTAATGGACAGTCAAATAAAAAGCTGACAAAATCAAATTTATGCTGCTATTTTATCTAAAATGTTTCACCTGTTCGCTTCTAAAACTTTTATGAATTATATTAATAGTATTTTTATAAATACACATTATGTAATTATATATTCACTATATTATGTGTCTACCAATGTGTATCTACGTCACACATTTAATATTTTATCTTATCTTATCACTTATCGGTACACAAAAAACAACAAGTAAGAGTATAATAGTTTGTTTTGATTTAAAAAATAATTATATAGGTGTGTAATATACAATTTTTTTTTATTTTCTTCTTGATTTCATTTTTATATATTATACATACTATCAACGTATTTTAAAGAAAAACAAAATAACTTTTTGTTTTTATTATTAGTTTCATATTTTAAATCGTTGTCAATCATGTGTAAAAGTTTTACGCCCCATATATAAAGTTCATATTTTTACACATTTAATCAAAAAAAAAAAAAAAAATCTCTCAAGTTATTTGATATCTTTTTTTTTTTGTAGAAGTAATTAAAATTTTTTTTCAATTAAAAAAAAAAAAAGAAGTATCAACAAATAATTCAATTTTGTTGCCAGTAGCAAAAAAGCTTTATCTGTTACTTTTTTTTTCATAAAGAAAAACAAAATAAAAATAAGCCAGCTTCGTATGACACGCAAAATTAACCGCGTTTTTGTTGAGAAAAAATAAAATAAAAAAAAAACTTCTCAACACCACCGGTCTCAATTACTTACTAAAACTTTTTTAAAATTAATTATTTATTGCTTTTTTTTTTCTTTCCAGTCTGTTAATATATTTATTTAAAAAAAAAAAAAAAAAACATATATATAATAATATAATAATAAATTCAATTAATATTTTTTAATGAATCATTATAATTGAATTTTTACACCTTAAATAATTAAAAATCGCATAAAAGTTCTATTAACGTAAATACATATATATAATTTTCACTATGGCAAAGGAAAAATAAACTTGTGTACTTACTACTGTAGTTATGTGGTTTTCTCGAGTATAATAAAAAAAAATATAGCACATGAAAAATTATTGCATGTACACTTTATACCTAGGTATATATTATTTTATTTTAATTTAATATCAGAAAACAAAAAATATGACATCCTGAAATTATTTTGACTTTCTATATTTCAGAAAAAAAAATTCATGTACGTTGTACATTTCCAACTACATTTCCAATGAGTTTAACGGGCTTGTTATTTTAATAAAACACACTTATGAATGCCATAAAATGGATGATGTAGTATTTTTTTTTCAATTCGAATGACATATAAATGTACAGTTAAAAAAATAAAATTTGACAGAGTGTAGTTTTCTTCAAACTTTTGACTTACCATACATACACATATTTCTTCTTAAATTTTAATATTATTCAATTTTCATATAACATCCAACATTTTAATTATAATTTAAGTTGCTTGATAACTTAAAATTAGTCATGTCGAATTAATTACACCATGTAACTAAAATATTAAATTACAGTGCATGGAAATGAAGATATGTAAATGAACCTACCTACCTATTTATGTTCCAAATTTTATTTTTCTAATAAATACAGTAAGTATGTTATTTGATCAAATTTAGTAATTTAAATATATGATTTAAAATATGTAAATCATACAATAATCTTTCCATTTAATTCCAAAATAAATTTAAAACAATATTTAAGGGAAAAATTTGTATTTAAATTTAAATATTCGAAAATTCTCAATTTGATAGATTTGTGTTACGTTGATTAAGATTAAATGTACGTTTTATTAGAACATAACATCGATCTAAAAGATTGACTCATCGATATAAAAAAAAAGTTAAACGTGGTGCGCATTTTGCAATTATCTAGAAAAATTAACAATTTTTTAGAATAAAACTATTTAATTTCAAAGTTGGTTAGAAAATTAAGTATAAATATTTAAAATCATTAGTCCTAGAAAGTGATGTTTTAGTTTAATTTCCATGTTTGATTTTCCTATTGTCTTTTTCTTTCTCATCACAAAATATTTTTAAAGCCAATTTCAACTAGAAAACTCAAAAATTTCGAAAGTTGGCTGGCTCATCCGGGGTTCTAGTACCTATTCTTTCTTTAACGTATTGCTGAATTTGAATGAAACAATCCTAATATTATGAATATAATTGTGATAAAATTTCTTGTTTCAATGTTATATTTTCCTTTTAACTAACCTAAGCAATTATTATAATACATAGTTACATGATTGTACACAATATGCACTTTGTTTATTTATTACGTTTTAAATTGTAAAATATTGTTTATTACATTTTAAAATAGTAAAATGTTTATGGTTAATTCTTTCATAATGAATTTTTATCATCTACTGAAATATACACTTCGCAGACTTTATGGTAAGCATATACAAAACCTAATTGAAAAAGAATATTTTGTATCCAATTATAAAAATATTTAGAAATAATAATAATAATAATTCTTTCTGTGTAAAATTCCAGGAAATTAACTAAATTCATTACAGTATAACATTAACCAGTATTCTTCTGATAGGTATACTATAATATTTTAGCCATTATTACATAATTTATTTAAAGCTCAAGAGATGTTTGTTCAATTATTTTGATGATAAAAAAAAATATTAAGAACTATATAAATTGTGTAACAGAAAATACTATCTCAGAATTCTACCGAATGTAACTATAGATTCTTATGTTATAATAACTATTTCCTAATTTTTTGTTGTCAATATTTAAAAAGTAAATATAATAATAACATTTGTACAACTATCAAATAATAAACAATTATTGTTGAAAAATTGTGTTATCAGTTTTTGTTCAGATAAGAAAGAATAATATCACAATTGAAATAAAAATAATAATAATAATAATAATAATATCTACAAAATAAGCTCTTTTATTACTATTAAACGCCGAAATTGACAGAAAAAAGCTCTATTTTATAATTATATATATATAGATGAAAAAAAACGTGTTTTAGATATAAATGTCGAAATTGTGGATTTAATTTCAGTTTGAATACGTCTAATATATTTTCAGTCTTAGTAAAAAATTGATCTTAAGGTTTTATCGACTGAAAATTAAATTTATATATGTATATGTAGTTATGGTGATTCTTAAAAATGCATAAATAATTAATTTATTAAAAGGAAATTAGTACAGAATTCTATAAGAGCCAAGATACAAACAAACTATGTTGCCTTAACAATTAAACAAAAATTTTTATCATAAATAATTCTTATAATTTAAAATAATATATAACTGGATTAAATAGTTTTTAATTAATTTTAGCTTTTCAAATTATATATTTTATTTGATATTGCACAAAGTATTTTAAAAATTTGTTTCACGTTAATAATTAATTTCCAATATAATAATTCTTATTAACAAATTTGTTATACTTTCTACTTTCTTCATAAAACCTTTATTATGTAATATTAATTTGAAATAATTAAAATTTAAAAAATTTCCATGCATTAAATTTTCTTTGATATTCCGCAAATATTCTCTTATAGTTAATTTTTTAGTTTATATTTAAATTTTGATATTCTTACTACTTGTTTTAAGTTTTCTTAAGAAGACAAAGTTGGTTTTTATTTGTTTATGATATATGGTTTTTGGCAAAAATTTCTTCAAATAACATTTTAGGTTTTTTTTTTTTTGTATTTAGAACAAACATCTTTTAGGTTCTTAAAGAAACGAGAAGAAGAAAACTTTCTAGACAATAATTTATAATAAATTTTTTTTTTATATTATTCGAATAAGCAACGCAAGAAAAATGAAAATATGATTATAAATTTTACCATTCGCCTTTCATAAATACAAAAAAAAAATTTTTTATATATGAAATGAAAAGTTTTATTTGAAGTCATGTAAAAGAAATTATAAAAAAAACAAAAAAAAAATGTTTTTGCTTTATTTTATAAGGTGGTGACATACGATGGAAAAACAGTCATTCATATTATTATACGAAATTTACGTGTAGAATTTTTCTTACATTTTAAATTTTTTAAAATTTAAGTAAGTAATTTTATTTTAACGTAATCATCGAATAAAAGTTAGTTGCATTGAAATCAGAGTTTTCTTTGATGTACCAATTATTATTAAAGCCAAAATTTAAAGCCCTATGACGAACTTTAATTTATACTTAAAGCTTTTTTATATATACATTAGAATTAAATTAAAAAGAGGAAAACTTCTAGTTGATCTTTTTTTTTTAACTTAAAACTGTACTATGCGACATCAGACATTTATCTCCAATTTAATAATGAATGAAAATTTACGAATATAAAAAAAAAATACATTCTGGCACCTTTTCAAATAAAATAAAAATATATATTAGCGAAAAGAAAAAAAAAAAATTATTAATTTTGTCTAATTTTTTTTTTTTCTGCAACACATGTATCTACAACATACAGAATCCTTTTAAAGAATATGAAACATCGTACAAAAATTGACAAAATACCATACTTTATTTTAATAAAAAGAAAAAAAAAAAAAAAAATTATATGAAAAAAGTTTTTCTGTTAGTTTTTCACTAAAATAAAAATGTTAATGTTGGGAAAATTTAATTATAGGATTTTTGACCTTTTTTTTTTTCTTCTTCTTCTTCTTCGACTGAAATATATTTTTTCAATGGATAAAGTTTTTCATTCAAAATTTTTGTTAAATTTTTTGCCAACAAAGTTCATGCTTTTCTAATTCTTGGAAAAAATTAAATAAAAATATAAATTTGTACATTATATGTGTGTGCATAGTTTAAGTACCTCTTCTATATTTCTGCCATATATTGTATTTTTTTTTTTTGCAATAGTAGAATGAAAATATTACGTTTTAAATACCTTATATTTAATTAATTTAAAATAAGATTTATTGAAAATTATAATAAGACTTGAGTAAATAAAAAACCTACTTATTTTTTTTTTTTTTGAATAAAGGTTAATTAATCAGAAATTCGATAAATTATACTAAAACCTAAAGTAATAATATATTTTTGTGACTTTATATTTTATCTAATTTTACGTTATAATTCACTTACAACTTTTGAATGCTATTTGATATTATTATAAAGTATTAGATATTACTATTTTTGATATGTTATTAGGAACTTTTTACTTTGTTCCATAAAATGGGGTAAGAGAACACACAGTCAGTGGCTAAAAATGGAAAGCTGTAAAATAACTACCATTTAGGCTAGATTTTCTTCTAATGTTCTTTTTCTGTTTTTTCTAACAATAAATTCTAATTTAGAGACTCTCAAGAACATAAACTTAGAATCGCGCCATTGAAGACAATTTTGAAAATAATTTTCTTAGTCCCTGATGACTCTGATATTTACAAAAATTAAAACAAAAAAAACCGAAAATATAAAAGATTTTTTTGTTTATTATTTAATGACGTTTTAGGTTTACGAAATATTGAAATAAATTTTCTTGTCAAAATGACATTAATTTAACAAATATTTCTGAAAATACTTATAAGAGAAATATTTCAATTGGATTATTTTCTGGTCCTAGTTATTTTTAATTCGTAAACATTAAAGTCTCGTCAACATTGTATTTTTTCAATATTGAAATTTATACTCCTCAATTCTCAATAATGTTAACTTAACTGCCAAGATAAGTTCACAAAAAAGTACTAAAATATTAGACATTTTTTTACACTTGGATGAATTCGTTAAAATTTTTTAAAAATTTCGTATTTATTTCAATTTGAAATAATTTCAAATATCAAATTGAATATTTTTTTTTCTCTATAGTATTTTCTCAAGCATTCAATTTACATTTCATAAAATTTATAAATAATATAGACATAGTGAAAAAAAAAAATATTGCATAAAATCTAAATGAAAATTGTTGGAAAATTGTAAAATCATTTTAGCAAAATATAAATGAAATTTGAATCCATTTACAAACTCTCAAAAAAAATACATTTATTTTATATTTTTCTTATTTTATTAATAAAAAATATAAAGAAATGTTGTAATAAAATTATTTTAATTTTGGTTGTGGCAATATGAAAATCAAGTGGATAAGTGTTCTAGTTTTTTATAGCTCTTAGTGGTTCTTCACACTTTGCATGTGAAATATTAAATAAAAATTCAAACTAAATACCTAGTAAAAATTTTCGAAGAATTTTGAAAGTTTTTATTTATTGCATCAAAAATATTTTAAATATTATAATTTCCCAAAAGATTAAATTTAAAATTCGAACTGATAAGAAAGAAATTTATATACACCACAAAACCATACAGAATGAATGGTTTGTTCGGGTTTAATATTAAAACAGAACATAATGCAATACCAAAAATATTTATCTTTCAAGTACGTAAACTGTCATAGCAGTAAATAATTACAAAAAAAAAGAAAACTTCGAAAAACTTAAGTATTTACATACTTTCTAAAAATTTCCACCTCACTATAATATTGAAATTAAAAATATATAAGTTTTTCTTTGAAGTTTTTTTCTCTGAAGGAAAATTTTTTTAATTAAATTATGCAAATTTTCTTTGTTTGAATTTACAAAACAAAAATGATAAAAATAAAAATTCATATAGTTTTTTTTTTAGTATATATTATGCAAATATACACATAAACTTAATAAGTAACTACTGGTGTGCTTAGTGCACGCTATTTTCTAAAAGTAAATATTTTTCTTAATAATTTCTCTTCAAATTAATATGATTTTCCTGCAGGGTTATTACAATATTCTAAATTTTTGAAGAAAATTTAACACCTAGAAAATTGAAGAATTTGTATAGAAAAAGTATAAAAAAAATAAAAATTGAATTAAGTTTAGATTTTAAAATTTTCCTTGAAACTACATTATGAACATTGATGAAAATATATCTGAAAAAATATTGTAAGAAAGAAAGATAAAAAAATTTAATTTTATTTTAATTTAATGTATCTTACAAATATATTTTACTGCAGGTCGTCTCTTTGCTGGGGAAATCAGTAAGTCTTCTCTTTACGTTTATGCCAAAAATAAGATTTCTGTCTTCATAAGGATAGAAACGTTGCTCTTAGATGTTGTTACTAAAAAATTAAAGCAATCAAACCAATCTTGGTATTATTAACATTAAAGATTAATTTTAAGTACATCCATTTGAATTGAAATTGCATTATAGTTTGAATTCATTTATTTTAGTTTGTTCATGAAAAATAATATAAATTTATCTCAGGGGTGAAATGTATAATTTTTATTGTTTTATTCGCGAAGTAAATCAATTTTTTCTTTCTACTTAATTTAAAAATGTTTCGAAGTATATTTGTATACAACTATTCGTAATAATTCTTTGATGTCATTCTTATTCAGAAGATTAATTATTATTAAAATTTATTCATGAACTCTTTTCCTTACCTATTTGAATGAAACCTACTTAGAAACTCAATCACATCAAATGCACAAAACATACACATAGAAATTTTACTTCATGTGCATCAATTTATATAATATTGTTTTGAGTAATTGTCATTCCCCAAAAATTTTAAGAACTAATTTAATACATTTTACTGTACGAATAATATATCGATCGGTTTCACAGTACTAAATATCATGTCTCTAATACACATATTCCAAAATAAAATAAAGAAAAATCATTTCCATTTTTCTTCCTCTTTTCAAGTCCCATTGAGAATTCTATAAAACTGGAGAATACACGCATAAGTATTGTTGCGTTTTATAATTACAAATATTTTATTATTCAAGCAAATAGTTCAAATTTACAATCATTTATTATGTTAATACGAGATAAAAAATTAATTCAAAATAATTTTTGTAAAAGAAATTTTTTTTAAGAAAAAATTTTGAACTTTTCATTTTTTGATTAAAACATTTAAAGTTTAAAGTGCGAGTAATTGCAAAATGTTAATTCATCATCGGTGTGATCAAAAATTACTGCTTGGAATATGCAGAAAATATTTTTTATTTTAATTAATTATTCTCTAATAGCAATATATATAACCTTGAAGTAATATTTTAATAATTATTTCTAAAAGAAATATAATTCAATTTATTATAACTTCAAGTTTTATAAAAGTAAAAGAAAATGTATGCAAAAAGTTTTATTTCTTCTTTATATGAAAGGAAAATATTATTTTTAAGTTAAGAAAGATATGTACATATTTTTATTTTTTTTTTACATATCACTTTGTGGGGTGTCATAACGTCAATTGACTTAATATGACACTTGGTAAAATAAATGTAAAGTCAAAAAAGTGACTTCAAGTTGATTAACGTTCTGGTCTTTAAAAAGAAAAATTTAATAAAAATCAATTGACTGTTTGTCCCTTTTACAAAGTTTCATAATGTCAATTTTAAAAATAACATGAAGAAAATTGGGGATAATTGTCAAAATTTGTGTCAATTGTCGCAGTGGTGGGCAAAAGATAAGTAATTCCTCCCCCTTTGATGGATGTAGGTAGTTGAAGGTACGGTCAAAAAACTTCAATATATGGCGTCGTTTTGTTTTTAATATTTGTTTATTTATTAATTAACTTTGATTTGACAATATTTTGAAATAAAGTTATAGAGCTTCAGAAATTACCACGCTTTGTACAGCTGTGATATTGTATGTATTTTTAATTTAATTAAAATCTTTCTTTGTATAAGAGTATCTCTTACATATTCAAAAAAGAACATCATCTTTATTATTTTATTTTCCATTTTAATTTTTTTTTTGCGACATTCAGTTGTGTCACTCCAAAGCTTAATTAGAGCAAACTTATGTTGTCTGAAAAGTTTGTAATAAAATTGAAAGCTAAAAAATTTGAATTGCAATAACAAGTATATTATTAAAAGTTACAAATTAAGAATAATATAAGTAGATCAAAGCACACAATATTGTATGATTTTATTTTGGCTATAATAATATAAACTTTTTTCTTAAGTATCATTTTTTTGTTTTTATTTTTCTTTCTGTAAAGAATACCTTTAAATAAAACTTCGTTAACTCAAAGTAGTTCGTCGTGACTCGTGATGAATTACGGTCTTGTAAAATATATTCCAATTCAAATTTATAGTTAGGAATAGCCTTGCTAGTAAAATATGTTGAATCTTTTCATTGAAAATTTTAAATTCTTACAGTGATAATTATAGGGCACTTTATTTTTATTTGCTGGAAGGAATATGTAATTTTCAGTTTAATTTTTTCCCTATTTGAAGAGAGATCTTTTAATTAAAAATGTCGTCAACATAGATTATGCAAAATGTAGATGTCCGTAACTTTAGTATAAAAAAAATTATCTTGTCGCAGCAATTAAGGAATTGACTATAAATCTTTGTTGAAAATGAAAAAAAAAATTTGATTTTTGCTTTTGTGAAAATTTCATAACACTTTTTCATCGCACCGACTTAATTCGAAGTGCTTAAATCATCCGGAGTTAAAAATCTTTCATTTTCACACTACTTTTTTTTCTTAGATACACCATACATGCAATGGTGGTAGTAATAATACATAATTTAACATGAAAAAAAGTGAAATAACTACATCACTGTAATAAATCTAATACAAAATGAACAAAGAATTATCTGGGTATATCTAATATACTTCTTAGATTAACTTAACTTTATTAAAGCACTGATTTTTGGAGCCAAAAATTAGATCTCATTCTTTAAGAGAGTCCCAGAGGAATTATTCGTTCAATTTGAATAACAAATTTTTTTTTATTATTTTAATCTTATATTATTTTCTCAACAAATTCTTTTAGTTTGAAAATTTAATAATAAATATATAAATTGTGGAAAATCGTGAAAAATATCTATAGAATATCTTTAGAAAAAACATAAATTCCTGTATTTTTAAGTTTTTTTTTTTTCGTTTATATACAAAAAAATTTAGTATAGTTGTGGTATAGTCGAGAACGCTTATCAACTTTTTATTTTTTTTCCACAACTTGTTAGCAAATTATGGTGTAATTACCATTTTCTGGAAAAGAAAAAAAAAAAAGAAAAAATCTCATTAACTTCGTTAATCTAATTTTATTTTAATTTTTTTTATAACAAAATTTTTTTTTTCTTTTTTAAATACAAAAAGTAATATTCACCTTGACTTTTTAATGATCAGAAAACAGAGCAAAAAAAATTAAAAAAAAAAAAACTCCAGTTTCCTTCAGCGAATAATTTTTGTTTTTCGTTTTAATTTTTTTTTTTTTTTGGGAAATATAAAATTCTTTTTATTTTGAATTTTTCCTCATTAATGGTTTTAACATTTTGCAGGAAAATGAAAATAGTGAAAATATTTTGTAATAATCTCTTAACAGATATAATTATCTTATTTTTGTTGTTGTTGTTGCTGTTAACGTTATATATATTATATACCAACTGATTATGCTGATGTTGAAAGATAATATTATCGCTGATAAATTTCGTTGTTTTTTTTTTTTGTATCTAAATTAATGTTGCAAGATATTAAATTTGTTTTTTTTTCGTCATACGTCAGTGAAAATATAAATTTTCCCACTCAGTGAACATTTTCTTCTATATTAAATTTTAATTATCCGGAGTTTGAGGAAAAAAAAACAAATTTTTTTTTTTTGCCTTTAAAATGTGTAAAATATCAATAAAAAATTGTTTTTATTATTTGGGAAGAAGTATTTAAGGAAATAAAAATAATATTTAGGCAAGTTCATTCATTCATAAAATTTCAATGTGAATGGAAGTAATTTCAGGGACATGTACCTATATATATAAAAATACTACGGCATAGTAATTTATATGATGAACAAAAACTGGGTTCGTTAAATAATATAGTAAAATCTTGAACAATGAAATTTTCAAGTTTAAACAATATTGAACAGACAGAACTTCATTGAGTTCGTTTTAAATTTTCCGGACTATCATAAATGTAGAGTATATACATGAAATGTACATTCAAATCTACAATTTTTCAAAATAAGTCTAGGAATCTTTTATTTGGGAAAAAAATGTATGTTTGGGTCAGGATCTTTCAGCATACCTATACACAAAGTTTCAGTAAAAAAATGTTGAAGATAATATAATTGTTTTCAAAAAATGAAAAACAAAAGAAAATTGGAAAAAAAAAACTAAAGATTTCGCGAATTATTTTTAAAAGAAAAATATTTTCTAACTTTTTATTTTACAATTTCTTTTTTTTTTTTTGCTCCGTAATTCTGTTTTATGAAAAAAAAAATATATACATATATAAGAAGTATTATATATAGGAGAAAAGGAAAATTAGTTGAAAAAAAAAAATTTGCAATTTTCTTTTGTTAAACGAAAACTAAAAGGGCTATTTGGGACCCTTTTTGTTTAAATTTTTCTTCTTTTGCTTATTTTTTATTTAAAATTGATATTATTGTGGTTCAAAATGAATAGGGTTATCATATCTATATTTATGTACCAGAATTATGAATAGATTTTCTGGCGGCTCCTTTTTTTGTGAAGCAAAAAAAAAACTTTCGAGAATATTAAGAATTTTAAAGGTTTCCTTAAAATTTTAATTCAAAAAAAAAAAAAAAATAAGAACATTTTTTTTTTTTTTGCATTTTTATAAAAGAAAGAATTTACTTAATTTTTTTTTTAAGTTATTTTAAAAATTAAGGTCAAAAAATGTAGGCGTAAGGCGATGTTAAATCATCTGTTAACTCTTTATTTTCCTTCAAGAAAAAATAAAATAAAAATTGCGAAAAAGTTTATTGAATAAAGAAGAATTTTTAAGCCACATTTTTTTTTTTTTAAAAGCAGCTTAAAGATGGGTTTTCATCAAAAAAAAATGAGCAAATATCAATTTTTGTGCGTGTGCCAAGCCACTGGTTGTTTTTGGTTTATAAATAAAATCTTTTCTGTAATTCTTACATACAAAACTTTAAAATCATAAAATTTGCGAATTATAAAAAATTTTTTCTCATTACAGATAATAACTATCAGTTAATGTTAAAAGCATCACATAGAAGACAACGTATTTCTAAGTTATCATTCAATTTTGATTGCAAACTCAAAGAAAATTTAAAAAATGGAGCATATAAAGTTTCACTTTTTTTTTGCTTATTCAGGAAAATTCAGTAAATGAAATATGTTAGTTAAACTCTTGCTGACATTATCACTGTTTTCTATTTTATGGGAATATTATTTAATTCCTAAAGTGCCTATATAGTTATTTCCATTTTTCCCTATTTAACTTATAGTATAGCGGGAAATAAGCAACTTCAAAATAAAAAGAAAAATTCACATTAAGAAGATCCTGCCGTCATTATAGAAATATAGAGATCAATATTTCTTTTTTATGAAAAAGAAATATTAAATAATTTTCTTAGTTCTCAATTCAATATTTTTTTCGAAAAAAGAAAATTACTTCAAAAACGTCGATTAAATTATTTTTGAATTTTACTTTCATAAATTAAAAATATTTAACAAATATTCAAATATTTTCAAAAATTCTCTCATTGCATAAAATTATATATAAAAAAAAAAAAAAAAATGTTTTCATTATATATTTTTTTTTCTTTTCGTTTCAGATAAATCTTCACTAACATTAAATTACAACTTAAGATATAAACAACAAAAAAAAAAAAAAAAACAAATAAAAACAACAGAAAAACAGAAATAAATACTTAACAGAAATATTGGTATGAGAACTCCTGCATAATTCATCATTTCACTCAAGGGTAAATGAAGAAAAATATTTTTTGATGCAAAATGATAACACTATGACAAAACAATAAATTTTATGGTCCTCTTTTTTTTGCTGGTATTAAAAGAAAAAAAAAAAAAATAAAAATAAAAATCATTATAAACTTTACTTAAATATCCAAAGAAGATAAAATTGGTAACCAGCAAAATGTATAAATAAAAATTATATAAATATATATGTGTGTACAGTGTTTACATATACAGTTTACATATACAGTATACAGTGTTTACATTGAATCCATCAAATGCAAAGACATTCAATTTTTATTGCGGACATTATGTTGGGCAGATTACATTGACCTTTCAGTTGGAAAACAATTTTCTTTTATATATAATTTTTTTTTTTTTTTTTTCAAAAATTATAACAATTGCCTTATACAACATTCATATAATATTTTTTGTTTGTATATAATCATATGAACGGCGTACATAAATGATTCAGAAAACAATTGAATTTTTATTCTAGGAAGTCATATTCATGTTCAACATTTTTGTATCTATATATGCACATACTTTATATGTCAACAAAAAAATAAATATGTATTTAAACAAAAAATAAATAAAAAATAAAAAAAAAAAACAAACATAATAGAAATGTGGACATTTTAAGGACAATTGTAATAATAGCACCATTAAAGATAGAAAAAAGATAATAATTAAAATAAAATTAAGGCTAAAACAAAACATTATTCTAACTTTTTTGTTCTGTTATATTTTTTTTTTTTTGCTACATAAAGGTTAAAGCAAAACATCGAAAAATATTAATATAGTATGTGAATACTAAGTTGCTACATTAAATTATTATATACATATAATTGGAATACTAATTAAAAACAATTTGGACATTTAATTTGTTTTTTTTTTTTTGTGAATTATATAATATTTAATTTTAACTACATAATAACATTTTAGGATACTCCTACAAAATGAATAAAACAAAAAATTAATAAATAAAACTACAAGGAATCAATAAATGTGTGTATTATTTAAAACATAATATTTTTTTCATATCTTTTCATAACGTAAAACACATATGAAATAAGATTTGTGTTATTATTTTTATGAAAATTAGATGAATTGTCTTGTTATCCCGGAAGGCACAACATAATAATAAAAAATTTATTAATTATGTAATAATAATAAAAATACATATTTCATAAAAGAAAAGACGAAATTTAATATGTATATTAAAGAAATATAAAGTAATATAATATTCTTAATATAAACTATATTGGAACTTTAATGTTAACAAAATAGAAATATTAAGCTACTTAAAAAAAGTGAAAACTAAGTAAATAACTAAGAAATTTAAATCCCAGAAAAGACCTCTAAAATGTAAAACTGAATAAAAAATCACAAAATCAAGTGTATAGCAAATAAAATGACTACAACTTTTGATAAAGAAAATCAAAATAAAATGAAGAAAAAATGTAAAAAAAAATATATAAGTACTAACATATTGAAGCATATATAAAGTATAAATTAATAAAAAATGTTGGTTCAACTAAAAATTAAAGAAAATAATATATAAATTAACCCTTTTTTTGCTCAGAAGCAAACAACAAAAAAATAATAATAATAATAATAATAAACCTTAATTTTTTACCACACATTTGAAAAAGAAAAAGAAAAAACTTTATTTTTTTTATCAGATTGATACAAGAGGACATTTTGTATATTTAACATATTTGTATAATAAATAAAATGCAGGACATACAGAAAAAAGGATCAAAAGGATCTCATTGTTTTTTTTCTCTTCTTCCTTTTGTGTTCAAATATTTATATTAACACAGTATAAAATGATACAATTAATTAAGTTATAAAAAAAAACAAAAAATAAAATAAACAAAAAAAAAAAATAAAAACAAAAAATAAATAAAATGTATAAATTATCAAAAACATATCACTTATTTCTTTGATATTAAATCATTATTGTCCTAATTTCATAATTTTATTTTATTTTTATATTATTATTTTTCGTCAGAATAACAAATAAGCAGAAAAAAACGAAAGAAAGATAAAAAACATACACACAAGTTATAATAATAATAAAAAACATAAAAAAAAAAAAAACGAAAAAATAAATTTATGATCGAATGTCGACATTGTTCATTTATCGTTTAATCCTTTGGATGCTGGCTTTTTCTACAGCCAAAAGGATTGATGAAATTTCTGTTGGTACTGATAAAATTAATTTAATGGCAAATTTGAAAAATGAAAAATTATATCATAAATCTGGTCAAAAATATAATTTACCATCTACACCATCTATGCAATATGAATTGGAAAATGAATTAAATTATAATAGATATTTAGAAAAGAAAAAAATTATTACATCACCACCAACAACAAATAATTCTGAAATATCTATTTTAAATTCGCACACAACATTTATTAATTTGGGAACAAAACAACAAAGGATATCCAAGGGAAATGTATCATTAGCAGCGAGAAAACAGATGACAAAAAAATTCACAACAATTCATTTTCGACAAAAGAAACAATTTCCTATTGCAAATAAGAATTTATCTTTTAATCATAATCTGTCAGCAGAGAATCAGATAAAATTAAAAGAAAATAATATTCATCAAATGGAACAAACACTACCGCAACCGCAAGCTCAATATCAAAATCAAAAATTAGATAAATTTAATTTTAAAAATGATTTTTCCGCTGTTAATGCATTTAATTTTAATGCATTTGGTGGAATTGGTGGTACTGGTGCCCAACGTGGCGGTGGCCTAAGTGAATCCCATCCAAGTTGTGGTGGCTTAATGAAAGCCAACCATGGCATTGTTCAAACACCAAATTTTCCAAATAAATTTGAAACACCAATAACATGTGTTTGGGTTATTGACGCCTCTGATTATTTTATACCAAATCGTAATATTTCAATTTACATGTATTTAAATCAATTATATACCTTAGGTGGTTTAAAATTTACTGAATACATGTATTATAGTGATGATTATAAAGTGCCATCACATCATAATTTTGAACTTAGAGAAGATGATGTTACACAAATAACATGGATACAATTTCAAAGTCAATATCTAGAAATACGTTTTCATATTAAATCATTAGATGGCACACATTTAAGAGTTTTAGATAGATTTTTAGATGTATATGGATTTAATATGACATATGAAGTAACTGAAAATATTAAATCATATCAATGTAATGCATTGCAGTGCCATTTTCTGGGACATTGTTATGCACAAAAGGATTTCTCGTAAGTTTTTTTTATATTATATACATAAATTATATAGTATAATATTATAGTTTATATAATTTTGTAATAACTATATATAATAATAATTATATGTATTTTATTATTATTATTTTGTTATTTTCTATGAAATATAAAGAAGAAGATATGATTTTGTTGTAAGATAAAAAATGTATTTTATAATAATTTATCAGTCTCACTAAAATTTCTACATGAAACTTACTATATAAATAATACATAGTCATAGTCTATAATAATTGAATTTCTATGTAAGAAAATTTTGTTTAATTCTCATAGAAAATTTTGAATTAAGACAACAGTATTATTACAAAAATTATATGATATCTTTATATTATACAAATATTTGGACAGAACAAGTAGTATAGTAAAATCTAAAATAGATCTTTGCAATTTTCAGTTCAATGTTATTCTTAATATTCCCATGGTTATGTTTTTGTTATATTGCTTATTTTTAGGAGGAGAAAATAATAGAAACGTTTTTTAGTTTAGGATTTTCATGTATAAATGAACTGATTTGGCCTGGCCTACCAAATAATTAAATCAGGAATTTGAAGAACTTTTTTACACCAATTACTACTGACTTTTATACACATTGTATTTGTATATATTGTATTTGTACTAAATTCTTTATAATGCTTGAAAAATAAATTGAAATATGTATTTAAGGCTTTAGGATCATCTTAATTCTAAAATATTATATTTCTTATTTTAGATAAAGATACAATATGAAATTTATTTTTTGATGAATTAAATCATTTTTATTTTTATGTATTAAATAAATACATATATACAAATATGTTTGTTTAAGTAAAAAAATAAATAATATATCTTTTCTGTTTATGTATTCAGTCAGACAATGAAACGTTATATTTACTTTATGTGTGGGCTATATAAGAAAAGCTTAACAAAAGTCGAGTGTTTAAAATCCTGATTATTAAAAAAATATTGTCGATATTAGTTTCCACGAGAAGATGAAATAATAAAAATAAAACAAATATATTTTGGAAAACGGAAGGATGAAATATTTAAACTTAATATTTTAAACATTTCTGATTTTAATATACTTTTAGTTATGTGAATATTGTACATGCATATCTATAGTATTAAAACAAGATGAAGATTTCTATTTTATTTTAAATTTATAAGATAAAATTATATTTTGTTGAATAAAAGAAAAAAATTTAATCAACATAGATTCGCGTGCTTGGTGACATTTTTTTTTAAATTGAAATTTTTCAATTATTATGAAACTATTATGTGAATAAATTTATTCAGCATTTTGATCATATATTTATTTTTCATATCTTATGATTGAAAATAAAATTATTTCAAAATCAAAATTTAGCTCAGTGAACATTTTTAAATCGATATTTTGTCTGCATATTTCATTTTAAAAATTACATTACGTTATAATTTTTAGTACCATTTGTGGAAACGAAATTTTTACAAAAATTTATTTAAAAAATTTTTTCAACGAAACAATTTTAACAATCTCTGTATTTTCGAAACGTCTTTAATACCAAGCAAATAATCTGTCAACTTTTTAATGTTTGCTTGTAATAAGATTTTTAAAATTTTACATGAAAGTGAAAGGAAAAATATTTATCTATCCGAATGAAACTAGCGAAACATATTCTTCGAAGCGAATCAGAATAGTTTTCGAATAAGTTCTCGAATATAGCTTCAAAAATTAAAAAACTCAATACAACTCCTTCGAAGAAATGCTAACGCTAAAGAAAAGGTAGAAGGAGGAAGCAGCTTTAAGTACAGCATTTATTTGGAGGTAATAAAAATGAAGCGAAATCTCTCTATCCACCCTCATAATAATGAGAATAAAAATTCTTCGTCAATAATTTTAACGTTTTAGTATTGAGATTAGATTCAAATATAATCTCAATACAAAAATTTATACTCAAGATTTGTAAAAGATAAATAGTACTGAGAAGTTTGTTTTCTATCTGAGTTTCTAAAAAAATTGTATTTGCAATTAAACAGCAATATTGTACAACCTATATGTATACAATACATATTTGTATTTATTTTTTTTTAATAGTATTCTCCTTTCTCTTCTTATGTTGTACATACATATTAGAATAAAAAATAAAAATAAACAAAAATTATTTTAATATCATGATGGATATATAGACGAATTGTTACGAGGCCAAGGCCATTAGATTAAATAAACAGAAAAAAAAAATTCAATATAAAAAAAAAAGATAAATTTAAGTGTTGAGTAAATTTTATAAATTTTTTGTTTTTAAACTTTAATAATAAAGTTTTAAGTAAAGTTTTTTCTTCAATGTTTAAAGGACCGACGAAGTTTTTATGAGAAGGATAGCTGTCAAATTAAGATACAATGAAGAATTAAAATTTGATACAATTGTTATATAAAGAAAGAAACTGTTTACTGTTTTATTTTCAAATCCTTAGATATATTTTGCTAGTCGCAACGCAAGAACATCTTATAAAATAGTCGCTGAAAGCTAAAAAAGTCCAAGGAAGCAGAAGAAAATGGGTAAAAAATGTGTAGATTTTTAAATACCTACATTAGTATTTTGACAAAATTTTAACACTTTCAAATACTTTTGTATATTTCTTATAGACAAAGTGCGGTGTACAGATTGAGTAACGCTCTAAAAATTTATAGAAAGTACAAGACTACAGCATGGTCATAGTTAAAAATCCAAATATGATGCCATCAAGGATAAGCTTTGAGCAAACCGAATAAACTCATATTAATTTTGCTGAATCTTCTTTCAGCTTCGCCGAGCGGAATCAACAACAAATAATTTCAAAACAAAGTTCTGTAATTCGCTATAAAACTTTAAAATATTGGTAAAACATTTTTAATTTACCTATTCAAATTATTTTCTATCAAGAACTTTTTTTTATCCAACAATAATGAGGTGAAGTGTTTGAGTTTGAAAACCAAGCTCTAAAAACACCAAAGAACGATTTTTGTACGTGAAAATTCAATGTGCTTATATAAAGAAATTTCATAGAATATCGTTTATTATTCATATTTATGTTTTTTATTTTTATATTACATCTGTGTAAGTTAAATTAAATCATTTTCCTTTAATTCTTTTAAATCAAAACGTTTTTAAACTTTGTTCAAAATAAAGGAAAAAATGATTCGGGCAGAAAATTATTTTATTTAATTTTTTTTTGTAGAAGAATGTTCAATGTTGTAATCGGAAATAAAATCATGCAGAGAAAACAAAATATAACCTCAGGCGTTTGTTAACTGGGTTTTGGATAGTTATGTTTCTTTCTTTAATTTATTATAAAAGAGAATAAAGATTATAGTGATTATGATCAGTGTTATATATTTGTAGTTTTCTTTTCTTTATGCCCAAGAGAAAGTCATAATTTTTAATTTTTATATTTTGTAATAAAACCAAAAAAAATACTGAACTATGATAATTGGGTTTGTTTAATTAAGAAATGTTTTAGTCTTTAATAATAATGTTGAATATGCGATTTGGAGTTGGGTTTCCAACAATGCTGAAATAATTTATGGCGAAGTTTGGAAAATAGTAAACTAAATCTTACAATTTTTGAGAAACCTTTAATAATACAGTGGCAAATTTAATTAAAGGATAATGTCTAAATAATAATTTAATCCTATTAAAAATTACGTTAGACACTACCTGAGGAATAAAGAATCTAAACAATTTTTTCTTTGATGCTCGTTTCCATTTTGTAAAATTTATTCAAGTTCTCGCTCGACGATTTAAAAAAAAAAACTTTTTTTATTAAATTATCCTATCCACAGATTAACATTTATTTTATGTATTTTAATAATTTTAACTAGGAATCTATTCTTCTCCACATCCTTAATAAAATTCACCCTTTCGTTTTTGCTTTTGTTTTTCAAAATAAAAATTATATTTCACGGATGAGAAACCAATTTCTAAGAAAAAGCAAAGTTTGTGAAGCTGTGCACCATAGATTTTTTTTTAATTTAGCGAAGTTCCTTTTTGGGTTTATAATTAAACTAATTAGAGAAAAATATATATATATTTATTTATGTATGTAGAACTTTTTATTTTGAAAGTTTTATAAACTACAAAGGTAAAAAACTTAGGTTTATATTCCTCTCCACAATTTTTATTTGTGTTAAGAAAATAAAAACTTAAAATAAAATAAATAAATACCTATATATAATAAAAGTCATTCTGGAAAGTTTTTAATAGTTGTATAATTTATTATGGCTGGAATAAAATATTATAATTAATATGGTTCCGTTTTCTTCTTTTTATTTAAGCTGTATAGCATACTAATTTTATAGTTTCGTTTCGAGATGCGGTACAACACAAATCAAAATAAAATAAATAAAGAAAGTTCTTGAAAAATTCACATCACATAACGCATCATTTCACTATTTTTGATATAATAAGCATAAATTATATTAAAAAAAATTTTTTTTGATCCATTCAAATAAAGCGAAACATTCTGTGTTATCTGCTTCTTTATAGTTTACCTTCAAGTAACTTGCCCTGTTTTTTTTTTAAAGAGAAATTTTTGTTTATTGATCCATTGTGCAAATACAGACAGACTTATGTTTTTACATTCAAAATATCTTTTTCAACTAAAATTGTTACAAAATTATAAAATATATATATTTTTTTTGGCAAACTTTCCTTATAACATTTGTATGATAATAATAATAATAATTTTAATATTTTATGATTTCTACAGAAAAAAAAAAAAGAATCATAAACATAATATCGTTTAGTTCAAAATATTCGAATTTTATGATGAACACAACATTTTTAAGAATCAGAAAGTTCCATTACCTTTTAATTTAATGCTATTTTATACATTATGTACATATAAAAAACGATTTCTTTTTTTTTATTACATTTGAGTATAAGCCAAAAACTTGAAAATTGTTCGATAATTTTATATTAAGGAAAAAAAAAGACATCAAATTTCTTTTTGTGTCCTTTGGTATAGCATTAAATTGTTGTACATAAATTGGTATACATAATATAACATATGCACATATAATGTAACATAACAAAACATATTATTCTTTTCTTCTGGCTTCAGTTATAAAAATGTAAATTTTACATATTATTTTGATGAGACCACTAGTTTCGATGCATAAGTTTTATACCAATATTCTTTAATTTTCAATCCTTCAATAAGTTTTTGACGTATTCTTATGTAATTATTTCTAAGAAAATTCTTAAATGTTAAGGCTTCGTTAGCAATGTATAATTGTATAATATCTAATTTATTTTTCAAGTGTCTACGAACAAAAAAAATATACATAGAACTATTGACAAATTAAGAAAAATACAACTTATTTTAATATACGATTTTTTTAATGTGATTATATAGGATCTGATGGATACCTTAAGTTAATTGGTTTTTTTTTTTCAATTAATTGAAATTTATTTTCACAATCAGTATTATATGTGTGCAGTGCACATAAAATCATACATGGCAGTATTATAAAATAATTATTATTTTAACTTGAAGAACTTTATTATTATTTTTTTTTTCGAAGGATAATGCTTTGATTATCTTATTGTTTGTTGATTATGCAATTTTATTCAACTGAGCAGAAGAATTCTAAATTCATTTCCATCAATTTCTTTATTGCCTCTCATTTTTTTTCTTCTTTTCTTTTAAGATAAAACCAGATTAAATTCTAGTTAGCTCTTTCTATTCAAAAAATCAATATAAATTTACATAAAATAATTGTGAGAAAAAATGCTGGAAATAAGTTTTGCATTAGAATTCACCATAAAAAAAAATTATGTTGAACAAATCTACACAATTATATAGTTCTTATGTTACTGAAAAAAGAACCAGTCGACAAATTTTATGGTTCAGGAACTGAGTTTTATACCGAACTAGTCCCATTGATTCATGAGAATTAAGGTAGTTTTTGTAACCAACCAAATATAACAATAAGAAAATTTATGAATTAGAATATGCGAAAGTTTGTTTCGGTCGCGTACTATTAATTCGTACCATCTAGGACAAGTCAATAGAAAAGTACGCAGGAGTTTGTATGAAAGTGAGTATGAGATGGAATTTTACTTTTACAACTACGGTTAAGATGTCTGATGAAATATCACCTTATTTTTTATTTTTTTTTTTTTTTGATTCCATAAAATAATATTTTTAAACTAAAATTCTTAACGTTCCGAACGATTTAACTCTCTAATAACCATCATTTGATTCCAATATAATATTTCACCATTAATTTTTTTTTTT
Organism: Hybos culiciformis; assembly: GCA_964007475.1. Lineage (NCBI taxonomy): Eukaryota > Metazoa > Arthropoda > Insecta > Diptera > Hybotidae > Hybos > Hybos culiciformis. The sequence continues at coordinate 145,213,053 of OZ023273.1, read as the reverse complement.
GCGGAGTGTAGAGATTCTTTCAATAAAATATGTATTATCTGATAACTTTAAATCTATGTCTTATATACCTGAAATGTAGAGATCTCTCTAAAGATTGAATTGCTTTGAATATTTATATATTTCTAGAATAATAAAGCAAAAATTGATTTACAAACAAATATGTAGTACATTAGTACTATTATATATAGTAATAGTACTTCAGATTTTTCTTTTAAATCACAGTATTTAAATCAAATTGCAATAAAACAATCAAATATGATGTGGCTGCACTAGCAGCTGAAAATATAAATGTATAATCAAGATGAAATAAACCGAATCCATTGTATTGATAGTACGATTCCCATTGAAGATACTGCAGAGTGAAACATTTCATTTTATTATAATACAAATCACTTGAGATCATGAAATCTGGTTTCTTTTGCATAACTTCGTGAATTTCAATAGCAGTGTGACGTGATTCGTCTGTTGCTCGGCAACATAGTCTAAGAATACAATAAGCAGCTGTTAAAAAGAAAATTGTCCATGTAACAAATGATACTGTTATTTGAATGATGGTAGCATTTGGTTCAGAAACTGTGAAAATAACCTTAGTACCCATAAATATACCAAATATTGCAATAACAAAAGCTGTTGTCATAAAAGCAACAATTACTGTAGAATATTCTTGATTAACAACTACACCCAGTTCATTCAAATCACTATGTAATTCAAAAAGAGGCGCCAACATGTGCTCGTATCTGTAAATAATTATGTAAAAATAATTTCATAATCACGTTCCAGATTATATATTTTGTTCCCTTTTTTGTATAAATTTGTTAATGTTTTTCTTAAAGAAAATGTTTCAAGATATAATTAATGTTTATCTTCTCTAAATATTGATTATTTTTTTTTTCATGAAATTGTTTTAAAGAGTTTTTAAATGCATATCATAAATTTGGTAAGCGCGCCTCGTCTAAGTATTTGCAAAAGCAAACCAAAACAGCCGGTTTCGTAAAGTGAAAGTCTTTTTAAATGGTCAGTGTATAAAGTAAGTGTATAAAGTAGGTTACATTTTTCTCTCTCGAAAATTTGATTACCCTTCAGTTTCCTTCAACTCAACGGTTTTTTTTTCAATCTTTTCATCATTTTTGCTGTTCGTAGAATGTGATTTTCTTGTTAGTTTTTGATCAGCATCTTCAATAATATCAGCCAAATCAATATCCAGATCACTATCGCTGTCGGAATTTTCGTTATTAGGTAAATGTTTCTTTTCGATTAAACGTCGCCTTATTGTTTCGTCACAAGATTTATTGATCAATTCTACAATAAAGTTAATTTTCTCAAATCTTATTGCAATCTCGTAAATAAGTAGAGCGAATTGAGACTGTACTAATAAACTTGTCAAAAATGGGAAAAACATCGATATTGATAGCAAAAATACATAAGCAAAAAGTTTTCTGAAAGTATACAAATGACATAGTTTAATAAGTCTTTAACTAAAGTAAACAGAACTAAAATCTTTATCTTACACATAGCCTGTTTCTGTTTCAGATGAATATACAACACGTCTCATGTTTCTGTTAAAATAAAATAAAAAATTAATAACCTAAAAAAGCATAAAAAAATTTAATTTAATAAGGGAACTTTTTCACGTTAATAATTTCTTTAAAATAAAAAAAAAGTTTTGAAAATATTTTCATGAATTTTGCTAAGTTCTATGCTTACGATAAATTAAAATACTTACGTAATATTTGAATGTGTATCGAATATGAAAACCACAGTAAAACATATAAGACACAAAACTACCATCACAATTTGAACATAATCAGTTTTAGATTTAGTCTTAATATTTTTAGTATTTTCAAGGATCTTAAACTGATGGTCAATGCTGGAAATTTTTTTATGAAAATAAGAATAGAAATTTTGTTTTGTGAACGAGCAAAATATTGAAATCGAATAACAGAATCCATTCAAAGATGTTAATGTCAAATTTGTTACATAACAAATATCCTTGCATTGCTCTATTTTTAAAATTTTCCTTTCCAAAAATGCAATTATCAATATTGATATTAAATAAATTGATGATAGAAGAAAAATAATTGAAAAATCCGTGAATTTTGTATCCAAGGACTTATGATTTAAAGGAAGCACACCAAGAATTTTTGATGCTAATGTCAAATATTTTTCAAGTGGAAAATTTGATTTAAATTTTTTCATTTTTATTTATGGACAGGAAACTTTTTCAAACAAAATTTATCGCAGAACTAATTTATTTTTACCACCTGTAGTTAAATATATATATTTTATGAACAATTAGTTTAATTAAATTGATGTTAATTATTATTATAGCTGGTATATTATTATATAAATTGATTATCTTTACCATTATCATAAACACTTTACTAAACCTGAAATATTTACAAACAGAGTGTGTTAAAAATCCCAATTTCAATAAAAAATAAAATAAAATTACTAATATTTAATAATATTTACTAATTATAAAGTTATATTAAATTCAAATTAAAAGATTCGATTTCAACTAAAAACAATTGACAGTTTTAGATAGTTTTATCAATGAATAAGAAATTATTTTTTGGTTCTATTATTTATGATATTTTGTAAGAGAAAAAAAAATCAATTTAACCAACCTATAAATCGAACTTTTTTGAATGTGCCTTTTATTAAAACTCAATAAAATTGATTCCATGTTAAAAGACAATCACTAATAAAAATATATTTGTATAATATGTATAATTAATTGATTAAATTACTGTAATACATATGTGTACATTTTGTCGTGAATAGGAAACTTATTTGAAAATAAATATTTCTATTAGACAAAATACACTTTGTTTGTTTAATAATTTTTGTTTTGAGAGTCCGTACTTTGTATGCTGAAGCCGAGTTTTAAAAAAAAACTTAACTAGAAATCGATGTTTTAATTGAAATTTTCAAAAAACAACTACTATCATTTTTGATTGTTACAACATTAAATATACCTATTTCTGATAGTTTAACTGAAAGGTATAACTGAAAGACATTCGAGTAATTAGTATAATTATTCATAATGAATTATAAATTGTTGCAAAAAAAAAAAATTCTGTTTTGAAAGCATTTCAATTTTATTTGAACCTTGAAACATTATTTTATATTGTGCCGAAATCTAATTACTAAATTTGACCTTAAGATGCCATAATGTACATTTTAGCAGTCATTTCCAAATGCCCATCAAAATTCAAGACAAATTTAATATCTACAAAGTTGTTGAAAGTTGTGCAAAATGGAAATCATAAAAAAAAATTTATTTCTAGAAGAAAAGTTTAACCATTTCGCATAACATCTCTTAACAATAAAGATTTTTTTTTCCGAATATCGTGTTTTTGGTTTGATAACTGTTCGTTTTTTGCATCTAACAGGGAAATAAAAATTTAGCCATTGCTGTCAAAAAGTTATTAACCTGAACATTGCACCTTATTCTGAATTTAAAAATTTGTTCCACACATGATTTTTTTTTTTGTTTTTTTTTCACTAACTATAAACACTAAAAACCTGGGAAAATTGAATATGAATTTTTTAAGCTCTTAAAAATTCAACTTGAACATACGAACATACAACAAAAATCACTTAATAAAGTTTTTTTTAGTCATTCTATTTAGGTTTCGAAAAAAAAAAAAATGGAACAAAAATTTCTTAACATAAATTTTGTAGTTTGTAGGTTTTTAGTATGGATTAGTTTGAAAATTTTTATGGGTTCTGCATACGACAAAATAAAAGCATATATATTATGTAACATAACTATATTTTTTTTTAAATATGGTTATTTCGTTTATAGTTTTTTTTTTCCCTGAACTGAAATTGAAGTGTATAGATACAAATATGTTTAGATTTTAGAAATAAAAATAAGTTCACCATGAAAAAATGTTACATTTTATTAACCGTATATTCATAAAATATCGTTTTAGAAGGATTCTTAAATTTATATAGTAAAAAAAATAAATAAATAAAAAATCAAAACAGAACAAAACAATATTTTTATGAATATATCGTAACATAAATTGTTATGCAAACATTAATAAAAATAGGAAAAAAAAATATACAATTTATTTTTGAAGTGAAATGACTTTTTTATTCAAAGCTATACAAGTTATGTTAGTTACAGTGAAACTAATAAAAAAATTGATGGAAAATTCTGCGTTATCGATTTCTGAGTAATTTTTTTATCTTTAAAAAGTATGTAGGTTTCCTAAATTCAATTTGTATCCAATTATAATCACCATTAGAAATTACGAAGAAGCAAACTTGGCAAATAATGTAAAATGTTTGGAAGAATAGCGTATAAGTATTATATGCAGTAGTGCAGTGCAGTACAAATATGCTTGCATACACATAAGTCTTAATGTTAATGAACTTATTCTGGAAAGAATGATTCAATTTTGCGTGCAAGCATTATAGAATTTTCCTTAAATTTGTGTTCTAAATATCTTCAAAAATGATTTTGAAATGATTTTTTCACCTTTCTTCATCAAGAACTTGTTTTCGACAGAAATATGTTACAATTTTATCTAACTTTGATGAATAACAAAGAAATTTTGATAACAGATAACAATTAAGTTCGATAATAAATTAAAGTTTTCATTAATAAAATGTCTTTCTTTCATAAATATATGTTCTTAAGCATTACATAAACAACTAATAATAATTTAAGTCAGCACAAAAAGACTTTTCCAATTACATAATTATGCAAGCAGAGAAAAAACAAGCGCTTATGGTATAATTGAGAGGTGCTGTAATTTAGGTATTATATATCTAACCATGTACATATTTCCAATTTCAGGGCCTTAGTTAAATATATAAATATACAAAAAAAAATTTTTTTTCGGTCCATAGACATTACTTTCTATGATTTTAAAGAACTTAAATATAGCTGTTAATTATTTAAGCTTTGTAAAAAATTTATGATCACATAAAGAGTATATAAAATAAAGCCTAAAAAAGTATGAACACTTAAAAACTGCTTATGGCATCATATAAGCAAAATTAAAAAATAATAATAATAGTTTTCATATCAAATATTTACCATTTGAAATTTAGAATTTTCATATTTTACGTGATGAAAAAAAATGTTCGTTCAATTTTTATTATTATAAGAGGAGAGGTTTTTTTTTCTAAAAAGATTTATAGTATTTATCTGAAAGTGGCCCGAAATAAGCATTAAAATTTAATATGAAAGTGCCACTATGTTAGATTCTTTTGGGAAAATTTTTACTAAAATTTAACAGCTTGAGGATTTTAAAAAATTTATTGAAAATATTGTTAAAGTACATAATTTAAAATTAGTTAAAATACACAAAGTTCGGTTAACTTAGGCATAATTTCTTAATGCATAATGAGTGGGTTACGCTTGGATTTGATTTAATAATAATATTATATTTTTTGTTTCGTGTTGAAGAATTTTTTTAACCAAATTAACAAAGTCGAATTGCAAATAACAAATATGACTCAAATTTTCTTCAATTGAACTGGAACTAATTCTGGATTCAAGTCAAGGTTATTATAAGTGGCGTCTTAAGATAATACTTTTCAAAATGTTTGTATACTTTTTTTAATTTACCATCGTTATTACATAGTTACGTTATTACATAGTATTTATTACATAGTTACGTTATTACATAGTATTAATAAGGATTTAAGATTTTCATATTTCATTAAATTTTTCACTGAAAAAGGCAAAAATTAATAAGAAAAAATATTTATATATTTTCTTTAAATAAACTGGCTTTCATGAAAGAAAAATTTTAAAAATAAATAAATAAAGAATATTAATCTGTTGTATTTTCATGAAAAATAACTTCTGAAATTTTTAATTTGTAAAGAAGATTATTATAGATTTTGTGTTTCTTTCAAATCCCTTATAAAGAGTCTCGACTATCAGCTGGTGAAAAGAAATTGAAAACGCCCACAGTTTATAAAGATATTTTTAGAATGAAAAAATTTATGCAAATAAATAATTAAGTTTATTTTAATCTATAAAAATCAAGAAAATTTGTTTTTTTTAGTTAATAAAATACTTTTAAGTTGAGACAACGTTAGCTTTAGCTACAATCTGACTCTACTGTGTAATTAATCTATTTTCTAAGCTAAGTAATAAGCTGGTATTAAACTACCAAATTAATGGTTATGTACGTTATTATATAGATATGTACATTGTACACTATTATTTTTTTTTTTAAGAAAATCAACAAAAAAATATAAACATTATTTTTAATTGACATAATATAAGAAAATATAATGTTGGCATTATTTAAGAATAAAAGTTTCCTTTTCTTGATGAAATGAATTAAAGATTCCCTTTGGATAAAAAAGTTATAAGAATTTTTTGTTTTTTGAATGTCTTTAACCTTATATACTTGTATATGAATGTATATAATATATGTATTTCTTTAGTTATCGTTATCCTAAATTTATTTTATACTGAAAATTATTTGTATAATCAAATTCTTTTTAATTTTTTATTTTTTTTTCTCTTTTTAACTCCTCGAAAATAATAATGGCAAGGCGAAAACAAAATATATATATATATTTATATCAAAAAAGAAAAAGTAATTCCCTTTTCATCATTTCTGTTTTGTGGGTTTTTGATGAATTTACAAAATGACCCTTAAGAAAACGTAAAAAATATTTAAATTTCTTGTTGGTTCATTTGAATTTTCATGTAATTATGCTTTACATAATATCCTGTATTAAAGTAAACTATTAATAATTGGGATTTCAAAATGATGATAAAATCAAAATTTTAATAGAGATGAAGAAAGCGAAATTCCTGTAGGTACAATAAGTTAATGCAATTGGTAAATATTTTGTCAATCGTAATAAAACCTAATTCTGTCAGTTCTCTTTAAATTAGTTAAAAGTTTAAAATCATAAATCTCATCTTTGTAATAGAGACAAATGCTGTATAAATGTTTTTTTTTTTCCTTTTTGAAATAATTTTATTTTTTTTATATTATACAGTATACTGACAACAAAATTAATTAAGAAAAAATAAAACTTTTTGTTTCGAAGAAATTTTAATAATTAATTTAAAAAATAAATAATTATAGTTGAAAATATTTTCTTTATGGAAGTTTTCCATAAAAATAATTTAAGTTTAGAAAAGAAAAAAAAAATCAACCTAAATCATTCGAAACTATACACATATAAATATCACAATCTAAAGTTTGAAAACTATTCATTGGAAGTTTTTAATTTATTAAATGAAAATTCTATTTACATTGTAACCGAATTTTATCAGAAATCAGCTTGTTAGATAGTCTTGGCTTTTTTACGCCGGTAATTAATGCTAAAACATGATTTTTTTTTATTGCTCTATGGCGTGGCAGTAATTCTTAATGATAAAATGTTAACAGCTGAATAAATAAAAGCTTTAGCAAAAGGAATTAAGAAATTAGGAAGAAATAGATCATAGAAAAGAAAAAAAAAATAATTAGGGTCAAATTTTTAAATTTCGTTTACTATAAAACATGGTAGTGGGTAATAAAATTCATGCTAAATTTGTAATTAGCGAACTGAAATTATCAACAAAAATATGAAATTTTTTTTTTAAATGATATTATTAAAATTTTCAATTATAATTAAAAATTATAATTTAAAAATATGAAATTATTGTTACAGTTCTTCGCTCATTATGTATAGGTGTACATATGGTTTTATTTCTTTAATATAATTTGTGAAAATGTTCAAAAATTTTATAATAAAAATAAAATTTCGTTAAAATTAAACAATACTTCAAATTAATCTACAATTCACACTATATCTATGGGAAAATGCCTAGCAATAAAATTACTTAATTATTAGATAAAAAGAGTTATTTTCTATTAACAAGATTTAGATTACATATATAGTAAACATCTAAATAATTTTTGATCATTGTAATAAAAATAACTCCGAAAGACTGTGCACATATTTCCCCAGATGGGTCTGTAGTGTATTGAAAAAGTAATTTCCTTAATGAAAATTGCTTTCGATATTTTTATTAGTAAATGAAAATAATTTTGTGTAAAAAACTGAAATCGATAAATGGTTATATTAAAGAATATAGATGTAATATTTATAATATGTATACAAGATGTATGTCATAATATTTACTTTAATAACAACGGCAAAATATGCTTAATTCTATAGAGTTAGTGCTTATACGATGGATAAAAACAGATTCGAAATTGAAATATTTTATCACAACGCTGTGGGAAGCCGTTTCGTAGCACAAATGTAAATAATAAGACCATTATCATTTCATAAAAACAAAAATTTATAAAATTTTGGTAAACAAATTTTTATTTTTATACTAAATTGAAGAAAAAAAAAGAATGCCCAAGAAAAGTTTTAATATTATAATTATTCAAGAATAATTTTATTTTAAATTGAAAATCCACTGCCACTCCATAATAAATGATATTGAAATATTTTAAGCTTTACATCGCGACTTTTAATTGGGTTCCATTTATACAATTTGATGATGTAAAAGAAGTTGCACTGCGTCGTAATTTTTCCTACTGATAGAATTATTCCGCGCTAAAAATGATGAAAGGCGGAATTTTTTCAGCAACCCAAAATATCTAGCCATTCATTAATCGAAGCTGTAGTTGATGACCAAGACTACAAGCACACCATGCTAAAAGAGTGAAAATTTATACAACTAATCGGTTTCATTTCATTCAACTTTGACGTAGCGAACTTAAAGTCCATACCTTGTTCGTTATACAATTTATTAAGAAATAAAATTTTTAACAAATTTCATTATTTAAATTAAACTCTAAAAATGTAAATATTATGAGATTTTTTTTTATTGTGTTTTTTTTTTTTTTTTTACTCTTCTGACATTTTCATTCTGAACTTTTTCTTGTGAAAATATTAATTAAAAACTTTTCAAATAAAACGCTTAATAAAATAGCAAAAAAAAAAAAAGAAAAACCAAAAAAAAAAAAAAAAGAAAATTCTCAATAATAATAAACCTCAATATTTTAAATCAATTTCAAATGAAAAACATTAAAAAAAAAATAACAAGAAAAATTGTTTTTTTCTTTTCTTTTAAGAGTAAATTACTATGGCAATTTTCCATTCTTAATTATCGGGAAAAAGGCAAATGGCATTCAATAATTATCAGCTGAATGCCTTTTCAACAAATAATTTTTTTTTGTCCTTTCTAGCGAAAAATTACAAACTTTATCTTTTTATCCATTTTATGTTCTTTAATTCATTTTATTTGTTTTGTACCTTTTAACAAAATAACAAAAATAAAGAAAAATTAAAAAAAAAAAGAAAACGGAAAAATAAATTCAAAAGTTTTGCTCTCAGTTTTTCCCCCTATATTTTTCTTCAACTTATTTTATTTTAATCCTAATATCGATATATAATAAAATACAATTTGAATTTTTTTAAGGTTCTCTAAATTGTAACGAAAGAAAAAATTTAAATTAAGTGTATGTTTATGCAAAACATGTATAAAATTCTGTAAAATTCTATATAAAATTCTTTAAAATACTGTAAATGACTTGAAAGAACGCTGAGAAACGGATAGCTCTCGCAGGGATATCCCTTGTTGTGTGCACAAATCAAGCAAGTGTTTGACTGTAGCAAGATTTGACACATATCATAGTAAAAAAAGCATATACTCATTTACTTTTTAATAAATCTCTTCGTATGATTATACCAATATTCCACAAAAATATTTCAGACTCATTTGAGTTTATATTTATATACAGAAAAAAATAAGTAAAAAACGAGTTTTCAAAAAAACTGAGGACAAGCCGCATGAAAAAGTAGAAAATAACTTTTTCTTCACAGACAGAGTTGGACTCAGATTTTTTGATTGGGACGTAAGTGATTTGATTCCTGAAGAGAAAGAATATTCAAGAGAAATGTCCCAATAAAAAAATCTGAGTCCACCTCTGTGTGTGAAGAAAAAGTTATTTTCTACTTTTTCATGCGGCTTGACCTTAGTTTTTTTGAAAACTCGTTTTTTACTTATTTTTTATTTTCTGCCTTTTTCACGTTAACTAAATTGTTATTACAAATTTTCCTTGATTTTTCATGCAAGTTTTCATGATTGTTGAAGATTTATCACTAATCATATCGATGAAAATTTTTACGATGATTTTCCCTCTTTTCCGGGTTTTCCATCGAGTTTTCCACAAAGCAACTTTATGCAACTCATTTCGCTCTACAACTTTGTCTTAGTTTGCAAAACGCTCAAACGCTCAAAAGCGTTGAATTTTCCTCGATTTTTTATCCAAGTTTTCACCATTGTCGGAGAGAAAGTAATGATGGCAGTTGATAATGAACTTAATCCTGCATAATTTAGAAAACTTTTTTAACGGAAAAATTTCCGGAAAAGTCGGAAAATTCCGGAAATTTTTTTCGGAAAAATCGGAAAACTTTGCATTTTTCCTAAAACAGATTTATCACTAAAAAAATTTGTACCATATTTTCAAATGATTTTTCCCGATTTTCCGGGTTTTGCATGGAAATTTATGGTTCAAATTTTGATAGATTCAATTGTCGCGCGACATGAACCTGTGTGCCAAATTTCAGCTCGCTGTGATGACGAAAAGTGGGTCTACGAGAGTGTCGAAAATAGTAAAGAAGTATATAAACAAACAAATTCCTATACAAGTTAATAAGAATTGTGTCCTCAAAAAATGATAAGAACTTTTATTACAATCAATTTACTATAAATTTTTGAATGAGTTTAATAAATCCAAGATTTTCAGCACATTCTCCCAGAAAATAGTGCAATATTTCTATATTTTATATTTTCAGTGTAGAAAAACTTTTTGTTTATTAAACACCGCCGCGCTTGTAGTCTTTTTTTAAATTTTATCTTGAAAAATTAGTAATATTTTAATTATTTCAAAAATGAATTTATGCAGATTATGTTTTGAGAAAATTATTTTTACTTTAGAATGAAGATGAAACAACCTATTCGAAAGAAAAAATAAATAAATAAACAAAAATAAAGTCAATGCCGCCAAGAAATGAAAATGTTCTTGGCTCTTTATACCCCATTAAATTGTTACACCACCAGCAGCAAAAAACAATAAGAAAATAATTTTTCATTTGGGAGAGTTTAAGTACAACAAAAAAAAAATAAAAATAAGGTAGTGGAAATCCTTGAATTCGTTACTGTTTGCTTGTTAAATAATAATAAAATATAAACATAATAAAAAATTAAACTACCAACCTGTATGTTTTATGTACACATAAGTATATTATGTATATATAAAGAAAATTAAAAAAAAAAATTTTTTTTTTTGTATCCTGTTCTGTTGTTATAATTAAATATCCTAAACTTGTGCCTAATAATAAGGGTATGTTTAAACAAAGTCATAAACCCTTAATCTTTTTCAAATATACGTAACCGAATTATGAGAATACATATATAGTTATTCTGTTGATTACATCCACATACGCCAAATAAAACATAATTCTTGGTTTTAATGTTAAGAGATTAAGTATTAATTTTGGTCCACAAACCAAAATTAGCTAAATTTTAATTTTGTTTTTAGTTTTCCACATCAAACCAAAAATTATTTTTTTTATTTATTAATGTGGGATGTGCCATAATGTCATATGACTTTATGTCCCGATTGATTTAAATCCTGTGTTAAAAGGGCAAAAAATGAATAGTTTTTAAGTTTTTTTTTTGCTTTTGTCCTAATTGTTTTTACATTTTTTGTTTTTGCCCTTTTGCCCTTTGATTCTCTTCCCTCAATTTTGTATACAAGATCACTGCGCTTTGTACAGATTGTTGGCAAATTATTAATTTTTACAGATTAAATAGTGAGTACTTGAGTTGTTTTATTGCGAATACAATGTTGCATATATTTTAAAGATTCAATCTACAACGATATATAATTTATGTATTTAATTATATGATAACTTCACACAACACAAGCGATGTAACGAGCTTAAAGAAGCCTCCTAATGTAATAAAATTCATATAACAAAAATTACGAAACTGTTCAAAAGCGTTTTAAATGTTTTAATGTTGAAATCATTTATACACTGATTTGAGAATAATAAAGAAAAAAAGAATTAATAAAAATCAGGAAGTCATTTCAATTTGTTAAATAAAGGCTGCATTTTATGGAACTAAAATATATGTAAAAGGCTTTTATTTTATTTTTTTAACGTTTGGTGATTTTTTTTTTAATGTTTGAAAATCATAAAAAAAACCATAAAAAAAAAAAAAACAATTATTTTAATTACCTTTTATATTTCCAAGTATTAAGCAAAATTTTTTTAAAAACATTTTTTTCACCTAGTTTTCCGGGAACCTTTTATGTCTGCGATTATTCTGAATTACTTGTATATATTTTTTTAAAGCTTTTTAATTTCTTGTACCATTTGCCAAAACTATATATGTACATACATTATGTATTTTATATCAAAACAATTGAAAATATATAATATACTTACAATATGTTGAAATTAAAATAGTAAAAAATGTATGATATAATAGTAGATTATTGTATATGTAAACTAAATTTGTTATTAATTAAGAGTTCTGTATACACAAAAATACATTGACACGAGTCAATATAAATTGACAAGTGTCAATGTATTTTGGTGTAAATACAGAACGAGTTGTATAACAAATTTTGTTTACATATCCAATATACTGTTTTAATGCGTAGGGGAGAGGTAGTTGCAAAGAGAGAATATTTTTTCTTCTCATTTTTTCTCATTTTTTTTTTTGTATTTGGCTGTATTGAAATATTGTGTCTGTATATCTGTTTGTTTAGGTATTACGTAATATTCAATACGAAACATCTAAATGATTTCATTATTTACGCTGATGCATCTAAATTTTTTCATTATATACGCTGATGCATCTAAATTTTTTCATTATTTACGCAGATGCATCTAAATGATTGCATGTGTATTGACGCATATAATACTCCATTTAGTGATCTAAATTCTATAGCACTAAATACAACATAACGATCCCCAACGGATTAAAAAATCTTATAACAAAATTTAAAATTAAATAACACAAAATCTTGAATGTACATATATACTGTATATTAAAGTAAAAAAGTTCGTCAAAGTTTCACAGTCACAGTAAAATTAAGTTAGAAATACAACAAACTTCCAAACGTTGCACTTTTGTACCTTATTATAGAAATATTGCAATAAAATTTGCTTGATGTACCCGTAAACAGTACTCAAAGGACAATCGAAAGTAACTAATTCTCGTTAAATTTTTATATTCTATTTTCAAGATTTGACAAACTTCATTTTACAAAATATGAGGGTTTGTCCAATCACGAACAACTGAGCTTTTAGTATAGATACCAAAAGTAATGAATTTTCTTGTTCACTTAATTTAAATTATTACAACTTTTGACTACTTTAACAACAAAAAACAAAACCTAATAATTTTATATTTTTCTTCCTTTATTGCAGATCGTATTATTGTTCCTGTTTTTCTGGTTTTAGTGGTTCAGATTGCAGTAAAGGACCATTGTGTGATAACAAAACAAATTTTTGTGAAAACGGTGGCACATGCAAGTAAGTTTTTCTTCCATATGGTTTCTTTAAATAATATAATGTATACAAAATAATAAATAATAAATTTTATTTCTTTTTTGTATTATGCAAAAATTCTTTAGGTTTCCCACTATCATTTTGTTTTAGTTATTATATAATTTCAACCTGATAATTTTCCATAGAATGCACTTTTCAAAAAACCGCCAACAAATTTCCACAAGAAAATAAAACTTATTTCACAATGGTTATTTATTAGTTTAAAAAATATTTTTTTTTATGAGTTTTATTTTATTTTTTATTTTTTTTTTTCTAATTTCTGAACAGACTTCAAAAGTCTTAAAATACGAATTATAACACTTTATTTTTTTCTTTTCTAAAATACTTTTTTGCGGAAAATATTATATACCTATTTATGTATGCAACGAAGCAAAAATTGTAAAACTAGTATCGTGATTAATGGGAAAACTTTTTCTATTGAAAATAAATTGATAGTTTTTGTTTTCCGGTGATAAATTTTTTTAAATGGGTGTTATATTTTTTTTTACTGATTTATTTAAAAGTCAAATTGGTATTAACACTTGAATTTGTAATTAAAATTTTAAACAAGCCATCATCACTTTATATATATATTAATTTTTTTTTTATAATAATAATTAGTTTGGTTTTAATAAGTTTGATGTCAATCGTGATTGTTAATTGTGTAGGAAAAGCCAAAGAAAATTTGATTTAAACAGTATAGTAGGAGTTTAAATTTATTGCGGCTTTTATGTTTACAATTTATAGTTTACAATATTTATATACATAAATCATAAATCTACCAAATTATAATGTATGGTTTTTCATTATCTTATATCTAATATATATCGTCTGCTGAGAAATGAAACAATGTATGACATTTATACGTCATTATTTGACAATAGCACCATTCGATTTCTCGTACTCGATTTTATAAGTACAACTACTTTGCAATATTCTTAATGTTGATTAAAATGTGTTTTTTAGATGAAAATTGTACGCTACTTGATATTTTTTCATACGTTTTTTTAAATTTTCAAATCTTTAAATTCAAATTACTCGAAACTATACTTTTCATTATACGTTGTTTCATTTCTGAGCAGGCGATATATACTACAACTAGGATCTATATTTTAAGTAATAGTAAATTTTACTAATGTAAAAGATTAGCTACATTATGCGATTTTTGCGCCCAAATCGGGAAATTAGCAGTGCTTAGAGCTGACTGGAATGGTGTATATAATTGGATTAAATTGTTTGTATTAGAGTTGTACCTGTAAAATTGTGTTAAACAGTATAGGAATTTATAAATTTGGTGAAGAGAACTTAAATTCGATTTTCAGAAAACCTTAACAGTCCGACTAATTTAGTATTATGTTTTAATATATTTTTTTATTTTGCTTTTTGATACTATGCTAAAAGTTTGAGTTTTGTATACTAATTCTCGTTGATAGATCTGCATTAATTTTAATACTACAACTTAAGGTCTCTATGGCCTGACACTGAATTTTTTCTATCATTTTATAAATAATTCTATAAAAATAAATATTATCGATAACAATATAAAACATTATCCTCATTTAAAGTTCTATTTGATAGTATTTTCTATATATTTTTCAAATGAAATACAAAAAATTAGGGAAATTTTATTTAAACTTCATAAGAAGGTATATAATCTGTTTAATGTTCTTTAATACACAAAAGAAATATACATTTATGAAATGAAACTTGACCATAATTTATAATAAAATTTAATCTATATGCCAATATTTATATTACACACCTTAAGCAAAAAACCTTTTTTTTTTATTTTTATTTTTCATATTCTGGAATATACTTCATTAAACTCAGGTCAATATCAATTTTCAAAATTGATCTAAATTTAATATAATATCCATATGTAGGCCTAAAGATCATAAAATAGTTTATCAGTTAATATAAAAACAGAAAAGAAAAATAGTTAATAATATTGAGTGTATAATGTCATTGATTTTCATGCGTTTAATATCCTTAAGGATAACAAAAAAAAAAAAAAAACGAAAAAAAAAAAGAATCTGAGCGTCATTAATAATACATTAGGAATATCCCCCAAAATAAATGTAAACAAAAATGAAAATAAAATCAGATATATACGGAAATATAATGCATGAATAATAATCCCAAGAACCCTACGGGTACATCACAAAGTGATATTAAAAGCAAAAGTAAATAAATAAAAATTTATATTAATGTTTTGACGCCTTTTTACTTTTATCCTTTTTTATTAGAATTTTAGTGATTTTTTAACTTTTCTTTTTCCTTTTTCGTCATGTTTTTGTTTGTTTGTTTTTTTTTATTTTATTTTATTTTTTTTTATTTTATTTTTTTTGTGAATAAATTTTTATGTTGGTACATGAAGCTTTTATAGTTTTCTGTAAATATACACAGAAAAAAATTTGCTCGTACTCATCACGTCAAAAAAGTTCGTTAATGACATTCTCGTTAAGATAACGAAAAATAATGAATAATTACGTTTTTGTAACGTAAATTTCGTTTATTTTCTTATTACGAACATTATTTTCATTTTTAGTACTCGTTAAAAAAGTTCGTTATCGTTAAATACGGGAAACAAAAATTACAATCCATACAGAACTTATATTTTCCATTTTACACATTGCCGTAAATTTAGTTCATAGCTCAGTGGCAGAGTTGATGGATTGCAATGTTTAGGACAGTGGTTCGAAGCCACAAGCGGGCATAAAAAAAATTAAATAAAAAAATTTTAAAAATAAATAAAAAAAATAGAAACATAAATAAAAAAAATTAATAAATAAATAAAATAAAAAAAATTAATAAATAAAAAAAATAAAAAAAAATAAAAAAAAATAAAAAAAAAAAAAATAAAAAGAATAAAAATAAAAAGAAAATAAAAAAAGAAATAAATAAAAAATTAAATAAATAAAAAAAAATGAAGTCTAGTAAATTTTTTCTTTCGTATTTGCGGTGTTTTTGCTGAAGAATTTGAAAGGTTTTTGGTTTTGGGGTATAACGAACTTTTTTAACGAACTACGAGCTTTTTTCAACGAAATGTTCGTTGTAGCCAAAATAACGAATTTTTCGTTGATTTTAACGAATTATTTAGTTATTAGTACGAGCAAATTTTTTTCTGTGTACGTATGTGAACAAAGGAGTTTTGAGTCCTCGGTTCATGTTTAGGTCTTAATTTACATATTATGTAATAATTAGTTTCATATGTTAATTTTTCTGTATTTTAAGAACTGACATTGTAAAAATATCTTCGGATGCTGTGCTTTCAGTAATTATTTTTAATCTGAAAGTAAGGCTTGTACTGAAGCTTTCTTGAAAATTAAAACGTGGTCTATTTATTTTCTATTTGTATTTTTGAACAAATTTAAAATTGTTTTTGTGGATTTTTTATCAAATTCAATATTTCCTGAACTTTTTTTAGCTTTATCTTAGATTTTAATTCTTCTTAAGTTTCTTAACAAAATTTTTTTTCTTTTTTTCAGACATATTGGAGATGTAACTGTTACCTGTTTATGTCCGAAAGGATTTCACGGAAATAAATGCGAAATAGCGGAACTGAATGACAAAAGCTTAAGTGAGTACAAAAAAAAAGGATAAAAATATTATTCTATACTTTTGTGAATTCGAAATTTAGTTTTTTGATGATTTGACATAAAGTTAAACATTTATATGTCTGCATATACGATGAACTTTTTTCATCAGATTTAAATATTAAACTGTCTACCTTTTTTTTTAAACTTCATTTGAACTTTGATTGACAAATTTTTTTAACATTTTAATTTGATTAAACTAAATAAAAATTATAGTGTTCAATTGTTCATTTTAAAATACTTTGATATTTGATCTTTACAATTACAGCAGTATTATTATCAACAAAAGTGCTTTTAAGCCTGGAAACAACTAAAAAGTAATTCACTTTTATATGCTTTCTTTCCTTTAAATAGGATATGGAAATCTTCATTAAAATTTAAAAATGTTTTCCAATAAAAATGTTAAAAAAAATATATAAATACTAAATATGTATGTATATATTGTACACAAAATTCTCTGAAAAGAATATAATGTCAAAGTTCTGCCTTTACTTTAAATTTTAAAACAAAACTCAGAGTTAAAAAAAAATATATATAATATTCTTTTGTTTTTATGATTCAAATGTTTTTAAAAAAAAAATCTTCTCTGGATCTATTAAAAAAAGGATATAGTGTACTTTACTTCTTTACTTAAAGCGAAAAAGATTAGAGATTATTTTAAAAATTTAATAAACAAAAAATTTTATTGCATTGCATTGTTATTCCCTACTAAAAACTTTATATTATACATATTATAGTTTATTTTAGTTTTATTTTGAATCTAAGAACTCCTAAAGGAAATAATTTAATATAGAATTTCGAATCAACAGTTTTTGTCCAATAAAATTTATTCTCCAATAATAGAAAGGAGAATAACATTCTGCTCCTTTTTTTAAAATATTATTGCAAAGTAAACTATGCTGAATTGTTATTAGAATAAAAATTTCTATTTTTGAAAATTTTGGGATTACATTTCAGTCTGATTAATGAATTTCAACATTTAATATTAAAAAAGTATCCAATGAGGGAATAAAGAAGAAGATTTTATTTTAATACTCTCTTGCCATAACTCTGATCTTTCATGTTAAGTTGCTAATAACACTTATTTAAATTTACGTCGACCGTAAAAAATACAATTAATTTAATATTAATTTGATAACTACATACAAACTGACCGAATTGATGTTCTGAATATCAATTTTTAACTTTGTAAAACGTGTTATTTCAATTTCTTGTGAACAAAAATATATATAAATGAGCTCTGAAGGAACATTTTAAAATTCAAAAAGAAACTATACATCCAGTGATTTTAATATTTTAGAATACGAAATGCGTTCTAAAAATATTCAAAAATTAGAATTTATAATATGCACACATAATGTATGTTTTATATGTTCAGATATGAATTTTATTTTCTCGCATGAAAAAATTTAAATTATTATTATTTCGAACTTTACATTGATCAATAGGAAGTAAAAATATGTATTTTTTGATAAAATTTCCAACAAATAGTAATGCATTTCCTTCTACCCTGGAACGTGATAAATAATTAAAATTTTTAGTATACAGTTTGAAATCATATTAATTAAAATGAATAAATAAATTGTCTTGAATGTACCTTCTCTAATATTATATTATATAACAATAATTATTATAAATTGTAATATATGAACAAAAATGTTTTATATTTTGATTTGAAGCTACTACACTGAAATGTAGTAACATTCACTAATAATACTTATGATTTTCAAACTTATTTCTTTTAAGGTTGCCAATTGGATAAATCATTAAAATGTCATCATTTATGTTCATCATCAAACCCAATTCTAGTTATGAATAATGGTTGTAAATGTAATATAACAAAAGCCGCTGCTAACGATAAAACAACAAGTGAGTACAACTTGATTAATTTCCTTATCAATTTATTTTAAATATCTGTGATTGTAGATGTGATTATAGTATTGAGTCTAAGTTTATATGACCTCTTCTGCTACTTATTTCCAAAACAGACGAATTTTCTTGAACATCATTGGCATGAATGCTGTCTCCTCATTGGAGTGAAAAAAAAAATATACATAAAAAATTTAACACATTTTATTGTAAAAAATTATAATCAAAAATTATAAAATTTTTCACTTCACTGTATTTATTCAAAACATTAAATATGCACAAGCAGAGTATTATCATCATAGTTAGATATTCATGTGCTTTTAGTCAAACCATTGAGTAATAATATTTATAAGAGGGTCAGAATTCATACAAGTAAATTTCAGAATTTTTTTTTCAAATAACTCAAAAATGATGACAATATTTTCAATGTATTGAATAAAAATTTCTTACTCAAATGTGTTTATTCTTAATACAATAATAAAAATAATAAAATTAAGAATAAACACATTTGAGTTAAAACATTTTACTCAATACATTCAAAATATTGTCATAATTTTTGAAAAAAATTTACTTGTATGAATTCTGTCCCACTTATAAATATTATTACTCAATGGTCAAACATATGCACATGCATGTTTCTTTTCAAAGTATGGTCCGAAAAACTCATTGAAACTTTTCCTGTAGTAAATCTATTAGTTTTCTTCCACAAAAATATGAAACTTTTTCTATACATATTTGCAACGAAAATTAAAAGATGATTTTTTTTTTTATTAAATTCCAATTTATAATAACTTCCAAAGGCACAAGGTACTTAAGTTTTCCATTCGCAATTGCTTTGTGTTAAATAATGTTTTGAGTTTAATTTTAGTTTTTAAATTGCAATCGTCTTAAAAAATAAGCGTTTTCAAGGATTTTTTTTCCAATTCAACTGATTTTAACAATTCAAATATTATTGAAATTATAGACATTTCAGCAAAATATCACTCAATCCATGAAGTCTTCTGTAGTTTTATTATACCTTTATTTTCAACTTCCTACATTGTACAATTATTTTACTACATGCATGTAATGTATGTATAAATGAATAAATATTTAAAATATTTTGGAATTTCATAAATTCTAAATTTTTTTTTTTTCTATCCTAGAATTAAATTTTATGATTAATTTTTTATTTTGATTTGATACGAAAAAATGTATGTATCTTTGCCTTTTTCAATAACTCAAAATTTACACACACATAAATTTCGTGCAAAATATATGTTTTATTTTAAGATGAAAAAGTGATATTCAGTTATGTATTTATATGATATACATAACATATGTACATTATACACATACGTAACGTATATGAAGGTTTTTTCAGTACTTTTTATTTATTTTTGTTTTTTTTTTTTTTTTGTTTTATTAACAAATAAATTTTAAACAGGAAAACGTTTTTCTCAACGTTAAATATTTTTTTATGTAAAAAACTTTTTCATGTTTGTAAATGCCTAAAGGGGCAATAATACATACGAAACAATTTTTTACCTTTTTACAACGTAAATCCTGATGGAATTTTACAACGATTCCATATCAAAAAAAAAAAATAAAAAAAATTGGGTATAAGTATTTTTTCTACGATATCGAATTTAAGTTAGGCCATATAAATTAAAATTACCAAGGATATTTATTATATACATTTATTCCATATTTATGATGAAAGCTTAATCATTATTATTTTCAGTCTTTTATATTAAAAAAAAAATTATAATTGTCAATTTTTTCACAGCAATACCGTCAAATTTTTAAAATAATTCTTTGATGAAACAAAAATTTCCTATAATTTATTGAAAGAATGATTCTTTTTATCCAGTGGCTTATTTAATGATGAATGATTGAGATTTCTACTGCAAACTAGTATCTGCTTAATTTTCCAATATACACATTTATGTTATTTTATGAATGAAAATATTATTAATCAACATCTTAAAATCTAAATGTCTAAATCATATTAGAGATACATTTATTGAAGAATGAACTAAAAAAAATATAGGAAGGTCTAAAGTTAAAGTTAAATGATCCAAATGATAATAATTTAAATTTATTAATCACGAAGTAGAAAAAAAAAAATATTTCCCAAAAGTTCAATGAATTAGAAAGATTTATTTAAATGACATAATTTTATGAAAGTCTGCAACGACGTATATAAATATAATTATTTTAATGATAAGGTCGGATAAAAAACCAATTTAAATATATCTGTATTTTGTTAATAATATAATATGAAAGAATGTGATATAATGACAAAAAAAAGGAAAGTTCTTTAAAGTTTGAAATTATCGATTGTTAATTTATTTCAAGCAAACCGGATGAATACGAATGATGCGATTGAAGCTATAGAGAAGCTCGTACTTTTACTTCTTAACTACGTTAAACAGTTTAGAATGAGAGAGATTAGTATAGAATTTGAATTTTCTAGAATTTGTTCAATTAATTATTTTAGAAAATATGCCTAACAAACCATATTCCAGTGAAGAAAATGAAGTAAAAATCAAAAAAATATTTCTCAAAAATCAAACTTTTCTTATTTCATTTTTATATTCATTTATTTTTATTTTATTTTCTATCAAATAAAAAATTCTATTTCCCGAATTAATGAAGACACAACGAATTTTTATTTTTTACCATTAAAATCAATTTTAGAGAAAATTAATTTATCCTTAAGCTATATTTATATTTTTTTTTAATAATTATTTGCATATAATAGTTTGCTTTCTAATAAAGGAAATGCCTAAAAATTAGCTCATGGTTAGAACAAGAACATCAATTATTATTTTTTTTTAAAATGGTCCTAAAGCAATTCAATTTGAAAACGAAAAATTATATAGTAACGAAAAATCAAATTCATAAAATTCCTAATATCTACATTCTTATGTTTATGTTTTATTTGAAAATTCCATGAAAAAAATCCTAACTAGACATACATATAATTTGGTAGGTAGATTTTATAAATGCCAACTCAATGCTATTGAAGTTAATTCAATTATGTCGAACCTTCAGGTATTTTGAGGCAACATAAAAACAATTATTCTGAAAAATCGTTTCAGGCTTCAATTGTGAAAAAATAATAACAAAACATAAGACATTATGAAACAATTGGTTTAATTTAATTTTTAAATGTGAATTAAATATTTTTTTTGTTTTGTTATTAAAGTGCCGTCTATCTTATTAATAAAAATATATCTTTTTTTTATAGATCGCAGTGGTAAAACAAGATTTGAAGTCACAATTAGACTTGGAACAAACTTGACAGCTCTATATCGTAATGTTGAAAACTCAGAGAGAAAATCAGGAGAATATAATTTACCCAGTCTTCTGGAAAAACATGTAAGTCAAGCAAATAAAGTAACATTTTTTTTTTTTTTTATTTATTAATAGAATTTTTAAAGTATATAATATTATATTTAAAAATAAAGGAATTACAACACTTGTTAATTAAAGGAAGTTACAACACTTGTTAATTAAAATCACTATCATTATTCTTCAATCAATAATATTTTGTGTCAAATTTATGTTTTCATTATCATTATTTGAATTGCGTTGGCTGAATCTTCGTGGTGCATTTGCAATAGAATTCAGAACATTACGCACGGTTTGCATATTAACGTTTGCCTCTTGTTGAGATGCCGAATTTTTCTTAGATGACTGTTCCATTATTGTTGGCATTAGTGATGAAGTGTGTTGAACTCCAGTGGAATTGGTATTATTTGAATTACCACTTCCTGTTGTTGTCATCGACATACTATTCAGAATTGTGTCACCCTTTCTGATGCTATTACTTCGACTGCCACTAATAAAATTATGAATTGATCGAGAAAATGGTCTTAATCGATTTAATTTTACTGAACCTTTTCTTGTTGCACCCCCATCACTGTTATCACTTTTATTTTTTTGTTGTTCAAGTAAAGTTGTAACCAATTTGTCAAGAGTTTGTAAATCAGTAGCATTAATTTTTGAGTTACGCAATGAATTCAAACCGCTAGCTGAAACCTGCGCTACACTCGGATGCTGTAATTTCTGTGTTAACTGTATGATGTATTTAACATGAAAATAATTGAAAAAAAAAAAATTCATTTATGTTATCATTAATTTCATGTTTTTATGTAAATAAATATTTAATAAAAAATTATTGAATTTGTTAGAAAATCTTTCTTTCATACAAAAAAAAAATTATTTTTAAATGAATGATATTTTTATATATTTAACATAGTCACCCCTCATAGAATATAACGATTTGCATGTAGAGTGATAATTATTGATGTCCGCTGGGTTTTTTTTTTCTGTTTAAATTGAATCGATGCAATGGTCAATGGTCAGTTCGACAAAATTTTATAAAAAAAATTATTAACTCCCCGGTTTGTATTAGTTTATAACAAGTAGAAATTATTGCCTGTTATGAGCCATTTTTCAGTCACGTTGAAAAAAGTATAATAATGCGAAATAAAATTCAAAATGAAAAAAAATAAAAAAATTTTATAATAAATTGCAGGAAAGAGAAAATCTTCATAAAATATAAATATTTAAAAAGTATACTTTTTCAATTTAATTATCTTTTAATTGGGCTGCTAAGCACAGCTAAAAACTAAATTAGCAAAACAAGTACTGTGTTGTTCTTTTTGTCCTTTGGACTTTTTCTTTAGAAGAAGAAAAAATCTCGGCAACAAAAAAAGAATACTTATTTTATAAATATTTTTTTTTTGTTTCCTATAATTCTAATGAAAATATTTTATAAATTTTTTTTTTTTTTTTTCCTTCGACTTAAGAAATTTTAATTCAGTACGCGAAATAATAATAAAGAAAAATTTTCTCATTTTTAATAAGTTTTGGTTTTTTTTTATTTTTTATTATCAACAGAATTAGAAAGCGAAAATGGGAAAAAGTTATCTTAAAATTTTGTTGTTGTTTTTTTTATATAAATTTTTTATATACAAAAAAGAAAAAATATACATTTTTCTTATTTTGCTTAAAGCTATTGGATTTTCGTGGACAGAATAAAATTCAGCTTGAAGTCTATTTTTTTTTTTTTTTTTTCAATTTTATGGTTAATATTTTTTCATTTGTTGAGTTGAAATTAAAATGAATTTTATAATTAAGTTGTAAAAAATGAAAAAAAAAAAAAAAAAAAAAAAATACAACCCTTAAAAAATTTAAGAATATTTTCCGGTGTAAAGTATTTTATTTAAAATTAACTTAAGTAAATATAAAGTTATTTTTTAAGTAAAAATTTAGGTTAAAATAAATCATAATTTTCGTTTCTTTTTCTTTTAAGAAATTTTTTTTACGTTATGTTTTGGAGTATATATAGAATAGCATCCTGAAGTTTAAAAATTGTAGCTTTAAGGAGTAAACACAATTGGGGCGACAACGACGGCGACAACGACGACTACAACGACAACGACAGCGATATCTCTGGAGTGAACACAATTACGGAGACGGTGTCGATATAAATAAACAGGAAAAAAAATAAACAAATAGAAAAATAAATAAAAAAATATATGGTTGTCGTTGTCGCCCGGCTACAAAATAGAAACATTTCTAATTTGTCGCCAGGCGACAATGTCGTTTGTCGCCAGTCGTCTCAATTGTGTTCATTCTCATACAAATATATGGTTTCTATTTTTTTTTCGATAGTCGCTATCGCTGTCGTTGTCGCTGTCGCGTCAATTGTGTTTACTACATTAATCACAGCCTTGATATTATGAAGACTTTAAATTCATAACAATATAGTTTCTTTCTAAATTTCATTAACAAAAATTTAATAAAATTCATTTTTTTGATCTGCCATTATTTTCTGAAATTTATTACAGATAAATCTAAAAACTGAATATATTCATAAAAGCTTACAAAAGCTTACAAAAAATTACCTCTCCAGCTGCATTACTTGAATAACTCATATTTTTAACTTTTTGTAAAGTGACATCATCGGTAGCTTCTTGTATTGCCTGCTCTAGAACTGCTTCG
The DNA here is from genome assembly GCA_964007475.1 of Hybos culiciformis. Classification (NCBI taxonomy): domain Eukaryota; kingdom Metazoa; phylum Arthropoda; class Insecta; order Diptera; family Hybotidae; genus Hybos; species Hybos culiciformis. The sequence goes on along the minus strand of OZ023273.1, from coordinate 145,188,022 downwards.
AGTTCACGATTTCTGGGTTCCTTTAGTTCACCATATCTACAAGTTGAAACTGTGTTATTTAATATTAAGTTATATCGGAATACTAAAACTAGGGCTTTAAATGTTTCAAAAACAAAATATAAATCTCAAGTTAATTAAGAGTTATAAGGTATATGTAAGTTTAACTGCCTGATATCAAAGACTGTCATTTATAATTTTATTTTAATTTTATTTTTATAAGTATGATACAAATAAATTAATTGTATCAAAACGAAAAACTCTGTAGTTTTTAAAAGTATTTTTCCATTGCATTTTGAAGTTAACTTTGTGTAAGAAATTTTAAAACTTTTATAATATAATTTTTTTTTTCTGTCACAGTAACATTTCACTTCCAAAGATTTGACAAAAATTAAAAAAACAAATGCATATTTTCTAATATATACTATACATATATATTAGGTAATTAAATAAAAATATTTTGAATAAATTTAATTTAATAAATATTTAAGAAAAAGAAATTTAATTAATTATTTTTATGGTTAGAAAAAAAAATAGAAAAAGAAAAACAATTCAAAATTATGTTAAAATCAAATTATTCAAATAATAATCGTAAAAGTAAAAACTTTTCCAATAATTTTGATTACTTTTTAACTTATTTAATTAATTTTTTTTATTTCATTATTTTTTTTCTTCGCTTTTATGACTTTTTCATTTATTTTCTAAACGCCTATAGCCCTCTAATTTTCAATATTGACTTTTCTTTTCAGAAAATAACAATTATTATTATTGCCTTTTATGGGAAAAATATTTATATATATTTTTTTTTCCTATTTTCAATGTTTATAAATGCACGATTTTTAATTTGTTTAATTTTTTTTTTATGATTTTTAAAATAAAATTTGAATATTTCCTAAAATTGAAACAGATATGTACTTAAAAATTATGAAAATTTCTTTATTTTATTTGAACTTGTTGAAACTAATTTGACATAGGTCTTTCAAAATATCAAAATAATGTTAAAATTTTACTGTTATTATTATAATTATTATTTTTACTATATAATTATTTGTTTTTATATGCTGTGGATTTTATTAAAATAAAAAAATCATATTTTAAATTTCAGTGGAATATTCAGATATAATAAAACCGCCTGAAAAAAAAATCGATGTTATGATCTTTATGAAAATATAAAAATTGAAAATGAAATTGTTTTATAGATAATTATTCCATTTGGTTCATTATTATTATGTTTATAGATAAATTTTTAAGAAATAAAATAATATGGATGATCGATATTTTATTAAAAAATACTCAGAATCAAACAGCTATATGTATAAAAAGTATAAAATACTATGAATTTAAATCTGCATAAAAATCATTCGAATACAATATATATCTACAGATTTGTTTATCGATGTACATTTAAAAAATAAAGCTAAAATTATACAAAGAGTCGAAAATGAAATTTGACTGTACTTTATTTGATATTTATTGTAACTGAAATTCAAGTCCTAAAATTTTAATTCATTTATATTAAAAAAGTCAAGGGCTTGCACGAATATATTATCTAGGTACTAGGTTTAAAAAAAACTATGTAGTGCAATTAACAAAAATACTATCTGTAGGTATAAAAAATTCCTAAAGTTTAACTTAAACAAACCAAAACGAATATTTAATAACGAAAATAAACAATATAAATTATTCGACTATTTTTTCGTACTTAAAATTTTTTTTTAAATTATTACCATGAAATGTACGACAGAACCTATTTTACATCTACTCTAATGGGATTAAGTCATTCAAAAATTAACCAAATAAAAAAATCAAAAACATAAATTTATTTTGTATAAAAAACAGAAAAACAAAAAAAAAAATTTAAAAAGGAAAATTTATTTAAATTTCATTATTTTATTTTTTTGCAGTTTTGGAAATTTATTTTTTTAACTCCTTGTCGTTATGGAAAATGAAAATATTAAAAAAAAAAAAAAACAGGATTCTTGTTTTTCTGTGAACAATTAAAATGAAATCATCCAGAAATAAAATTTATTTAATTTCTTTATGTTGATTGAGTCTGTAAAAAAATTTTTATTTTTATTTAATTTTTTATTTTGATTTTTTTGAGGATGAGAAATGGGAGATTTTTCGTTTTGTAATATACCTACTTTATGTATAGAAATAAACTCACGGTAAATGTTTTTCTCTTAATGTTTTTCTTTGCCTGATGCTTGAACGATTTGTCTTCCGTGCTGTTCGTAAATCAGTTTCCCAGAATCTAAAAAATTAAAAATAAATAAAATGAATAATCAAAATATTAAATTTTATTTAAAAAGGATTTTTATTTCTTTATTTTTTTGATTAAAAAATAAAATAACATGCAAAATGTTCTTTCCCATTGATTTTTTTTATTTCTTAAGAAAAATTTATTTGAACATGTTTTTTTATTTTATATAATTTTATTTATTTTTTTTTTTGCTAATAAATTTCCCAAATTTTGAGAAAAATGGAATTGATGGAATGTTGAATCTTTTTCTTGTTTTTATTTACTTTTAAGAAGTAAAAATTACATGTACCTTTAAATTTAATAATAAGATGAAAATAATAAAATTTTAATTCGCAGTCATGCCAACATTATTGAAAAGTTATGTGCAATGAAACAATTAAGGTTTGAATAGTTTTTTTTGATAAATCAGGTGTAATCTATTGCTACAGATTTTATAACAATATTGAGTATAAGGTAAGATATTCCGGCTTAACGGAATTGCTTCAAGAGAACAACAATTCAAAATTTCCGTACAAGGACGAAAAATAAATTTATAATAAAAATTTCCAAGAAAAAAATAATTTTAAAAACAACTTATGTATTTCCTATTTCTAAGAATGACCAAGAGCTTTTTTTTTTGAATAAAATAGAATATCTTAAGATACAATTTTCTTCTTAATAAAAAAGAAATAATTTGTTTATCCTGGTATTATAGTTATATATATTGTATATATGCTATATATACTATAATTATGTATAATGCAAATAAAATCTATTATATTAGACTTAATAAAATAATGTTCAAAATATAAACTTAAAAAAAAAAAAAAGGACCTCAAAATTGAATAGAAAAGTTATTCCAATGGCATAAGAATCCTTGAGAATTTCATTTTTGAAGGATTCTTTATGTAGGTTTAAAAGCAGTCCTTTTTTTCTTTATACTGCTCTTGAAAATAATATATAAGTGAGCAGTATTATTATTATTATTCTTATTTTAATTCAAGGAAACAAAATGTTTTTTAATATCTTTGATTGAATAAACCCTTTTTTTTTTGTTCATTCAATGTTTATAATTTTCAATTAAAATTCTTATTATATATTTTTTGTTATTTTTTAAACTAATTTTCTAATTAATATAAATAATAAATAATAAAATCGAATAGTGGTAAAAAGGTGGTGGTTACTTCAGACCATTTTGCAGTTGACTCAAAATAAATTCTTTAACAGCGCTACAGATTTTTTTTCGACCAACCCCTGAAAGACGTTTGTAAACTGGTATTTAATTTATTTTTCTTAATTCAAAAGTTAAATTCGGTTCCATTTTCGTGAGAAATAAAACAATAAAAAATTTTAAACCTCCCAGGAGATATATTTGAAAAACAAATCAATATTTGTAGTGGTTTTCGAGTTTACCTCTAGGAAACTTCTTTTTTATCGAAATGGTGAAAAAGAAAAATATCAAAAAGAAAATAAGAAAAGAAGGAAAAGAAAAAAGAACTAGAATAAGAAAAGAAAGATATAAAAAGTGAAATATTTTTGAAGATCTTACTTCTTAAAACAAATAAGTAAAACTTTTATTGACCGACGGACGCTCCGATGCGACCATTTTTATCTATGAAAAATATGTAGGTACATTATATTAGTTCTATGAAAAGAACTTTGTTAAAAAAAAAAATACTTTTCTTCAAGAATTTCACACAAAAGTAATGATATTGTTCAATGCTCGAGAATATTAAATACATAATTTTATTTTTTTTTGGGAAAAATAATTCTTTTTTTTTTGTTTTATTTATCAATTTAAGGTTAAATTAATTTATTATTGTATACAAGAATTTTCCCCATTTTCTTGGCTTGTATTTAATTTATTTCAAAAATTACATAGTGTGAATGAATTAATTTAATTTGTTCAGAATTAGTTTGCTTCAATAAAATTAATTTGATAAACTTTAGAACATCTCCTTCATCGAAAAAAAACTTAGCAAGTGAATGTTAAAAGTTAGCTAAAATTCAAACGACAAATACAAATTTCGTAATTGTGAAGGACTTTCTAAGGCTTGCATATATTTGAAAATAAGTAGAAGGTATATAAATTCTACAATTTAATTATAAAGTAAAAAAAAAAAAAATTTTAATGTTGTGTCTTTTCAATTTTCTTTCAATCAATGACATAAATGTCAATTTCGTTAAATTTATTTTTGCAGTTTTAGTAATAATTTTGAATTAAAAATACTATATAATCTTAAAAAGAAAATTATTATTCAACATTAAAGCATAATATTTAATAAAAAAATAAAAATATAAAATAAGCTGAACTAACTAGCAACATACTTTTTTATGTGTGTATAGTTTACATAACAATGTTCTTTTTTTTCGCAACAAAATACTTGAAGGTTACAGTTGGATATTATTCAAATTGTATCTATAGTTTTTCTTATTAATATTTTTGTTTCTTTAATTAAAGATGTTTAATTTATACTCTCCGGAAGAGCTTCTTTATGGCAATTAAAGGATAATAAAATAATTTCCAACAATTCGTTATGAATTTATTATTTTCATGGTTATATATTTAAAAAAAAACAAAAATTTATATAAACTTTTATTTAGGGGTTTCGGAAAATACATAAATATATTAAAAAAAAAAAAACAACAACAATATTTTAGAATAAAGCTATAAATAAATAAACAACCGCCCACGTTTACATTTGGGATAAATTTTTAAGTTAAATAAGAATTGATTTTAGTTGTAATTTAGAAAATTTATATCAACCACTATTCCTCTACCAACTATATAATACATAAATATAAAACATCTATAAATTAAAGTTTAGTTCTTATATATACATATACTTCAAATCGTAAAATAAACAACAATATTATACCTCTTAAGGTCAGGACTTGCTGTATATGGTGCTGATACCTCCTTTATTTTCAATACAATAATGGCTGTTATAAATATGCAAATAACATTCACAACAGTTAATAATCCTGAAACAATTCCACTAATTAAGAATTCTGTAGGCAAATAGTTTGTATAAATGAATTCATATGATGAATTTCCAACATATGGTTCTCCTTTTATATGTGGCATTTTTATACCAGGATAAATTAACCAAATACATGCTAATGCCCAAAATAGTCCCTAAATAAAAGAAAATAAAAATAATTTTTTTTTTCTTTTTATTCATGAAATTGAATGTTTCATTATAAGCTATATCCAAAATCTTAATAAACTTAATATTAAGATTTATTGAAAAACAAATTTGCTGATCATTATATTTGAATACAAAGTATGTACATAACATACATACAGATATTTGTTTTCCTTTTAGAAGGAAAAAAAAAGGATTATGAAGGCAATGTTAAAGGATTTTCAAACAAAAAAAAAAATATATATATATATATATATATATATGTTTATATTTTTAAGATATTTTATTTAGGCGACACTCCTTCCAATAATTTCTCTTTTATAGCAATAAAATGTAAATAAAGGAAAATTTTTTCCAAACCCTTAGAAAATACATCAAGCATAAATTAATTAGACTACTCGATATTAAATTTAATAATTCAAGACTGGGGATAGAGATTGAAATTTATGTTGTTATTTAGTTAATTGTAAAACAGGCTCTTGAACGAAATATTCAATATATTTCAGTTCCATTAGTATATTTTCAAATTATTTCTAAGACAAAATGTTCAAAGCAATGTTGCACATGGATTCTCAAAAATAGTTACACTTCTTTTTTTAATAAAAGTATCTTGTTTTTGCTTGAGTAATTAATACAAGCTTCAGATAATTATAATAATAATAATAATAAATTTAAGTCACTACTATACAATTGGAGAAAAATAATTGCCGAGCATCTTGTAAGGAACATGGATTGCTTGTTTTTGAGGGAAAAACCAAGCAAAAATTAAAATTAGCTAGCTACACCTTCTAATAATTACACCACTAATGTTTGCTGATATATATGTTCTTGTTTTTTTAGCTTCGCATAAAAGACGCAAAAGCATAAAGAATGACCAATGAAAAAAGAAAAATAAAATAATAATTTCCAACCCCAACTGAAATAAATTCTAATTTATATTCACTTAATGAAATGCGTAAATTTCCAAAAAAAAAAAAAAAATTAAATGAAAAAAAGTCATTTCTGTGTAAAAGTTATATAAAAATGAAAGTTTTTTGCCATAAATTTAGAAATTCTTCCTTTTTTATACAAAAGAAAATTTTGGTTTTTTAACATAAAAAATAAACACAAACTATATTATATTCAAGGGAAAAAAAAATTGGATATTTCATTGAATGAAACTTTTAATCTAAATTTAATAATATTTTAGAAAAACCCTATTTATTTTCCCAGAAATATTCACTTTTAAGTTCTGACTATATTCAAAAAGTTCTGTAACTATATATTTAAAAAACTTATAATAGAAATGTTTTTATTTATTACGTCCTTGATATATATGAAACATTTAAATTTTAATAAAATATTAAAAATTAGTTATGATTTCATTTTTATTAAAAAGGACCTTGAAATTATTATGTTTATTTTTTTTCGTATTAATTATGTAAATATATGGTCGTGATTTGCAAATGAATGAGAACATAATATTTCTTCAGCATTTAAAAAAAACCCTTTTTAGAGTTACGCACTCCCTAAAAAGTTTCTCATTTTTCTAACATAACAAAAATTTTATTCCCGTTTTGATTTTATAACAAAACTTATATCACCAGTGATATTTACGGAGTAAAATTATTTTATTTTTATATTTATTTGTTCTATCAAAACAATTTCCATCAAACGTCATGATCAATCCATCAATGAACTTCACTATTTGAGAAAAATAGACATATAAATTCAGATTTTTTCATTTTCATGGAAATAGGATGAAAATTTCAATTAGGAAGTAAATTTAGATCAAATTCAAATTTACCCTTAAAACATTATACAACTATATTTATTTTATATTTGCTTATTATATTTAAAACCATAAAATTTATAAATATCTAAATGATTCGCGCAAACAAGGTCGAATGGGAATGAAATCATCTCTGTTAGAGTTACCCTCGTAATCTGCCTTTTAAGTTTTCTTCTTTCTTTTTTCAAGGTTGAAAAGAATTTTCATTGACTACCAAATACATTATATTCACTAACAACATTATATGGATGTTATTCTTATGCAAATAAATCATTGTTCTTTTCTGGGAAACTTAGAAAAATAATATAAGATAAAAAAAATTATATTCTATGAAAATATGTATTATGCGGTTTTTTTTTTCTATCCGCCTAAATTTATTTTGATTCAATGAAAATAAGTAAAAAAAAAATATTTTTCATTGAATGAAAATGCCTGCACGTAATAAAGGCGACTACATAAACTTTATTACTATTGCGTGCTTATGATGTCATTAATTACAGTAACATCTCTTAACTTATAGTTTTGACCTTGACTATATGTAGAAAATTTATGATCTTTATACTATATCGATATTAATATTTTTTTATGAATAAAAATTAATGAAGAATTCTCGTATTAAAAAAAATACACAATGATTTTTAGGAATTATTATATCGTATTTAATTACAAATTACAATATTGTATATATAATTAGTTTTTTTATGAGACATCTTTTATATATATGGGCTGTCAATCAAATATTTTTTGTCAGAAATTTTGAAATGATAGTTTGAATTTTATTTTTTTATTTTATTTCTCCTTTATATATGCTAAGCACAGCATACATAACATGTTTTTGAATGAACATTTTCATAAGGCTAATCCAATAAAAATAAATTCATGAAAAATCTATACAAATATAAATTTTAATAATATACTGATTGATTCCATACTTTATACTTAACTCATCCTAGATATGTATCGTTTAAGAAGCTTAAGTTTTATAAGTTCTAATACAGCTCTTGCGAACCAAAAGAGCTTACTTAATATATCATTAGAATAGACAAATTTTATATAAAAATGAAAATTTGGAAAAAAAATAAATAAATAAATAAGTAAATAAATAAAAAAGTGAAAAGAAAAAAGAAGCAAACACATTAAGTTTTATTCATATACATATTTAATTCAAAGTGTTGTTGCAAACCTTTTTAATTCGAAAGAAATTTATTCAAATTATTCTTCATTAATCTCTTCATTCTTCTCTTGAGTTTAATTAGATTAATTATTCTTGCATTACAAATAAAAAATAATAATAAAAAAAAAAAAAAACTAAAATAATATATCTTAAAATTTATCTGTCCACTTTTCTCTTCTAATTATGTTCTTCTTTACGTTATAAATAAACACTATATGGTTTATATAATATGTACATAAAATTTGTCTGACCACTAGACATTATTAATTAACAGTATTACCCATGTGAATATCATAATCACTATAATTTTTCATCTCATAATTTTTTTTTTTTGTATTTTTGCGTAGGTGGATTTAAGAAAATGGTATAGTAAAAAATATAATTAATTTTATATAAATTTTCTTATAAGAGATTTTCTAACTAAACAGACCTTTAAAATAAAACTTTTTCTACAGTATATGGTATATACATATACATATATACATTATTCTACAGGGACTAATCTTAAAATATGAAATTTTAACATCCTTATCTTTGTAGCTAATATATTAACTATATGCTAAAAAATGTTTACTGAATCTACTTAAATTTAAATAAATTATGTAAAAAAGATTATGAAAAAAGATCTCTATATAATAATTCCAAAAACTATTATTATTTATAGATCATTTCTTGAAAACTTATAAAATATAATTTTTCTTTTCAACTACTACGGCTATCCTAAATTATTATGACTAAAAAATATGTGACAAAAGTCATATTGCATAACATTTATTCAAACATATAAAAGCCACAATTTTTTCTCGATAATAAATCAAAATGGAAAATATGATAAATTGACTTATTTTTTTTATATATATATGTATATTTTTTTCTATTTTATTCAAAATTATGTATTTTTATAAATTTTTTTGTTCATATTCCTATACATTTTTTTTTTCTTGTCCAAAAACATGGAAATCATAAAAATAAAACAAAAAATCATCTTATTTCAATTAAGTTCATTAATAGTATGAAATGTTTCTTTTTTGCGCATATACATACATACCTAGCCTATACTTTATACATAGATAATTCATTTTATTTTTTCTTTCTCTAAAACAAACATAATCAGAAAGCTAGCAAAAGCTTCACGCTTTTAATTTCAATTCAACGAAAAGGCAACAAAAAACGTATAAAAATTAGTTACATTAATCATGCCAAAAATATGTTTCCTTTATTTTTTTATTTTTTTATTTTTTTTGTGTAATAAAATGTGGAAAGTGGATAAAAATAAATTTTATTTTATTATGTAGGTATGTATGTAATGTAATGTACATAATTCTTCTACTCTGTTTGTAATAAATATACGTTTATAATGAAAATTTGTATAAATTGTAACTTTTTTTTTTTTCAATGACTGGATTTCAAAGAAATCCGATTAAATGATAAAGATAACATCAAAACTATAGGTACCTATAAGAGTAAAGTGCATCAAGTTATCACATCATATCGTCAGTTAAGTTGTCAAGGTTTATGGTCTGTTAAGTTGTCAAGGTTTATGGTATGTTAAATTAGAGTTAAAAGAAATAACATAGAACTAAAACTTCGGTTAAATACCTGGTTAATATTTTGAATTGAATAAAAATAGCCTATACCTTTTATCTACATGCAAGAGACACACATAAGAAATAAAGATATTTTAGAACAAAATATTTTTTATTACTTTTTAAAAACCATAAATTATTTAACTTAAACACTTTTCCCATTATTTTATAGAAATTAGTCAGATAATTCTATTTTTCAGATTTTCACTTCACACATTGTTATTATCGAAATGATAATATAGATAGAAACCATTACCACATATATTAATGATGCTACAATTTTGAGTTTTTTTTTTTTTTAGCCTTAAATGAATATAAAGTGACATTAATAATATTCTTTTAATACAAGGGAAAAAAACCGCATGTAATTATTTTAGAAATTTACTTTACATCAGCATTAAAGTAGTTTGGTTATTTTTTTTTTTTTTACTATATAGACATTAGGTCATCGCTTAAATATTCAATATTACATAAATTCTACATATATTTTCTTTTAAATATATGATCATGATGTATCAAACAGTACCATCAATCTTTTTCAATCGTTCAATCCACATGTGAAATATCAACAAAACATAGCTATATATATGTACATGCCCTTATAGCTAATTTTCATTAAGCAAAATTACCAATCTACTTAAAAAAAATAATTTCAGAATTATTATTATTTGGTGCCTTTTTCGATATATTTTCAGGTCCTTTTTGCATTTAATCTGAACTGTGCATGAACTGTAGTATCGTTGCCGAATTTATTAATTATTCTAAAATTTTGTAAAAAGCTCCATTATAATTAATATTCATTATTATGGAAAAATCATATTATGTTTTTATATGGTTTATGTAAAAAGAAAAATATATAGCAATAAATTTAATTATGCTAAATTCTGTAATTTTGAATGTAATTCTTAAATGTCTGAGTAGTCACTTAAAAATTTTTAGTCTCTATGTATACATATAGTTTAATATTGTTTTCTTCTTTTTTTTTGGGAAATTTATTTTGTAAAATTTTCACCTAGCAAATTATCGGGTATAGGAAATAATGTTTGCCAAAACTCCGATTTCTTAATTCTCCTCTAGATGTTTGTTACTGTTTGTTTGTTCCGTACTGAATTATAGTTAGAAAAAATATTCTAAGGTGGAGAAAATAAACTTTTATTCTTCTCGCAAAGTGGATAATTACTACGATTTATCATTACCCAAAGACTGGGTAATAAGTTGGTTAATATCAATAATGTGGTTTTTCTAAAATTCGATTTAGTTATTGTACACTGTTCTGTGACCGCACTGAATTGTTGTGTTATCCTATTCCTTAAAAATGTGTGATTACAAATTTCGTTTAAAATATTTCTATTCTATTAAATAAGTAGTTCATTAAAAATTTGTTGCTTTTTATATTTTTTGTTTTGTTCAATGTGGAGTCGTCACTTTACAGCTTTACAGATTTCGTTCATCACCAAAATGAATTGATAAAAAGAGCAGGACTCTTTATTCTTCTTCCTTTTTATTTTATCAACAACATTATCCTACAATCCTACATTGTACATTATAATTTTTTTTTTTTAGTACTTATAGTTTTAAATGATAAAGGTCCTTTTTATATTCCAAATCATTTATTATACTAAAAATACTTTAAGTTTTAAAAAATTAAATGATTGTACATCTGAATATTATATACTGTTTGTTGAACATGTATTTATATAAATATGTATTATAAATTAAACATAGATAAAAAAGTATTTATATTTATTTGTGTACACATAACAATATATAAATATTTGTAAGTATATTACAAATTTACATAATATTATATTTGTATGTATTATGTGAACTTTTTTAAAAGCAATAATGGAATGGAGACACATGACTAAGAATGTAAAATAGAATATTTGTGGTATAATTAATCATGTAAAAATAAAACATTTGTAAATTTATGTTAAATTAAAAATTAGATTATTTACTTAGGAATATGGGGTGGATTTAAATTTATCTCGATAACAATATAACAAAGTTGGTATATATAAAATTTTTTTAGTTATAATATTATTCTTGTTTTAACGGATATAAAACGTTTCTGGTTTTTTTTTTTTTTTGGAAAAGAAAAATTAAAGTAAAAATAAAATTTTCATTATTTTCAACCATAATTTATTGCTTATAATGGTCTTCTACATATATTGGATTTAGTTTTAATTAAAAAATTAAAGAACTTTAACTTTTTAACAGATTTAACTTATATAATTTGTTTAAATTATAAAATATTATGCATAATTAAAAAGATTATATGAAATATTAAAATATTTTTTTGGATTCATAAACATAAAGGGTAAAAAAAAATTACTCATTTCCTAAACTATAAGCAAATACAAATATTTGGTTAATTAACTCACACAATTTACCACTGGTGGTAAAAGTGATGCCGATATTGCAACACCAATTAAAGGCCCAGCTGAACCTTGAAGTAAAGCAACAGCTACACCAGTACCAGATGTTAAAGCCCACAGAACACCCATCCACAGAGACCTTGCATTTCCCCTGAAAATATATAATATATATGTATATATTTTGTCGATAAAATATTATCATGAAATTTAAGTGTAACACTGAATGGATTATAAATTACGTTAGATCATAACCATAAGACATGCATAATAATATTTCATTTAAGTTAGATTCAATAATTTAAGCCTCTCTTCTTATGATGAACATTTTTTAGAAGTTAAAATCGTTCTTCTTACCTTCCTTTCATTTCTTCAGTCGGCCAATCATTAGGACCCCATGGCATTTCAGTTGTTCCCAAAATTAAACCAAAAATAAAACCGAATAATAATGAGAGAAACATTCCTAATGCCAAAGTTGCGAAGCCAACTTTCTGAAATGGAAAAATAAATTACAATTAGTTTCAATCCATGTAGAATTATATTAAAATTAGACATATATGAATTTTTTTGTATAAGCATGTGATGTTAATAAGCCAATCTAAATATATCCTTATCCTTATCCCAAACACAAATTATTAAAAAGTATTGGTTCTTCGATCGAATACGGTGACTAAAAATGATCGAAATTCTGATAATGTATTAGCTTCGAATTATACACCAAGAGTATATAAGAAGAAGAATGTGTATGGGTTAGTTATATTATGTAGATTTTAGTTAGTTTTACGGTGAAAATGATTTTTTACAATTAGTTTTCTTTTGCGAACCCATTTTGTATTTTTAATTCTTATATTTAGGCATACGTTTTATAATATTAACAATATGATACAAATGTACGTTATAAATATCGAATTATTCTAAAAATAAAATGTAACATAATACGAAACTTTTCAAATTTTCAGTAATTTTATTATCAGTGTTTTCTTATTCAATTAAAAACAGTAAAATCATATATAATATTATAATATTATTATTTATATTATTACGTATATAAATGATATAAAATATAATACTTACAATTATTACAATATGTAAAATTATTGAAAATTATACAGTTTCCTAAATACATATATTATTACTTAAAGATAAGACTTACAATAAGCTCACGATCAGAAATAATTGTTCCAAACGTTATTGACATTACTGGTCCCATAAGCGGTGACACAAGCATTGCAGCAACAATATTTGGCGCATTATTTTCAACTAAACCTAATGCAGCCAGTGAACTGGAAATCAATTTAAGTATTTCAATATCGGTTTAAGTATCTATTCTAGGTATATAAAAACTCACAACTTATATTAATTGACTTACTCAGCTGTAACGATCAGTAAAACATAATCAAATGACATACTTCCACCTGCACGAACACCATCAACCACTTGCTTTACTGTTAGCTTTGATTTTATACTATCGACAAAATTGTTCCATTTCGAGAGTTCTTCGTCATCATCTCTATATAAAAGTGAAATAAAAATTTAATCTAACTATTTTGTGATTGAAACATAAAGAAATTGTCGTTATACGATAATTCGACAACAAAACCGGCATTAGATAGCTTTGATTAGATTTATACATATATTAAAAAATCATATAATGATGTAAAATAAATTGTTCAAATACTAAATTTTTTTGCAGATAAAAATTATAATCCAACTTCTATCAGATCGCTTAATTTTCCTATAAAAAAAAAACAAAAAACTTACTACTTACTTTCATAAGATGTGCAATTATGTATGTATTATGTCTCATAAATAAGCATAATAATTTTAATTAAATGAAAATCTGTGTACAATAAGAAAATTTAAAATTTCAATATAAAATAGCAAATATTTTGGTAAAAATAAGAACAAAGAACATGGAAAATTGAACAATAATTCTCAGAAGAAAATTTTTTTTAATGAATATTCAAGGCATTTGGGATTTAATTAAATATGCATAAGTTTTTAAAAATAAAAATGCCATAGAAAATTACATTCAAGTCACAAGTGTGACCGCTTTAATCGAATAAGTTAAAAAAAATGAATAAAGATTTTTTTTCTAAATAAAACACTTACGAATTTCAATGTAAAGTTTACCATTCAAATAGTATCTTAATAATGATTTATTTTGCTTTAGAAATTATGATAAAGTATCGATTTTCCTCAGGGTATTAATTATCATAATCATAATTTTTTTTTGACTAACTTAATGAGCTCTCAAAGGTAATAAAATATTTTTTTTTATATATATACTTATTACTTGATAATATTCGTATTAATAGCTTCTTTATAGTTTAAAGATATGAAGATTGTTGGAAAACGATGATTATATTATGTCTGATACTGATTCAAATTAATTGAGTTTTTAGCTAGGGACAATATCTTGATTTAAATTGTGTTTTCTGTTTCGCCTCAATCTACCAGCAGAATTTCTATAGCATTAAAAAAATTCTCTTTGTATAAGTTATATAAAATTTATATCAATTTTTCGTATCGAAAATAAAATTAAAATTCTATGACAAAATTATAAAATTTACTCTCTTTACTTAAAAACATTAATTTAATCCAAGTGAATTCTTTGCATAAGTTCACAATTTTATGCTTAAGAGAATTATGGAAATAAGTTTAAGACTAGACATTGTTTTAATATGCAATAAAATGTTTATTTCTTAATATAAAAAGTTTGCCCTAAACCAAAATATTAATGAAGAAAATTGTAAAATAAAATACAAATCTCTTTGGGATTAAATAACTCATTTATCCCAACCATATTTAATAATAAAAAATGTTTTACAAGATATTTTGAAAAAATTAAAATTTCTTTCATTCAAATATTGACATTTTCAAGTAAAGAAAAAACTTTGAAAATTATATTTTTGTTCTGTTTTTATTATATAAATATATAGTATATAGAAGTACTAAATTAAAGCCTGAACATCATCAAATCATTATTGTCAGAATTAAATTTTTAAGGACATGTAGATAGTTCACAATTTAATTGAATAATGTTATAAAGATTTGTCCTAGCATCAGAACAAAATGTCTATATCTAAACGAACATATATAGAAAACATTATTGCATTGTAAAATTATGTTCAGTATATATAGTTTCTTGTTCGTAACATATAAATATAATTCTATTTTTAATAAGATAAATTTATTTTATTTATTTTTGTTTAATTGAATGCAATCACTGAATAAACCACAAATTTATTTTGGTCTTTGAATTGAAACATTTAAAAACATAAAATTAAATGCTATGTAATGTAAATTTTCTTTAATGATAATAATAAAAAATTTTACAAAGAATGCCTGAAAGGTTTAACTAGACATGAGAACATTTTGTAATTGATAATCTCTATACAAAGCAATAATAAAATTGAATCAACCAACCTAAAAATTTTATGCAAATTAGTTATCTTTTATGTTGTGAATAATAATTGAATATCTGAATGTTGATTTAAAATTAAATTTATTTATACCACCTGAATCATTTATTGATATAAACGATAAATTACATCTAAGTTTAAAATCTGGTATAAAAAATAATTAAATAAAAATATTTGACATAAAAGAAAATAATCTGATATATAAAAATAATTTAAAAATAATTTATATATGTTACTGTAATATATATACATATATAATGTACCTCTAATAGTTTGACTTTGAAAATCATTGTAAAGTTTTTATTTGAAACAGTAAGGATCTGAAAAATCGAAGTTTAACTTACAATATTATTCTTCATTAAACAGAGCTATCTACAGGTTTTAGACAATTAAGTTCACCTTCTGGTCGGTTAAAAAAACAAATTTGAAGATTGTTGAAGTTTGCTAGTGCATTGTTTTGATCAAAATTTTCGTGCTCATAAGATAGATTGTTTAATTTCGTTTTCCTTTTAGACACCCAAAAATCATAATTATTCCTATTGATCGTATTTATTTAATGGCATAGTAAAATGTGGTGATTATATAATGTTCAAACAAAACATCTAAAATTTTCATTCTTCAGCGTATAGTAGCAACAATGTGTATCAATTAGTTATACTGCACTAGCATACATGAGTACATGTGGTGAAAATTAATAAATTTAGCAACTAGTAAATTTTGGAAAATTTAAAAAAACACAATTTTTGTAATTAGAAACTAAATTAAAAAAAAAACGAAAATTCTTTTCCCAATTTATAAATACATAATTTTTATTATTCTCATACATCATGTTTATATAGGATGCTTATGAGATATGCAGAGTAGATCTAAATAATGTATTTAGTCATCGTAAACATTAATTTTAATATAATTATAGTTTAATTGATTCTTTAAAAATATGTATATGTATAGTTCTACATAAATGTCTCTATCCTTGAATTGCAAATAAATTGTGTTAAAAATTGAGGAAAGGATATGAGGAAATTTTTAATGAGTAAATAAAATTTAAGGATAAAAGTAAATTGTACACAGAAAAAAATTTGCTCGTACTCATTACGTCAAAAAAGTTCGTTAATGACATTCTCGTTAAGATAACGAAAAATAATGAATAAATACGTTTTTGTAACGTAAATTTCGTTTATTTTCTATTACGAACCTTTTTTTTCATTTTTAGTACTCGTTAAAAAAGTTCGTTATCGTTAAATACGGGAAACAAAAATTTCAATCCATACAGAACTTATATTTTCCATTTTACACATTGCCGTAAATTTAGTTCATAGCTCAGTGGCAGAGTTGATGGATTGCAATGTTTAGGACAGTGGTTCGAAGCCACAAGCGGGCATAAAAAAAATTATTAAAAAAAAATTAAATAAAAAAATTTTAAAAAAAAATAAAAAAAATTAATAAATAAAAAAATAAATAAAATAAAAAAAAAAAAATAAATAAAAAAAAAAAAAAATAATTAAAAAAAAAAAAAAAAAATTAAAAAAAAAAAAAAATAAAATAAAAAAATAAATAAAAAAAAGAAAAAAAAAATAAAAAAATAAAAAAGAAATAAATAAAAAATTAAATAAATAAAAAAAAAATTTAGTCTAGTAAATTTTTTCTTTCGTATTTGCGGTGTTTTTGCTGAAGAATTTGAAAGGTTTTTGGTTTTGGGGTATAACGAACTTTTTTAACGAACTACGAGCTTTTTTTAACGAAATGTTCGTTGTAGCCAAAATAACGAATTTTTCGTTGATTTTAACGAATTATTTAGTTATTAGTACGAGCAAATTTTTTTCTGTGTATATCCTATTAGAAATTATTATCCCAAAGAGCTTTTTATATTGAAAAATTGTTGCAATTATTATAAAAACATATTAAATACATTCGGCGATTATAATTTTCTTTATTTTATTAACTATTAGAAGTTATAAACTCATTAAACTATAGTAAGGATTTTGTGCAAATTTATTGGAAGAGTTATCTTAAAAGAAATTGTAAATTTAATATTCATTTAATAGAATCGATAGAAAATTTTAATATTATGATCCAATTTAGATTTTTGAATAAAGACCTCAGTTTAAGAGAAATTTGTATTCAAATATTTATCAAATTTTGTTTGGGGAAATTTTTCATGTATACAGAAAAAAATTTGCTCGTACTCATTACGTCAAAAAAGTTCGTTAATGACATTCTCGTTAAGATAACGAAAAATAATGAATTATTACGTTTTTGTAACGTAAATTTCGTTTATTTTCTTATTACGAACATTTTTTTCATTTTTAGTACTCGTTAAAAAAGTTCGTTATCGTTAAATATGGGAAACAAAAATTTCAATCCATAGAGAACTTATATTTTCCATTTTACACATTGCCGTAAATGTAGTTCATAGCTCAGTGGTAGAGTTGATGGATTGCAATGTTTAGGACAGTGGTTCGAAGCTACAAGCGGGCATAAAAAAAATTATTAAAAAAAAATTAAATAAATAATTTAAAAAATAAATAAAAAAAATAGAAACATAAATAAAAAAAATTAATAAATAAATAAAATAAAAAAAATTAATAAAAAAATAAAAAAAAATGAAAAAAAAATTAAAAAAAAAAATCCAAAAAAAAAAAAATTAAAAAGAAAAATAAATAAAAAAAATAAAAATAAAAAAATAAATAAATAAATGAATAAAAAATTAAATAAATAATAAAAAAAAATGTTGTCTAGTAAATTTTTTTTTTTCGTATTGCGGTGTTTTTGTTGAAGAATTTGAAAGGTTTTTGGGTTTTGGGGTATAACGAACTTTTTTAACGAACTACGAGCTTTTTTCAACGAAATGTTCGTTGTAGCCAAAATAACGAATTTTTCGTTGATTTTAACGAATTATTTAGTTATTAGTACGAGCAAATTTTTTTCTGTGTACGGAATAATTTTTTAATGTTAAAATTAACTGGTAACATAAATGTGTTCTTTTCTTATATTTTGGGTATTTCAAGTAAAATACAACAATTATACTGAAAGATGTAATTAAAAGATTTTGATAAATGTATAAAGTTAATTGAAGAGAAATTTTCACAAATTTTCTAGGCATGGTTTTTTAGTAATTTATTAAATGTGTGTCTAGCCATAATTAAAATTTCAAAGCAAACAACTAATTTGTAACGTACAAAATATGTGTGTGTGCTATATACGTATATCAATGTGGTCTACCAAGATTCATATTTCAAAGAAACTCATATTATGTAATCTTTTTTTTCTTTTTAATTTTCTTTTCCCAAATGGATAATATGTTATATTTATTATTTTTTCTCATTATATTATTTCCTTTTCAGTGACTTTATACTTCTCATATTATCGCGTTATGGGAAAATCATAAATCTCTTTTAGTATATACTTAGAAAAAGGTATAACTTTGAGAGTAATTTTTTGTTTTCTTATTTAAATGTACAAAAAAAAAAAGAATTTTAATTAATTTATAACTTTAATTTTTTTGTGAGATTTTACATTAAAGAAAATGATAAAAAAAATGTTACTTATATTTTGGTTTTTTTTTTTTGTAAATAATTAATGTGGTGAAAATTAATTTGTTAATGAGTCAGTCGGTTGTTGAGTGTACTTAATATTCAGATAGCATTTACAATTTGGGCACACTCATGCAATATATGCTACTACCTACCTATAACGCTTTTAAATCCACTCTATAAGTTTTAAAGCAATCTAATTTCTATAAAAACAGCTCAAATAGTACAGGACTGAGGAATTATTTTAATTTAGCCATGGAAAAAAAAATAGGAAAGACTTATTAGTTTATATAGATTATAGGGTTCAAATTTGTTCAGTTTTCCGTACCCTTTAAAAAAAATTTATATAATTATGTTAAAATTAATTTGAAAAAAAAATTAAACGTATTTCCTTTAGCACATTTTAATGTTCTCATCAGACTCTCTATAGACATTTACAATAAAGTCATTAATATTAAAAACTCACATGTGTAATCACTACTAAAAGTGTGTTATAAAAAATACATTTAGAAAACAGAAGGAAAATGTAACAATAGAAAAATCACCCAGAAAATTTATAATACATTAAATGAACTCATTTTTTATATTTTTTGTTCTCTATATATAAAGAAAATAAAGTCATTTGAATTTTGTGTTTTTGTTCAAAATATCAAAACAAATTTTAAAAAAGTTATGTTTTATGTTTTGTTTTGCTTTTAACTCGAATTGAAATTTTATGAAAAATTTTCTTACTTTGGTAAGACTTTTATCTTTAACAAAAATTTATACGATTGAGCCTGAGATAAATTATATTGTTATGATTAAAAAATCACGAAATTTCATATTTTACCCTGATTTTAGTCTTAAGATAGAATGTTGCTGCCAGAATAATGCCCAGCACAACTCCAGTTCCCAGTTTGTAATTTATTGATAATATAAATATGCCACAAAAATTCAAACAAGAAATGAAAATTATATTTGAAAAAAATAATATTATAATTAAATTCTGCATTTTTGCAGAGCTCATTTCATAAATCCAGGTGAACAAAAAAAATAAAATAAAATTAAAAACCTTAAGCAAATAAAGGTGTTTGAAGTTAAATAAATGAATCGGTGCAAAAGAGAATAATGTCGTTTTTATTGCTAAATAGTATTATGAAATAACATAATAAAATAATTTATTTAAATTTAAAGATTTTATGTCTAGAGGCGTTAATTTAATAAGAGCAAAGAAAAATTATGGAGGTGTTCTAGTTAAATTTATTTATATAAATTAAACACAATTAAATTAAAAAAAAAAGAAGAACTTAATTTTTAATTATAAATTGTGATATGCATATAAATTGTTAGTGAATATTATTATTAAATTACAAGTATAAGATATTAATTGAGATTTATCCCAGCAGCCTTCTAGAACTTGTTGATTGCCGGTTTTCATTTCGATTGTATAACAAATACGTAAATATATACCGAATAAATATAAATTCTAGACATAGTTTCTAAGTAAGTACCATAACCAGGGTTATATATATGTGTTTATATTTATTTGAAACTCACTTGAATTCATCTTTCACAGCAGCGTCTGATATTGCATCATAGCTAACACTACATGGTAGAACACTAAAAATATAAATTTATTTAAAAATTTTTTTATAAATTTTCTAACATTATACCTAGAATCAATTTATTTTTAAATAAAATATTTTATTTTCTTCAAAATAACTTTAATCAAAAATAACAAATTTTTAACTATAAATATAGATAAATAGATGTAAATGTATACTTCATATAAATTTAATATACATATTATTTAATACCTATATGTCAATAAAGAAAAGTCAATGAATTTATAAAGTCTTCAAGTAAATAAACATAACATTCTATCAAAATACAATAATTCTATTCGAGAAGAAAGTAAATATTATTATGTATGTGTATACAAGTATAATATATTATCCCTTTTTTATTATCAGTGACCAGGCAGGAAAACTTTCAAATGCATGAACGCCAATAACAAAATGTCTATATCAAAGTTTATTCAAAATATATGAGAATCTTTAAGTGACTAACTACAGCTTCAGGCTTTTATTTATTATGTTCAAAAATTATGTTTTTAAAAAGCAAATTTATATTAAAGAAACAAAGAGTTTAGGAATATTAAAATTTTAATTAATCAAACTGCCTATTTGAATTTGTTAATTATTAATCTTATAATCCTAACTATTTCTTTAGCTAAAAGAGGAGGGTCTCTCCTTTAATCGATGAAATAAAATAACATAATGCTACATGATAGCAAAAAGAATCCTTGCTTCGTTCCTGACATAGTCCTTTTAAGTATATTTTTTTGTTAGTTTTTATTCAGTTTTTTTTTTTTTTTTTTTGGAAAATAATCAATTTTATGATATGATACATTGTTATTTGACGTTTTTATTGAAATTTTCATTGGCTCTGAATTTTTCATCGACAAAAGGATATTATTCAAAGTAAAAAGAAAAAAAAAAGCGACAATTTTATTATTGATTTAAAAAAATAAAAAAAATAAAAAGGCAGTTCAAGTGAAGAGTGTGATCTATCCGTTAAAAAAGTATATGCGAACATTTTCTAAATACTATATATAAAATGTACCTACGTACAACGACGTATGTAGGTAGAGTATGTGAAAAATTGATTTTTGATGAATAAAACATATTAATGAAGGTTAAAAAATGTTTGTTAAAAAGGAATTTCTTTTTTTTTGTGTTCATCAATTTTATTACAAATTTTGAATTTGGAAAGTTTATAATTTTTTTTTTATAGCTATGCAATAATCAAATAAAACTTCTTTTTTATTGATATTTTGAACACTCTTAGTGAGTATAAAATTAAAAAAAAAAAATAAAGGCTTTTTTATTTATATTTCAAAAGACTTTCATGTCAAAGATTGTGTCAGTTAAAATTAACTTTTTACTCTACATGATATCTGCATATTTTAACAAAATGATGGATGGATTTTTTTTTTTTTTTATAATTGGCAATATTTATAGCACTAAGCAGAACTTCTTTATAAAAAATATAATATCGACACCTTTTTTTCAAAAATCTTCAAAATTTGATTTTAAAAAAAAATTAACCTCCATCAGAGGTAAACCCTTTGTTAATTCAATTTTCTTTTTGTATTTTTAATTAAAAATAAAAAAGTGAAAGTTCAAATATTTATACAAGATTTTGTAAAAATAGAAATGTATTTTAATTTTGTATCTACTAATCCAGTAATGTTGATTCCTAATTTTATCCTTAACTAAAAATTTATCCTTTTTAGCTCAAAATTAGTTTTAACTTGATTTTTCATTTGATATACACATAGGTTCGTTTTTCATTTATAACTTGAAAGTATAGGTATTTACATTGTGTATATATTCTATGCTCATCTATCAATTTGGATTTATTTTGAAATGCTATCTTTATTAAAACGATAATAATGATTTCTAGAGAGCCTCCTAGTCTAGTCAATAGAAAAAAAAAAACAATTTTACGCTCAAATAATTCGAATATTTACATACATGTAGATTTTCTTTACCTTAAAAACAATTAAAACAAATTTAAAATGGAATCAATATCATTTTCAGACACACATTGATAATCCGATTAATTATATCATTTAAACAAAAAATATCCAATGTTTATCTATTTTTTTGTTTATTTGTTTTTTTTTTTATTATTTACCTGACACTGGAATTTAATTTTGTTCCAATACCTAATTCAGTTAGACAATGTAATGTTGTTTCACATGGTTCGCCAGCTGGTATTGGGAAAACAACATGATAATAGTAGCCTTTTTTGTCACATGACCATGTGACATGTTCAATTTCCAATTTTGATAATAATTCTTCTAGAATCTGAAATAAAAGACATTTAATTTACAACATAGTGTTCAATATTATTGTAAAAAATAAAAAAAAATGTTTTAATGTTTTTTATGTTTAATTTTTACATTTTTTTTGTACAGATAGAAAATAAATGGTGCACGTTAGAAAAAATAATGTTTTAAAATTTTGTTTTGATTAACCTCTTTTTTTTTAAATGTTGTTATACGCATTATGTATGTCCTAGATTTTTTTTTTTGTTGAACTGATTGTCAATGCATGGTAGCCTAATTACTTTTTTTTTTGTTCTAAATTTCGATTTATTACAATATGTTAAAATTTTTTATCGTTAACTACACTAGGTATATATTGAAAATAATATATAGTTAAAACTGAAAAAGAGATAAACATAATGAATTAGAAGCCTAATATCTAAATTTGATGGATTTTTATTAAGAAATCTTGGATCAAGGTCGATATTAATCAAAGTAGGTTAATGGTTGTAATAATAATGTATAATTCTATTGGTGTTATAAAAGTATTTTCATTCATCAAAAAAAAATATATAAAACGCAAAATGTAACTTTAATCTTATGTGACTTAAAGAGCAAACATTTTTATTTTTTGTTTTTAATTTATGTTTTTTAATAAAACCAAAATACAACACGTGTACGTTAAATGTTTGAAGTATATTTATTGATATTAGGCAATCATAAGAGGTTATTTGTATAATGTCTAATTGGTCAAGTGCGCTTTATCATAATTTCTATGTTATGTACAAAAAACTGAAAGCAAAATATAAATTTTTATTGATATATTATGTTGTATATAACTAAAATATCAATTTGTGATTCTTAACATAAAAATAAAAAAATACCGAAAAAAAAAAATAGAAATAGAAATATATAATCAAATAAAAATAAAACTCTATAGAGGATAATATTTTATAAAATTGAGAACTAGAGTGGCGTCGAAGTTGATTGATTTGTTTGTTTGGTTTTGAATGATTTATTGACAATATTTATTTCTACTGCTTATCGAAAAGGAAAATACCAAAAATTGTGGTTACAATTTATTTTCTCTAGTGACTTTTTCAAATTCTATTAACCGATAAAGTTCGGAAAATAAAAAAAATAATAATAATAATAAAATAAAATTAAAGAAGAGAGTAATGTAAAAAGCGTAGAATATATATTTTCTAGAATCCGCAAAATGAAAATTAGAAAAGATGTTTAAATTCGAATAATCAATCAGTTTCAATACCAAATAAAATGTAAAGCTTTCTCTTCAAAAAAATAATAAAATTACCTTAAATTATTTACTATTTATATTATAATAAAATTTTATATTATTATGTTAACTCTATAATAAAATATTAAATTTTGGCAATAACTACTTAATAAAAATTTAATAAATTCTCAAAGGATTTTATTCCTTACGAAATGGTTTTTATGTTTAATATTAGAAACTTTATTATGAAAAATTCTATGCCATGAGGTGGAAAATGAACCAATAATCTCCTCTAACACACCATGAGTCCATGATATATAGTTCGCAGACTATCGATAAATTTTAAACCTTTAAATTGAGCCAGCCTTAGTAGTTTTTGTATAAAACCTTAGGTTTTGTTTTTAATTTTATATGAAGATGAATAAATTCATATTTTATTTACTTCTTGACAGTTCAGAGCATTATGAATAAAAATTAATTCAAATATATTACATATATTACTTTTGTATATATAATATGCTAAATTATTAATTGCTATCATCATCTAATTAAATTTTATTCATTTCTTCAACAAGTTTTAATAAAATTAAAGAAGAAGAATCATCTAATATTAATAACCAATAAACAAAAATAAAAAGATTCTAAAATTATTTCCTTATTTCCTATAAATTTTTTCAGAAAAAAAAAAAAACAATAATTTATATTAAAATTCATGAATTTTATTAAAATTCAACTTTATTTTTTTTTATTACATTCTGTGTTTATTAATTCAAAAGGAAGTAAAAATTAATTGTTACTACCGGCAAATTTTGCGACGAACTTAAAAAAATTTTTAATATTTATGTCGTCCCTAATTTTATTTGTATTACGAAATTTATTTATTGACTTTTATATTTTATTGAAAAATGTAATGTTAAATTTTTTCCAACGTAACTTTAATATCAGAATTCTAAATAAGATACAATGTCCTTGAGAATATTATTTTATAAGAAAATATAAAAAAAATAAATAAAGTGCTTTGATAAATTTTCAAATGTCCAAAAATTACGAGACAATTTTTATCACGTATATTTGTTTTTTTTTTATTTATTTTTTTTAATAAATTTTAACATCAATTGAAAATCAATATAAAGGTGAAATTATTTTTAACATTTTTCCTTTTGGCAATTTTCTTGACAGAAGTTAAACATTTTATCTTTATTTCATCTTTTGATATTTTTTTTATTGATTTTGATTGTCAAAAAAAAAATTATGAATGTAGCGATATTTTATTTTGTACATATGTAGGTATTTCTGTTTTATAAGAAATATTTGAAAAAAATGAAAATCTTTAACATTTTAAATGAAAGAAATATCTTGTGACATAAATTCTTGATTTCATTTACTTGATCTTAATTGAAAAACGTGCAAAGATAATTAATGTTTCGAATAGAGATAAAAGTTAATTTTCTTATTTATTTTCTCTATTAATAGACTTTAAAGTTTACTTCAAACTACATTTGTAGCTCCGCAACTCTTTCCATAGTAATTAGCTGAATATGAAATTTGAGGATCAAGTATGTGTCTGTTAAAGCAAACCCTGTTTTTAAGTAAACTAAGATCAAGTAACAACAAAAATACTTTTATGGTATTTTATATTTTTTTTACTTTCAAATTTATTCTTATTTAAAAATTATAATTTCGATTTCGTGTTAAAAATTACGAAAGTAAATTTTAAATGCAAAAAAAAAAAAATTAATAATATTAATATAAAATGTTGAAAAAAAAAACGAACATAAAATAATCAATAAATTTATTTTAGTATTAAATATAAATTAAGGTGTATATAAAAAAAGGCAAAAAGAATAAATTTATTTGGTACACCCAAAACAAGAAATGGAAATAAAAAAAAAAGAAAAACAAAATTAAATCTGATCTCTTCTCTTTAAAAAGTGTGAAAAATTTACTGAAAATTTATTATGGCAAAAAAAAAATTATATTTTCTTTCTACCTTTTCACCAAAAATTTCCCACTTTTCTTCTTTTTTTTTTTTTTTACTTTAAAAATATACATAAATAATTTTGGTTTTTTTTGCCTTATCCTTTTTTTTTTTTTTTTTGTTTTGTAAGTAGAAAATTGTAAATGAAAAAATATTGACCAAATTTAAAATTAATTTAGGACAAAAAGAAAACATCTAAATAAAAAATAATAATTTATATAAAAAATAATAATGAAAATATAATGTTTGTATTATAAACAGGGGAATATGATTTTATTTTCTCGCTTATTTGTAGAAAAAAATATTTTGATAGTATGTAGTGGCATTGATTAAGAATACACAAAGATAGTCGATTTCATGCAATTTTTTATTTTAATTTTTTTTGTATTTTTATTTGAAAGTGTTAGTAAAACGGAATAAAATTCTTTACATATAAATTGATAATTATCATGCATATATTTTATTTTTATATTTTTCAACGTATTATTATTGTGCTGTCATTTTTTTCGACGGGTTTCGAATATTTAATAGAAAACATTGAGTACGGGATAGTTCTAGTAATAATTAATATAATTATTTAATCAACATTCAGTTAAAAATTATTTAAGATTTTCAGTCACGAATCATGGCTTTCTAAAATTGTGGTATCATTAAATTATGATGATAATCCTATACTAAATTATTGACTTAGATATTCAAATTAGGTTAGCCTACCTTTTCCATAGGAACAAGTGTAATGATTTTTTCATTTGCAGCACCGATATCCTTAATCCGACCACAATTATTCTTTCCTCCGCGTCCTCTGCGCTTACCCGCATTCTTATCACGTAATTCAACTTCAAGTCGCACAAAAGCAGCATTATTATTATCTGGTATATTAATATTTAAGTTATTAGTATTAATTGCATTTGATGATGAATTACTACCACCAACAGTAGATTGTGGTGGCTGCGGAAAAATATTAGATGGTAAAATTTCCTTTGCATCCCATAGTTGCTGACCTGAACAAAAAAAAAAAAATAGAAGAATTTTATTAACAAAAATATTTAAATTATTTAATAAGCATAAATTAAAACAAAAATCTTTAACCAAATATAATTTGATAAAAATGATATTTATATCACCACTTTACCACTGATTTCAAAAAAAATTTAAATCAATAAAAAACTTTTTTTCTTAAATTTATTAAGATATTAAATTTCAATAAATAAAAAATAAAAATAAAAAATGAAATTTAACGATAAATATATTTTTTTTTTTGCTCAAAAATTTAATAAACTTCTCTAAATTTCAATAAATTGACTTAAAAAAATATATATATTATATATATATTGTGTTTTATATCTAGTATACTCAAAAAAAATTTTTTTTTTTTAAATAACAAAAACAAAAAAAAATATTATATTTTTATTAATGGCTAATATTTGGTTTTGACATTATTATTGAAAAATATATTTATGTTGAAGGAAACAAGGATATATGATATTACGATATTTTATGCGGAGCGCTTATTTATGTTATGCAAACAAATTTCAGTTAGTAAAAAAATTTAGCACAAAATTCACCATAACATATTTTTTATTCGCGTGGGAGTAATTTTTAATGTATTTAAGATGAAAATAAATTGTTATTAATATTATTATTATTATTGTTATTAATATTATTATTGTTATATTTTTTTGTTTATATAACAAAATAAACAAATTTATAATTCTTTTTTTTTCTGTAATATTTTTTTGAAAATATATCTCGCATTTTTTATTCATATTTTTTTTTTAGATAAATTACTGCTATAATATCTCTCCATATAATAGAGATATAAGTGTAAAAAAATCAACTAGCAAAAATTTTATATTTTTTGACAAAAAAAATGTATTTACTCTTTTGCAAATATTTTCATTTATTATTGTCTATCACTGCGATATTAAGTCAAAATGACCATGACAAAGTGCATAATGAATGTTTTTGTACAAAACGCAAAACCTGATGTGGGAAGGCAACTCACGAAGTGTAGGATGATAACAAGAGTATTCAATGAAAAATTATTCCCTCAGCGGAAATTATTTAAAATATATTATTTTGATTTGGTGAAAAAAAAAGTTGAATTTCACAACAACCAAACTTTTGAGATTGTGACTGTGTTACATTAAGTCGTATATGGTATTTCCTTCTCCGATTGAAATTTCTGTAAAATTTTATCAATTATTGGCAATTAAGTTCTTGTGTTGTTTCAAAAAAGAACAAACACAAAGACATAACTTATTATTTTAACAAATTTTCTTCTTAAAGACCCCTACACGAAAATTACTGCTTTCTTCTTAAAAATTTACCAAAAGAAAAGTATCTGAAAAAGTTAAGTAAATGATTCAACAACAATCAAAATTAGACTGGTCATATAATGTCAAGAACAAAAAAGAAATATTTTATTTTTCTATCTAAACGTTGTTTATCTGACGACGAGGAAGAAAATTTCAAAAAAAAAATTTTTGAATCAGAAGTTAACAGCATGTTATACTCTGAAATATACAAAAATATATAATTTTATAATGTCTAACAACAAGAATCTGAATAATGTAAATTTATATTTCATTGGTTTTGTTTACACTTTGTCATAAATATAACATACATAATATAATGTTATTAAATATTTCATGAGAAAATTATAACAGATGTTTTCCTTCAACAGAGAGACAGTTATAGTATGACTTAGCATAATAGAAATAATTTCTTAATTTAAGTACGTAATAATAATTTTTTTAAAAAGGATCACTAAAACATATTTTTTTTAATTGCTTAAAAAAATTTCTAGTTTTTGGAAGAAGCAAATTTTATAAAAAGTTTGAAGTAATAGAGAACATGATATTATAACTATTAAAATAAAATTAATTAACTCTTTAAGCGGGCTAAATAATATCTTTAATTGTATATTATTATAAGAAACATGCATAAAGTTTAATGATCAGCAATTTAAATGTTAATGAAATTTTCAAAAATTTGTCTTTAATAAAAAAAAGTAGTAAAAAGTGCCTCTACTGAATCTGAAACTTTTAGTAAAACATCTGAAAAATTCGGACTAATAATATGAAAATATAAGTAAGGTGCTAGCTAAACTTTCATTAAATTTTTTCCCAAAAATTACGTGTTTATTAAAATAATTATACCAAGAAGAAGTAGATCACAATGAAACTTTTTTTTTTTGAATAAAAACAACACCTTAAGAGCAATTTAAATTAAGTTTTTTTAGTTTTAGAAAGTATCTTCTTGAATTTTCATTATTTAAAGTGTATTAAATATTGCTAATTTCACTAATTAAAAATTCAATAGAAAATAAATTACTAAACTTACCATGAAAAAGTTCACGTTCAAAATTTGCTGTTGGTACAACTATTAAAAATACAACTCCAGGCATTTATATTATATGTTTTATTTTTATTATATTCTAAGTATTCATTACATATACATAAAATCATGTACATATGTAAATGTTAAATTTAAATAATAAATTTTATACAAAAAATGGAATATATAAAATTAAAAAGATATTATGTATAATATTATATAAAACAAAAAAAAATTATATAAAAGATTCTACATGATTATAAACTTTCTATTTTATCTTTTACCCACACCCAGAAAAAAAATGCTAGTTAAATTAACAATTTTTAACTGTTTTTAACTGTTAAACAAAAATTGTTGATGTTAAAGAGAAATTTTTTAAATTAAACTAATAAGTATTTGATCTAAGTAAAGATGCTTCTTATTTTAACATTAGATTTTGTTATTTTAAAATGTTTCAAACAGTTATTTAGTAAAAGCTGAAAATTGTGATTTTAACAACATTAATTGTTATTTTAAATATGTTTCATTCGAAAGAAATAAAATTTTACTATTCTCTCTTTTAAATTAAAAACTCTTCTGTTATTAAAACAATTACACATTCAATTGTTGATATGACAATAAAAGCTTTTGAAATAGTGTTTTTGTTGTTATTTAAAAATGGTACAATAACAATAAAAATTGTCAAAGTAAATACGGCATTGTTAAAAAAAAAGTTTTGGTTGATTTAAAAAGCTACACTTTTAAAATAAATATTTATCTTGTTAAATTAAAGAACTCCGCTCTTAACGAGACAAGTTAAGAGCGGAGTTCTTTAATTTAACAAGATAAATATTTATTATGTTTATATTACCGAATTTATATTTTCTATTTAATACATTGTTGTATATTACTGACATAGCTCAGTGGAAGACTCTACATCACATTGAACACAGCGGTTAAGCAACGTCTCGTAGTGATAGTACTTAGATGGGTGACCAATAAAAAAAAAACAATAAAAAAACAAAAAACGACGAAAAGCGAAAAAAAAAACAAAAAAAAAAACAAAAACAAACCAAGAAATTAAAAAAAAAAAGAAAAAAAAAACCAAAAAAAATCAAAAAAATAAAAAAAACCAAAAAAAAAACCAAAAAAAAACTAAAAAAAAAACCAAAAAAAAAACCAAAAAAAAAAACAAAAAAAAGGCGAAAAAAAAAACAAAAAAAGGCGAATAAAAAACAAAAACAAACCAAAAAAATAAAAAAACAAAAAACTATTTTAAAATAATTATTTCGAATAGTTAATTTAACAGTTTGGCACCGTAACAATATATTTTTTTCTCAAACTGCTAAAATTGTTATAATAACAACTTAACATTTTAAATATAACAATTTTGTGTTAATTTTAACAATGTAATATGTCTTTTGAATTAACAATTTTTGCAATTTTAATTTAACTATAAACCCTTTTGCGCAAAATCTATAAAGATTTTTTGTTAATTTTACCTATAAAATCTTTTAATTTAACAATTTTTTTTTCTGGGTGCAGGCAATTCAGCATAGTTTGACATTAAAATTTAATGAATTTATGTATTTTGATAAAAACAAAAAGTAGGTGAGTGTAGGTAAATACTTCATAAATTAAGTAAGTGGAGCTTGTATTTCACATTTCCATTGAAAATACTTTCGCGCCTAAAAGTTTCATTCAGGTTCCTACAACAATTGGAATATCTATCTATTTCATGAATACTGCAAACAACTTAATAAAATTTTTATAGTTCAAACTTTCAAAAGCATATTTCTAATGAAGTTGTTTTCAAAATTATTCAAAGGCTCAAAATTTTCTTAAGGATTGCATCTGAATAGAAAAGAAAATAAGATCTAAAATAATTAATTATATTAAGGATTTCCCAAAAGTCTTCAGCAACTCGCAGTATAACTCCATTTATCGTTTCATTGTCGTTTTGTCAACAACATTTTAATGCTGTCAACAATTGAGTTATCACTGACTAAGAGTTAAAAATGCAAGTTTATTCAGATTGTTACATTTTATAAAAAAAAAGTCAAATTTAAAAAGCTTAATATAAAATATGCAAATTCCTTTATTGTTGTAAAATTTATATAAATATTTTGAATACAAAAAAAAGAGTCATAATATATATTGTATATGTAATCAAAATGTTTTTAACAAAATAATACCACTTTTCATGTTTAATTCATTCATTTTATTTTTTTTTTTTTGCTGTAAATTATGATTGCATAAAACATTTTAATTTTTGACTACATTCTCTTATCGAAAAGTCAAAAAAAATAATTTAGTTAGTTGTGTAAAATTATCTACAAAATCTTGTCAAAGTTTTTTTTTTCTTTTTTTTTTGACAAAAAACTTTTAACAAGGAATAATTTTTCGGAGAAAAAGTTTTAAGATTAAAAAACTTTAGTTCAGAAATATTGCACAGTAATATTTCTGTTAAAAATGCTACTTTAAATAAAAAAAAAAAATTGAGAGCCTTTAAGAAAAATATTTTTAATACATTTTTATTCTAACAATTTTTGAAATATAATTTTCTAGTACACTTACACATTGAAAATATGTAATAATTGAATAAAGAAATATTTACTCAAATGTTAGAAAAACTTATCAATATACTTCTTATTCAAACTGGAGACTATTTTATTTTATATATTTAGATACGGGAAAATCAATAGCTAGTGAGATCAATTTCTATATTATCAATCATAGTTCAAATTATTCCGCTAATAAGAAAGTTCAAAACTAGATAACTATAGAAAGTGATGGCTCAGCGAGGAAAATGAACCTTATCTTGCTTAAGAGAAAGGGATATATTTTCCGCGAACTTTAAAATGGTTCGAAACTCCAGTCCAATATTTAACTAAAAGATACTGAATTTTTATCTCTTTGTATAATTTTTTTTTATATAATAATTTTGTAGATATAAACAAGAACTGTTATTTTTGAAAGTGGTATAAGTCCATTTTTTGATGTATAATTTTTTCATGTAAATATGGAGAGAAATATGTTACTAAAATTACCATTAACTCATTTTTTTTAAAAAGTGGACTTATACCACTTTCAACAAAAAACAGCTCATATGTACATTTTATGTTAATCGAATTTCTGATATATTATTACAATGTGTACTATGTCGTTAAATGACATATAATTTTAGATCAACTTTATTGATTTTTTTTTAATTATAAAATATGTTATAATATTAACTCTAGTAGACCCTATTCGTTCTACTAGACATTAACAAAGGCTTTTTTCTTCTTGAGTTAATTTTTTTTAAACATATAAAACCAATAAATTGTCTTTAAAAATTTTTTTGATAAATTTTATTTTCTTGGTTCTTTTTTCATCCAAAATATTGCCCTATTTTTTTTTCACATTATTTTTAAATTTCAAATCATTTTTTTTTTATTCTTATCTAAATCAACAGAATTTATTCAATTTCGAAATAAAAAGACTAATGTTAAGGTTTTTCAAAATAGCGAGTATTATCCTTTTTTTTTTTTTAAATCCTTCAAGGCTATTTATTTAAGTAATTAAAAGGACAAAAACAGGATAAAAACATTAAATTATTATAATTACACCGAAAAAAAAAATATATATATAGTATATATATAAATAAATATAACTTTAAATTTTCCGCGATTTTCCGACCATTTAAAAAAAATTTCATTAACTGAATTTTGAAAGTTGAAAAAAATTAAAAATAAAGATCATTTTCATCGCAATTTACATTAAATTTTAATTAGAGTAAATATCAACTTGAGTTTAAAATGTACTAATTACATGAAAAACTGTTGATGACGACCAAAAGATGTGAATTAAAAAAATATATATATATATTTTTTTTTTTTTCATTTTGCTTATTGTGTTAATTTGATAATGAACCTGAAATAATTTTAAGAGCTTTATGTTAAATAAAAAAAAAACAAAAAAATTATTTATAACTAACATTGTAAAAAATTTATGAAAATGAGGTGAACGCATATTTGAATTAATAATGGCAAGAGAAAGATATATAAATATAATATATGTACAGTATGTTATATAATGTTAATAATTTATTCAAATTTATTTCAATAAAATGAAAGAGTAGTTATTCTGAAAAAATTATTATTTCCATTATTTGAAAGTAGATTTTATTTTATTTAAATTTATTTGAATAAGTCACTAAATTTCATAATAAGGGCGCGAATATAAAACAAATTGATAAAATGTCACATTTGCAGCACCAGTTCAGTTCATATAAATAGAATTTATAGTGGTTGCAGTTTTTTTATAAAAAATTTTCAAAAGCAAATAAAAATTATAATTTAAAAATATAATACTGGAAAATTTAAGTCAATTTGTTAATAATGTTGATGTATAGAAAATAATTTTTCTTTCTTTCTATGGAATTTGAAGGTCAATGTTGAAAATAATTTAGTAATATAATTAATGAACTACCAAGTATGTCGATTTCGATTATTTGAATGGCAAAATATGAGCTATCTTGTTTAAATCCATCTGAAAAATTCTCAACCAGTTATATAATATAAAAATTTTAACATAATATGTATTTTAAATTTTTTTTTAATAATTTCAATAAAGATTCTGATAAAAATGAATAGTACTGAAGATAGAAAATTTTATTCAACAGTATTTTAAATGCTGAAAATTAATATTCATAGTACTAAATATTTTTGTTAACGAATTGCCGTCATCGATAATTTTATTTTTGTCATCAATTAAGAATTAAAAATGTTAAAATTATGAATTTTGATACCCTTAATTAGAAATAACAATTCAAGCTTGCAAACATTTTAAATGGAAAATCATTTATTATATACCTTTTCGTATACTAAGAAAAATGGCAAATTTAGAAAATTTTTTCAACACCATTTGTGTTAAATAGAATTATTATGGATTTTATTTTTTTGATGTTTTTTTTTTTTTTCAAAAATAAAGAAAAATTATTATAGAACAGAAAAATTAAAATCAAAAGACAAAAATTTCATTGAAATTGGTCCATTTAATGGATGAATAACCACTACAAAAAAAAAATTTGAAAATTATTCCACAAAGCAATAGAAAACTTCAAAGTGAAAATTAATTCTTTTTTCAATAGCAAAAAAAAAAAAGAAGAAAAAATCTCATTTCAGAAAATTATGTGCTTTAATTAGCAAAGGAATAATAATGTTTGTTTGAATGGAAATTTCGTGTGAAGAAAAAAAAATATAAAATTACATTTTACATATTTTTCCTTCTTGTTTTTTTTTTTTTTTTTTTTTTTTCATCACTTCCAATACTAATTAAAAGTAAGTTGCTAAACACTTTAATTAGATCTACTTGTTATAATTTTTGAATAACACTTCATTATTAAGTTTCTGAATATTAATTAGAAAAAAATAAAATACTATGAATACAGCGAATAAAAGAAAAAAAAAATATTTAGTTTAAAAATAAAAATAAATAAATAGCATTTTCTTTCATACTCTACTGATGAAAGTATTTTCATTTATGAGTAAGCATAAAAAAATGTGTAAATTGTATGTAAATAAAATTAGGGCACAAGAATATAATAAAAAAAATAAAACAACTTGTTATTTTTCATCATTATCGTGTATACAAAAAGATTAATTAACATTATTTTGACAAACTGATTTATTTAATCAATATTTAAATTTTTTTTCTCCATCTTCTTTAAATGCTAAATCTGTGGTATCGGCTGGCTTGTCAAATATTCAATCAAAGGAGCTGACGAGTTCGATTTATACGATTTTTTCTCAATTTTCCAGGTCTGATGTTGCTTGTAAAAATATGAAGCTTGAAAAAAAAATGTTTGACATGTCTTACGAAATATGCTTGTCAATATGGTGAGAATTGGAGTCATTAAGTTATATGATTTCATACAGTCGGAGATAATAACTTATAAATATTTTTCATATTCGTATTTTGTTTTTATATGAAATCACTCATTATAATTTAGAAACAGAAAAGTATAATTTAACTTCAATATTAGGCAGTTAACTTTATATTAAAAGTAAAAAATATAATAATACATAATAAATAATAATTTTAAATAAATTTCTGTTTTTATTTAACTATGTCACAGGTGTGCAATTTTTTTTCTATTCAGGGCTGATCTTACCAAAAACTATATAATATGCAAATGAAGTTGTTTTTCTTTTAACAAAAATGATTAATTTCTACATATTAAGTCTGAATTTTTTTTGTTCTTTAAATAAATAAATTCTCAAAATGCTTGAAAACTTTTTATTTTTTAAAACTATCTATAAAAAAATTAATATTTTTTCTTTGCTTTGTATCAATCTCAGACCTTCATTCTTAACCAAAAAAAAATAAAATATATATATAGAATTTTAGAGATAAACGAAATAAGTCTCTAAAGAATTTCTCAAAGAAAAAATATAAAATAATAAATTACCCAATTTCTTTAATTTAAATAAATATATCTAAGTTTTATATTTTTCCTTTTCGTTTTGTCCTTGATGAATTATATTGTGATTTTTCTTAAACTTTTTTTTTTTGCAACATATAAAATAGAAAAATCTATTAAGAAAATATCAAATAAATTTTTTTTTTCTTTTTTTTTTTTGAATTTAAAACGTATATCCATTTTGTTTATATATATAATTTAGATATTATATTTAGTAAAAAAAAAATGTTTATTCTTTAACCCTTTTTTCTTGAGAAACTAAGAAAAGCTTTTGCAAAATCTCTCTCGGGATATAATGTGGTTTTGTTCTTTTTTTTTAGTAAGTTTATTTGGCAACCTTTGACTGTGTGATTACACTGAAACATAATATTTTTTCTACACTAACAACCGTCATCAGTATACCCTTTTATTTAAATGTTAATTTTCTGTCTTTATTTATGTCAAATAAGAAAAGATTTGAATAAGAGGAAACTAAGTATACCTACGTGATGTGAAACTATATTATTGATTTGTAATTGAATGTAGTTAAGATCACATTAATAAATACATTAAAAACAAACTAGCTTGTACGATTCATGTTTTGAAATTTTATTTATTGTAAATTTATATTTTTGATGAAAAATTTAGAAAATATATTCGAATTTTTGGAAATTTTTCAAATATATTGAAAAAGGATTTTTTTTTAAAGTCGAAATTTCATTATATTTTATTTTTTATAATAATACTTTTTGTATTTGAATGCTTAAATTTTCTGTATCTTACTTCTTCTATCTATTTATATTTTTATTATACATAAGTAGTGTATAAATAGCCTACTTAGCTCAAAAATTCATTTATATTAAGAATTTAATGAAATTATGAACAATCATATACATACATTAAACACTTACTGTATTTAATGAATATAGGGAATTGATTTCAATTTTTGTCAAAGTATGTATTAAGTTTATCCGGAATTCTCTTTATTTCTGCAAAAATTCAAATATAGGATACCTACCTGTAATACAAAAAATATAAAACAAAATTTCGTCGATATACCTAGCCATATAGAGTGCAGAGAAAATTTTAGAAATTTTTCTTAAAAATATATATAAGTTATTATTACTATATATATGATTCTTTAATCTTATATAAATAATTAAAATATTTAAGGTAAAACATCTATATGTATTAATCCATGTTGAAATAATCCTCTCAAATTTCTGTCAGTAGGAGTCGATTGAAAATAAAACGACAGAATTTCTTAAGATATTTTATTGGAATATTTTTTTATGTTATATATATCATTATTCGTAGTAATTAATATTTTTAAGAATGTCGTGGGAAAGTTTTCCCATAAGCAATTGGGTATTAATATTTAATAACGATAAATTGTTTGAAGAAAAAACAAAGTAAAACTAGAAAGATTAATGTAAAGAACTTATATTGAATAGGACTTCAGATATTATATATAGTTACCGTAAACAAAGATTAAAAACAAACATTTAATAAAGACTTTTCTGGCATTATGTTTATATTTATTTAAATAATCATTTTCTTATTATAGTATACAACATAGAAAGTTATTAATATAAAAAATTATTCTCATTCATTTTATCATTCTCATTCATTTTATTAATTTATTATTTATTATTCGTAATTCTTTGTACTATTTTAGGGTCATAAATATTTAGAAAGACGAGCTTAAATCAGTAATCTCTTGTTTCTGGGAATAATAATTTTATTCTTATGCATTCATATCTTCCAATGTATGTATTTTTTACAGGAGCATTAAAGAGAAATTAAAGTTTCAAGAGCTTAAAAGTCTTAAACATTGAATTCAATAAAATTTTATAATTATTTCTCAATTAATTTGCCAACAGGCACCATTAAATATTTTTTTGCTACTCATGTTTAAACTTTTATTGAGCATAATCTACTCGTATTCTATGCAAAAGAATATTTAAAGGCGATTTACCAGGAATACTTTTATCACGCATCACAGTGTAAAATGGAGTTCTGTTTACAGCCACATCTATCTTATCTATTAAACTTAATTAAAAAAATTTCGCAAAAATAAAATGAAAATATTTTAATAGAAATGACTTGACGGTTTTTTAAAGAATTTTAATTTCATGAAAAAGAATTCCACATAAATATCCCTTTCACAAAAAAAACCATTATGTTTTCTTTAGAAAATAAAAAAAATAATATATATATAAAATTAAAACATATAAAACCAAATAGTGCAGAAAAATAAAATATTTATTCAATCTTTTGAAATTACTTTTAAAATGGTTTTTTGAATGCCAAAATAGTTTTTTTCAACGATTTTATTTAAAACACTGCACTGTGCCCTTGCATACGTTTGTACGTTTGTCATCAAATCTGGCAAACGATGTTTGACCCATTTCCCGCGAACAGTTTGAAATTGAACTTAGGTTTGGAAGTTAGAGACTATTAAGTTTTAAATAAAAAAATAAAAGTTACAAGAATTCATTATTTAAATATGTACCAAAAAGTAGAAAATAAAACAAACTGGTATAATTTGCGAAAATAATTTTTTTATGTTAGAAAATATGTTGACCTGTAGTGGGGTTATTAAAGAAAAATACCGATATTCGGATCATAAGAACTACGCGATTTCAATTTTTAGTTAAATACATGCACGTCAACCAGTTTTCTTACAAAAATAATTATTTTATTGGATTCGCAAATTATTTTTATTTTCTACTTTTTAGTGCATATTTAAATAATAAAATCTGGTCACTTAAAAATTTTTTTCTTTTAATTTTCTTTTATTATAATAAGAATTTTTTTTTTAGTTACATAAAAACATAATTCTTTCAACGATATTACTGGAAAACTGTCATTACGAAAAATTACCATTTTATAGCTTTTCGAATCGTAAAAAAAAAAAAGAAAACAAAATTCTTGAACAAAACTGTCTTTTCTTTTCTCTTCAAAAAAATCAGAAAAAAATGTAAATTAAAACTACCATATTAAGGCGTTTATTTTGTGAAAAATTTTCTTCCATCATAAAAAACTGAAATTGCACAATCCTTTTTTATGCGCAAATAAAAATTTAACAAATTTTTTTTTTTTTTACTTTTTATTTTTTCACCTCTCATTATCATATTTATTTTATTATTCCTATAACGTGATTTCATTTAACTTCTCGCAAAAGCAAAAAAAATAAAGTAAAAACCAAATAATTTTAAAATTGTGTAAGAAAACTATGTACAACAATTTCATACTACTTAGAAGTATCCATACAATGTGTTTATACAATTTTCCATACATTAAATATTTTTATATTCAGATACTTTTTTGTAATCCATGTATCTTGTAACACTATGCATCTCACAGATAAACACATAAAAATTAAAAAAAAAATCAATTTTAATTATGAATAAAATGTCAATAAAATTAATTTGATCAAACTGAAATTCAACTTTTTCCACTTATATTTACGTGGTCTTGTACTTTGTGCTCGTAGTATATGTATAAGTTAATAGCAAAATTTTCTTATATGTATGTACATATTATTTATTCATCATATCACATAACTAAAACAGAAATGCATAACATTATGTAACAATTAAAAATTTTAATTGAAGAGAAATACAATAATTTTTTTCTTTTAATTTCAGATGAGTCGTGTGTTGAGAAATTTCAATATAACAAAAGTTAATGATTTAGAACTGATAAGCAACTCGTAAGTATAATTTTATCAAATTAATATACACTTAGATATTCACATACATACAAACATACATATATGATAATAAAAATTTGTTTAGTAACTTTTATATAAATTCGAAACCTTCTTTTTTTTTTTTTCTAAAAAATTAAGTATGCTTGTATGTTCTCAATTGTAGTCTTTAAAAAAAAATAAAAAATTTAGAAAAAATCAGTATAGTTTTCTCTCAACCTTTAACACCTGTTTTAAAAATAAAAATAGTTTTTCTATGAGTCACATAACATACTATCAAAAGAAAATTTTCCAGGAACAATATTAATATTCATTTTGACGAAAATTGGTTTACCTAATAAGGTTTTTTTTTTGATTTTAAACTGACATTTATATATTTCACATAAATCATATAAATTTTATTTTATACATTTATAAGAAAATGCACATTATTCTTGTTTTTTTTTTTTCTATTTTCAGATCTAAACGCCTAGACATAACGTTTCACTTTTTTGGCATTAAAAGTGATTCAAATCGAATACGTGAAGCTATCACTCGAATGGTTGAGCGTGGACGATTAGGAAATTTTACATTAGTTTCGAATTATCACTTATTTGATGAAGATCCACCATTAAATCTTCAGGTAATATTACAATTTCAATCATATAATTAGAAAACAAATTTAATCAAAATCATTCTTAAGTAATGAATTTTATAATAAGGCGGTGATGTAAACTTTCACTTTTGTATTGAATTGTTCATCATTAGATTTATTTTTTGAGAAAAAATTATAAGTAAATTCTCAAACTTAATTCGATAATTGAACGCAATTATGCTCATTATAAATTATCGGAATTATCATAAAATTTAAAGTAATATTTTTATGTTCAGAAACAGTTTGAAACTCTTTATTAATTTAATCCCGGCTTAAAAGGAGTTTCAATTATTTTGACAAAATAATAAAATATTTATAATTTATCTTTGTAATGGCTTTCTATAATAACATCTTTTGACCAACTTTTCATTCTGACAAAGATGATGATATCATTAATTGTGTTATTTTTATTTTGTGTATATAGGTATCTATATCTTAATATTTTACGGATTAAAAAGCAAATCAAAAATTATGAATCCACAAAAACGTGTACCTCAGTTATATTAAATTTAAAATTATATTGCTATCTACTTAGGTATTAAAATTTTATAAAATTCTAGTTGAATATGATTGAGAAGCAAATGCCATTTCCAATAGCATAAAGTATCAATTAAATTATTAAAGAAATTTTAATAATATGTTGCTTGAATTAAGAGTTAAGATAAATATATTTTGTTACTTAATGAAATTTAATTATATAGCGAAATTATTCAAACCTTGAATGGTTTAAGTATTTAATATTTTATTATTTATATTATAACAATTCAAGTCTATCCGAAATTTTAGTAAAAGTACATTTCTCCGTCTTCACTTCGAAGATAACTTTTCAAATATTTGATACAAATAATTTTTTATACAATCAAAAAAATCAAAATTGTAACTCTTTAACGTAGTTCTTGTTTTTGCCCAAAATAAGAATCCTTCAAAAACGGCTTTTAAACCAATTGGATACTTATTTACAAACAAAAAAACATTGTGTGGGAGAATGAATTTTGATATTATCTCAAAATAAATATGACAAAAATTTATGTAGAGAGTTTTTATTTTGAAGAATCATGGTCCTTAAAAAAAAATTTAAATAATAAATGTTTTATTTATTTTTCATGTTATTTATTTTTCATGTTTACAGTCTATTAATCTTAATCAAAAATCACCAATACGTGAGAATACAGAATTTATTGTATCATGTATAGCACAAGGATCATCAAAAATTGAATTTCAATGGTATAAAGATGGTTCACCAGTTAACGCATCAATAGCAACAAGGTGAGATATTTATAAATTTTATTTATGTTAATTTAATAAACTATATATTCTTGGGTATTTTTTTTTTCATTTAACAGGAAAATTTGTTAAGGAAAAACTTTATTATTCGAAAATAATAAAAATGAAAAACAAAAACATAATTTATCATAAGATTAAGAATGATTTTCAGAAAAATATAATACTTTGAGTTGAAATTTATGTAAGATATTTTATTTTGTATGAAATAGAAATTTTGTTTATTATATTTTAATTAATCAAATAATAAAAATATTTTATAAATAGATATTAGGTAGAGATTTTTTGTTTTCAATTCACAATATTGGTCTCAAATCAACCGCACGTAAATGGTTTTTAATACACATGTCATAATTATTAATGCAGGTTTTTTTTTATCATTTTTTTAATTATTTTCAATACTTTTTTTTTTTAGTCTACCAAGAGATTTATTTTTATGGTTCCAAAATAGAGCTTCTTCGTTAAATTAATATTAATGTACTTCTTTTTCTAATCTGTATTCAGTATAATATGACAGATAAGTTTCATAT
Source organism: Hybos culiciformis (assembly GCA_964007475.1). Classification (NCBI taxonomy): domain Eukaryota; kingdom Metazoa; phylum Arthropoda; class Insecta; order Diptera; family Hybotidae; genus Hybos; species Hybos culiciformis. The sequence continues at coordinate 145,145,818 of OZ023273.1, read as the reverse complement.
TTAACATTGGTCTTCATAAACATAAATTTCTGATAAGTTTTTTTTTCGCTTAAAATATGTTTTGTTCTAAACATAAATAGTAAAATAGATGTTTACATTATATTTATTTCTACATATTACATAAATCTTAAATATTTTCAATACTAGGAAATAACATAACGTACGTATAATATCATTCAATTAAATACACAGAAATTTTAATAAACAAAAATTTGTACATAACAAATGTTCTTTTTTAATTATTACACAAAAAGTTAATTTAGAAGATAAATTTTATAAATCATAAACTTATAATTAAAGTTTCATAAAAACTTTAATATTCCTCTTTTGATTACATTTAAAGCAATAAAAAAAAAATCTCTGATAAATAGGTGCTTGTGTAAGCATTAAAATGGATCATAAGAAAATTTAAGTTTAATATATATATACGTTCATTTTTGTACATAAAAGCTTATTTCAAAAACTTTTGCTCACAAAAAGGAAACAAACAAGAAAAAATAAAATCAGTGAAACAATTTATGAACAGATTTCGAAATAGGAATAAAAAATTTTATAGGTCCATTTTTAATCCGATGAAAGTGAAATTTTGCTTTCATAGAAATTAATCTGTTAATGAAAAATGAAGACAATATTCAATAGTTTTAATTACATTATTATCATTAGGTAAATTTTAGTAAATTTTCTCTAGTACTCTAAAATAGAAATTGTACAGAATTCATAGCGTAGTGAAGTTAGATCCCGAGGGCATAAACATGAACGTGAACAGCAAAAATTGAATTAATAAAGTTGAAGCAGGAGCAATTTTTTCTACAGATATATCTGTAAGGATCTAAATTATATTGTTTGAGCTAAATTAAAAAGCACATAAGTTTTGTTAAGAGATCCTTGAACTGGAATAAGACTTTTTTGAATTTTTTTTTTAAGAATATTGTGTTTCATTCACCTTTGCACTAAAATTTATGTTCAATTTGCTGTTGAATATTTTTTTTTATACAATTATCCTAAGTAGTCATTTCTGAATACGAAATTATTTCCAAAGGGGTTATTACTCAAATTTTATTTTTTTTTTTCAATTTTTGATATATGTATTACCTGAGAAGACAAAAACATCAAAGTTTACTACTGCCAATTTCCCTAGAGAACTACTTATGAACTAGCAAATGTAATAAATTTAACTTTTTATATACATAAATCCTTTTTGTTTAGATTTATTATTTGCGTTAATATTTGTTTTCTTTACATTTTCAAATAAAAGTTGCTATAAAAAAGAAGTAAATGGATACTCTTTTATATATAATAAGCGTATCTATATGAGATAAAATTTTCAAAAGCCCATTACTTGATTTCAATAAACAAAAATTTATTAACAAAATTTGTTGTCATATTGTTTTATATATTTCCATTCATACTTTTTTTTTTAATGTTCAAAACAAAAAAAAGCTTATGTTTCCTATTCAATTTTATTTATTTAATTTAATACAAATAATTACCTAACATTAGAGAAAAAATTCTTAATGGTAAATGTTTAAAAAAAATGTTATAAAAAATTGAAACCTTAACTTGTGAGAATATTTTGCAATATGTATGTCCCATTTTACACGACTATCTAAAAATCAACTTAAAAACATCAATATAATTTTTAAACTAATAATTTTAACAGAAACTGAACAAAAAGTTTCAAAAGAGAAAAAAATAAGCATTGTCCTTAATTTTTCACTAAAGGTGTATCAATAACACAATATGACTTAATTACACTGAATTATATGCACATATATATGGACGATCATATTTTAAAAACTCTGTGTTAAATAAAAATTTCTGTGGCAATAAGGAATAAGCGCATATGTCGAGTTATGTCGAAATCGAGTTATTAATGCGATCTTTTTCTACGTGTTCTTTTTTCTATTCTGTCAATTTGTTGGAATAATCGCTCAATTATTTACTGAAATATTCCTTATTCCATAACAGCATAATCTCGTTTTGACATCATTTTACATATGGAAAAATGACTTTAAATTGCTCTCCTGAAGAATCGCTTTTTTGGACTTATGCTGTTATTCCTTTTTGCCACAGATTTATAAATTGCATCAGAAAAGCACACACCCATGTTATCTGATTTAGGATAATTTCAATAATTATTGTTGCTGGAAAAAACAAGAAAAAAAAACCTTTTATCTTCAAATTTGATACACAAAAAAAAAGGAAAAAATTAAGTTCAAGAAACTATCTGAGCACGTGCTGTTTTTCGTGTAACCACATCTGGGATAGAATTTAGTTTTATTTTATTTTTTTGCCCTTTATATTCTAGACAAAAAATTATGATTATGAAATTTATGATATATTTATAGGACTCTTTTAATAAACCCTTTTTTTTTATGCCTTAATAGAATTTTGTCATAAATACATTATAAATTTTGGTTTCTTAACATTATTATAAGAAAACATATAATGTAAAATTAATAGCATTTACATGGTTAAAGTTTTTTTTTTTTTTACTTTTTTCTGAAGTTCACAAAAAATTGTAATAAGTTAGATAATATAAGCTTAAATTTTAGATTATTTTTATATATTTTGCTACGAATATGGAAACAAATAAATGAGTACAAAGTTTATTTTCAGTCTCACTTCTACATTTATTTGGTTCAGTTCTGAAGTAAGAAGTTACATAATCTTAGCTCAAGGCAATTTGGACTTTCTAGAACGAACAGAGTATTAAATTCTTCATCAAATAAGTATCTTCGCTTCAATGATGACACCAATAAAGACTAAATTACGTACATAGTGTTATTTATGACATTACTCAGAAGCTTAACAATCGAAATCATAAAAGGTATAACAAATTACAATTTCTATTTACATTAGAAATTAGTAGTTATTATATAGAAATTAGTTTTGTCAACATTAATTTAATCTAAATTCTAGATCAAAGATAAGGCAACAAACATAGTAATAGTGAAATTTTTTATGCATTTGTGTATAATTAAAAAAAAAAATGAAATCTATATTCAATTGTAAAGTTTCTGTAACTTAATATAATAATAAAATAAAGTAATAGAAACTTTTTCTTCTAATAAATAAATAACAAACAAAAAAAAAATATTTAAAAGATATACCAAAATAAACTTCTGCATAAATAAATCGAGATCTAATTGACTTGAATATATTTATATATAATGCAGTTATAAAAATCCTTAAAAAATATTATCTAAAAAATCTGTATGTATAGATAATATGGGCAAAAATTGAGGCAATGTATTCAATTTAGTTTGTGGTTTAATGATTTTCCATATTAAATCCTATTATATACATATGTATATAAAGAAATCGATTAAATTCTTCTTCTATTTTTTTGTTAGAAACATTTTAAGTAGATTGAAAATAATACATACATAATACGTTTCACATGAATATTTCCGAAATTGAGTTTGTGGTCAGGAAAAGTTATCAAAGAAAATTTTTTTTTAATTTTTTGCTTCTTGATTTCTTGTTCAACGCAACCATAGATCAAATATTTGAGAAATAAAAAAACACAAAAAAAAAACTAAAATTAAAATAATTTTATACGTATATATTCAATTCCAGTGAGGTTTAATTTTATAGAATATTTAAATAAAAAAATTCAAAAAAATTGAGTATTGGTATGATTTATACAACATAATGGTTTTTAGGCTGGAAACATCAATTTTTGATTTTGCATAAAGGTTATACCAATTAGCACAATGTTTGCTCTTAAAAAATGTATCAAAATGAATCGATATATGTATAATGAATTTCATTTTTACAATAAAATATATAAATATAGAAAAACTAAACTTTTTTCTTCATTGTAGGAGTAAGTGTGGTGAAAGTTCTTATTCAGTCATTATATAGGTGAATTAATATTAATTATAAAATGTTGATCAAAGATACTTAATTATGTTTAATGAATGTTTTTTTGTGATTTTATAGTAATTACGCTCAATTTTAAGGTTGATAATTTCAATATAATTTCGCAAAAAAGTTTTATTTCGATTATTATATATATACAAAAGAATAATACCTTATATTTTATTGTGACAGTGTGTTTTGTTTTTTTTGCATTAATCATTCATAATGTCTGATATTTTACAAATTCTAATAATTTATTTATTTAACTTTATCAAACAAATAAACTGCGAATAAAGTTCAAATATGAGTTTATGAAATATGAAAAAAAAAAAAACAAAAAAATATTAATAAAATTTTATGATATTACATTTCGTTAATTATTTGATGGACATGAATAAAGTTTCAAGGATAAATTTTATTATTTACAATTCTTTGATATTTTGTTGTAAATAAAAATGGTGGTGTTAATAATTTAAATTGTGATTAAAATGTCTAGACGTACATAACTTGTTTTTTGTGCAAAATTATGTTTATAATATAAATATAATAATACGTAATCCTAATGTAATTTTTAATAATGAAAATTTCTTTGGAAAAAATAAATTATAACAATTTAGACGACCTTTACAAATCTTATTAAAACTTTAATAATCATCAGTCAAAAAAAAAAGTTCAAAAGAATAAAATATAAAATATGAAATTTTTCTTTTCTAGGCTTTTTTTTTTGGGTTTTTTTTTTTTTGAAAAGAACATCAATTAAAATTAAATATTTTTTCTTAATAATCTTAAATTCTTTTATAGTTCTTTTTTTTTTTTTTTGGAAATCTTTCAAATGAAGATTAAGAGAGCTTAAGAGAATAAGCATTCAAAAAATTCGATTATCAGAAGTTATATTCCTAAACTTATTATCAGCTTAAATACTCATTAAGATCACTAGCAGCTTAAGTTTTGGCGCGCGGTATAAGCAAATTTTAATCTGGAATCATTTAGGTTTAGGGAATTCTTCTTAATATTCAAAATACTTTCATAAATCTAGCATTAATCTTGGGAAATTTGAAATTAATTAATTTTTTTGATAGAACAACAAAAAAAAAAGAAAATTAAAAATTTCAACTTAATGAAAATATAATGAAAATTTATTGCATTTACTTCGAACGATTAATTCATCTCATCATGATAAAAAAAAAGGATGAGAAATCTCTACTTAATTACAAAAAAATTAAATTTTTAACATGTAACTGAGACATTAATCATTGAGAGAATTTCATCAATTATGTATATTTTTATTTTATACTATATTCAATTGCAACATAAATTTTAATTTATATAAAGTGTCAAAATTTTTCCATCACCATAAATTTATTATTGCTGGTTTTTCTTCTTTGTTTTTTTTTTTTTGAATAACGATACAGATTACATGAAAAATTATTATATTATTTTTTTGATCAATCTTGTCCAATACTTTATTGTACTTTTAATCAATGTATAGTGTCATTATTTTGGAAAATCCCTTAAATATATAACAAAAAAAAAAAAGAAAGAATCTTTCCTTTTTTTTTTTTTTATTTATTTTCCATGAAAATCCTTTTTCGATAGCCTTTAGAAAAATATGAAAATTAAATTGTTAAAATTAAATCATCATCAATGACACTCTTATTACTTGCAAAAAATATCCCACCAATTGGTTCTAATAAACTTCAAACTTTTTTTTTTTGGTTTTTTTCAATAATATTTTTTGAAGTAAGATTTTTACGCCACTTTTTACCATCAGATAATATTGAATTAAATAAATTTTGTTTAGAAATACAAAATTTGAAAAAGAAAGTTGAATATATTAATGTCTGTATTTCTTAATAGAAAAGTTTGTATGTATAAGAATCTCTCGCGAAACGACTAACTCATGAAATTATATCTCGGCAGCATCTTTAGCAAGAATGACAATATAATATGCTAGAGCTAGACAATCACTCTTGTGAAAACAATGTGTTCTTAACTTCTGAAGTTTGTTTTAACTTTTTCATTTGGGCTCATCTAAAGTGCTGCTGCCTTAATTACTAGCCGTAAATAAAAATTTATGGTTAGATGCGTTACTTCTGCAGTGATTGATCAAATTTAGTTACGATGAAAAAAGAAAACCAACATTTTGGCCCTCCATACTTCTGATGCGTTTCAATGTTTTGAATGAAACGAGTAAAATTTAGTAAATAACGTTCATTTTTTTTTTTATACATAAAAAGGAATCAATAATTTTATTTTTCCTTTAATTTTTTTGTTTTTTTTTATAGAAAAGAAGGTTTATTTTTTTTTTTTCATCCTATTGTAAGATAATTCCTTTTTCCTAAATAAATTATGTAAGTATATAATAATAAAAGAAAAACAAGGGTGGTTTAATAATTCATTAAAAACTTTATACAATCGTTTTCCTGATTTCATTAAAGAAAATAGAAAAAAAATAAACAAAAAAGAGAGAATATAAAAGTTTAATAATTTAAAGATTATTTGGCGAAAAAAAAAAGGAAAAAAATTGAAAATAAAGATTTATTCAATAGTGAATGAAAAAATACTATTTTTTTTTTTTGTAAAAGAGAACTATTTTCACATTTCATATTTTTGTATTGTGAATTTAATAAATATAGTAATTTTTGATTTCGGTGGAGATTTTAAAACGATAAATATGTTTCGCAACCTATATTCGAAACATTAAAGATAATTTCTTCCCATTCCATTCCTGTAACAGATTTTCCTTTATCACAATAGCATTACAAAAAAAAAAACCTGCCTATCATGAGTACTGAGAATTAAGAAAATCCCTGTACAACAATTTCGTTCCGTATGAGTCGAAATCAGGTTATTATAGGAATATGATCTTATAAATTCCTATAAAATAAAAGCGGAAACAAGTCCTTAATATATTCAAGGATTAATTTAAACTTATGTAAAAAAAACTTAATGCTTCGTAAATTCTTAATTTAATTTGAAAATAAAATTAATTTTTTCTATATATTCCCCAATCAAATATAAGTAAGTATATTGTAAAAGAATATAATTTTCAAATCGATTGACAATTTTTTTATTTTTTTTAATTCATTTTTCATTTAAAACGCTTTATGATCCCTGCCTCAATCCTAAAAAAAACCAAATAATAATTTAAAAGTAAATAAAACGATATATATTGGAAAAAATATCCAATTGGGGACGATGATATTTTATAATTTTCTAAAAAAAAAAAAAAAAATAATAATAATAATAATAAAAGATTCCTAATAACATCCAGCCAGTCATCAACTTGTGTGCTAAAAAGATTCATCCGTTTTCAAGACAAATTAGTCCTTTTGACTCAATAAAGGATTAACACTACAAAAATAAAAAATTTTTTACGTAAAAACCTTTTTTGAATTTTAAATAATTTTTTCCTTCCTTAATTTTTTTTTCTTTAAAACTCTATTGAAACAGAAATAATAACAAAAAAACAAAATAATAAAAACAAAAAAAAAACCTAACCAAAAAAATATTATTTCAAGTCATTTTCTTTTTTTATATATATAGAACTATAGGTACATATATATAAAGGAAAATGAAATGAAAATTTGATGATTGCGAAAAAATAAAAAATAAAAATTACTTTTAAGCGAGGAAAACAAAAAAAAAAAGGACTTTGACAAGGGAATACTCTTAATTTTCCGTTGTTTCATTTCTGTTTCTGTTTTGGTTTTTTTTTTTGCATTTAAAGATTTTGCAAGCATCAGTAGGCATTGGGGAACATTTTGATAAAATTTTCTAAATAGGGTTCCCTTTTTATATTTTTGTTGAAAAGGCTTTTTGTTGGGTTACTTTTATTTCAAGAAAAAAAAAAATTACGAAAATTCAAGGAAAAGCAATAAGGATTAAGAAAAACCAAAATAATAAAAAATAAAATCCTTTGAGAACATACATTTTTTTTTTTTGGTCATAATCAAAAAATTCAATTGTTTTGCGCTTCTGAAACTTCCGTGTCTAGAAATAGAAATAAAAAAGTTAAAATCAAATTTATAAAGCTGCTTTTCTTAGTATTAAAGTATATTGGTCGAATCACTTTTTTCAATATATAGAAAATTTTCTTTATTTTTATTTAGTTGTGATTACTATTAAATTTACATTTCGAAATCTAATTCTATTAATTGTAAACATTAAGTGCTCAATTCACTTCTTCTCCTTGCAAAAAAAAAACATAAAATAAAAGGTCTACTAGAAAGAAATATAAATGTATAGGATAAAAGAATCCGGTATAAAACATAATCAAAATAAAACCATGATGAACTGTCTTATTCACAGACAGCACCGCAAGTATTGATTTTTTAATAATAAAACTTCATTTAAAAACTTTGGAATCCTTTAAAAGTTTCTTATAATATTTAATTTACATTTTGACTATTTCGATGTAAATAAGATTTGATGATCAGCACCTTTATTGAAATGAAGTTCGAAATAGTTCAGACGATATTTTAATCCATTCAACGATAAAATATTCCAACCTATATTTTTAGATTTTCTATATATAAATATTCAAAGTTTTAACGTAATAACTTTACATATGTGATAAAATAAAATAATTGAGTTTCTAATTAGAGTGCAGAATAAAGTAATAAAACACAATATACATTATGGTAATTAATATAATGCAAGTAAATGCATATTATACGTTTATTAGTTAGCAGGAAAGCTTCAAGTACTTTTTTGTGTTCTTATATAATAACGTATATTATCACATCATTTCCATGTTAACAAAACTAACTACATATTTATAATAAACTATTTTATTCCAATTTAACAACCCAGAAGAAACTTTTAATTCAAAAATTATATTATTCAAAATAATTAGACATTACTTACAGTGTATATAATTTCATTGTAAAAAAAAAAAAACAAAAACTTCAATTAATTTAAATAGGATGAATAAATATTATAACATGTAACTAAATACTCTGCTGTTGTTATACATTTCTATCGCTATTTATGGCTTGAATTTTGAGTCCCGCATAAATATATATAGTATACAATTATTTATTAAATTTCTCACTACTAACTTTTACGTTAATTAAAAACATAGAAAAATTAGCTAGAATTTAACAAAATTGTATATAGTAAAATTTTATTTAACATTTTTATAATCTTTAACTTTACTCTAATTATGTAACTCATTTTAAAATACAAATTTTTGTACAATTTTAAATTTTATCATGTCTGTCTTAATAAATTTGTATTAAAGAAACAAAAAAAAAACTTTTCTTTCTAAATGATACAAAACACTTAAACTGTGTGTAATGCATTCATTTCCAAACTGTATGTTGCGAACCACTCGGGATCGTATAATTTTGCTTTGCAAAAAGGACATTAACCCTTAAAGTCATATAGTGAAAAAATTATATGAATTGTTGAATCTAAGTCATTCTTTTTCAAGTTTGTACATTTCTCGGGCACAAAACAATTAATAAGGGCCGTATTATGAAAAAAATCTAATAAACACTGTAAATATTTTCAGATAGTTGAAAAGAAAAGACCTGATAAAATTTAATTTTTATTTTTTTTTTTTGTTTCTTGTAATTTTATACACAAAATATATAATATAATAGAATAAAAATAAACATTGAAAATATCATTTTTATAATTTTTTGGTACACAAAAATAAAATTTTTCTTTTATATATGGTAAAATATAATCTTTATACTGTTGAATGAAAATTATTTAAATGAAAGAAGAAGGCAAGTAAAAGTATAATAATTCTGTATATTTACAAAAGAAAGTGAAAATTTAATGCTATCAAATAACATGGAAAATTATTCCCAAACCAAAAAACCTTAAGAACTTCAGACTGAATTATTATACAAAAAATAATAAGAATAAAAATAATAATAAACAAATTTCCAAAAATTAAATAACAACTACCTACTTTATATAATTTTGTGAACCATAATAATATTTTGGTGAGTATAGCAATAAATAAAATCCATCGCACATAGAGAACTAAAATGTTTTTGTTTTGTTATTTTTGTTATATTGCTGCTGTTGTTCATTTTCGACGAAATTAAGTATGCATACATATAGATTGAATAAAATTTTTCCAGGTTGTAAAATCAGATCTAAAACAAATTCAGAAACAATTTTGTTTTGATTTATTCAATAGAAAACTGAGTTTTTTTAAATTGAAAATTGGAAAATTATTTCCACAATATTATCATTGTTTAAAATTATGAAAATGCAATGAAAAGTAAACGGAAATAATTCAGTGCTTCTGATTTTGACTTGCAGTTATTCACTTTCGATGTAATTAAATTAATGAATACCATATAAAAAATATAAACCTTTTTTCTATTTGATTGGATTTTTCTTATATATAATTTTTGTTTAAAATACATTTTTTTTTCTTTTTATTCATTTATTTCTTTCTTTATTTGTAATAATTTTTAATATTATACCATTTTATTTCAAAAAATTTATTACCATAAAAACTATCTATGAACCTTCAACTAAAACTTTACGATCATAACACTAGCTTTTGTATAATAAAATGAAAACATAAAAACAAAAAAAAAATAGAAAAATTATAATACTTAACTTAAAAAGAAAAAACAAAAAAAAAAAAACACCATGGTGCAAAAAATATACTTAATATGAAAAAAGGTGTTATATTCCTTATCGTATAATTTTCATAAAGTTATTTGAAACAAAAATATGTAATTTTTCTTATTGTATGATATAAATATCTTAGAACTTTTTCTTTTTTAGTTTGCAAAAAAAATTTTTATATATTTTTCTTTTATTTTATTTTCTATTTTTTTTATTTTTATTTTTTCGCAAATAATATAATATTTACACAAAAAAAAAAAAGTCTCACAAAAAAAGATACATTTTCACATTATAAAAATATTACTTGAAAGGACACAGCACTAATAATACGTTGTTTTGGAATATAATTCTACAAAAATGATCTATTCAATTCATATTTTTGTTAGTTACAGTATAAACTAGTTTTGAAAAGTTAAGAAATTTCACAAAAAAAAAACTAGAATTAATTGTTTTCGAACCGGATTTCCGTTCGATTAACTATCTCTGAATGCCAAACTTTATTTAATCTTATTGAGTCATCAATAGTTGAAATTTTCGACAATTTTTCGACGGTGACATTTAAATCCGTAGATTTGAGAAAAATATGTTTATATATACACAACAAATATAACTAAATAAAGCACTAAAGTGGTGGACTATAATTACTTTCATCTATCTGCGGCCACAAAGGATTGTTGCATCAGATACATATAGTTCTGGCATCAGTAACATTAGCAAGGAAAAATGGTTCAAGATTTTAGCTTTTCAATATATAACTTAGATGATTTTAGCAAAGTTTGGCATAGGAATTTTAGTAAAAAAAATATTTTTATATTTAAATTTATTTCAATTTTTGCACAAAAACACATTTATCAGATTTTAATTCAAATTTTATTTCAAAATTTATACTTTTTGGGATCATAATGCCAAGAACATGAAAAGTAAATGAAAAAAATTAAACAAACAAATGAATTTTTCTCTGTCATGATGTCAGCAATTTTCTTTATGTTATTACGCATTTTTCTTCGCTTATTACTTTATTGTATTTTACATTTTGAATACAAAATGAAAATGTTTATATACATGACGGAAAAATAGGAAAACCTTATTTCTATATATATGAAAATATTAAAGAAAATAATTCAATTACTTTACAAAAAGGATCAAATATTATTTCTTTCTAATATTTCCTATATATGTATTACATTATTTCTAACTCACACCTCTTACTTATATAAATTTGAAAAATCATTCTTTTACAATTTTTTGTCAGAATTTTTTTCGAAAAAGAAAAATGCTGATTTTTGACAACTGAAAGAAAACATATGATTAAATTATTATTAGTTTGAAATGTATTGTAATTTAATATTTACATAATGTATTCAATTTCATTAAAAAAAAAACTTTGACATTTTATTTTATATATATAAATGAAAATATATATATACCTATATGAAAAATGTTGAAAACAAATACTTATGTACAAAAAAGATCTAATTGTGCATATTTATATATATTATATAATTATAATGTTGTTAAATACAATCAATAATCATTATAATGAATAACATTTTTCTATGTCAAAGTGCTGAAAATACATACTTTGAAATGCCCATAACATCACTTTACTCATGAATTTCTGTGAAGCTTTAAAAATAAAAGTTTTATCAGAAGATCGTCTAAATAAGAAACCAAAAACTAAGGACAAAAATCAAATATTTGAGCATAATTTTGAATTATATCTTAATTCACTACTTTTCTTTTTACACTCTTTCTTCACCTTTACTTGAAAAGATTGAGTTTCTAGTTTTGCTACATTCAAAACCAAAAATATTTAAATTATAAATGTGGAGTTTAAAATAAAATGAAATTGGCCAATATAAACTAGAAAACAAAAAAATTAAAAGGATTAATATCTATGTAAATCAAATATTTTTATTTTAATAATAATTAAACTTCTTTAATTAAAACATGGAAATTTTTTATAAGAAAAGGGGATATTTGATGGAAATCGTTGTTTTAAATTATTAGCCTTAGACATTACATTTTCAATTTTCATTTTGACCTTTTCTTAAATTAAATTTCTTATTTTTTTTTTTTTTTATTTACGTGTCTACCAAAATGTTTACATTTTTTTTCAGATTTGACCTATTTATTTAGTCTAATTGAAAATAAATAAAAATTATGAACATTATACGAGGAGGATGCTTTGAAATAACGCTTTGTTTTCTTAAATTTAATATTTAAATTCTGATTAAATTTTTTTTTTTGTTAATTTTTAATTAAATTTTGCGAATTTATTTACTTGGATACCGTATATATTTTCGAAACAAATAAATTCTGAAAATAATATTAAAGCATAGATGTTTTTCAGTTAAATTTGAATCTATGACATGAAAAAAAATAAATGAACATTACCAATAATGAAAAATCTATATTAGTATATTATAAACTCTGAAGTTAACAAAATAAGCTGATATGAACAAAAATGAACACATAATTAAATAACTAAATAAATATTCCAAGCCCGTCCGCCAATGTAGACATAGACATAGAACTTTAATTAACCCTTTAAAATAAATCATCACTTAAAAATAAATTCAATTAATACAAACTTTCTATTTATTTTTTACAGAGATCTTTGGACTGTTGTTTTGCCACCAGAACATGAAAATGTTTATACTTCAATTTTAGGAATCAGTAAAGCTGATCAGCTCGATGAAGGTGTTTACACATGCAAAGTAAGTTATTCACAAATTATAATAATTTTTAAAATCAAATTTACCTTGGAAACTGATTTAATTTCTTGATATTAAAATTTGTTTTTTGAGTACCACAAAAATTATATATATCATATTCTAGTCTTAAAATATCTTTAATTGGAAGATGCATTGAATTTACGATAGAAGCCACTTGACCAATCATTTTAACTACACATAACTTAACTATACAACAACTTCTTAAACTGTACTTTATTACTTTCTAAAACTTGAGACCTTATTTTTATTTGAGAAAGCCTACCTACAAAATTTAATATTTATTAATTCAGTTTTTATTTTTTTACATTAAAATAGATATTATTTTGATTGAAATTTTTAATTGAATCATTATTATTTTTCTCGCAGAAAAGTTTAAAGATAAATTAGGTTATAGAAAGCAAAAAAAAATTAACAATTTCCATTATTTCAAAAGCGTAGAGCCATTATAAATTTTCTCATTTACTTTATGACTTCAACACTTTTGTAAATTTTTATTATCACCTTGAAAAAATATTGTCCTTTTATTAAGCCATAACTGTCAAGAAAGGATAAACATTTTTTTTTTGTTTTATATAAACCATCATAAAATCATAAAATATAAAAATAAAAGGATTATATTATCCATAAACACAAACACAAACACAAAAAGTATAAAACACTAACAGCACATAATTTTGTCTTTTTTTTGCCTTTTTAGCTTGAGGTGATATCATGAAATCAGAATTCATGCAATTTATTATCGGCTAAGTACTTAAAATTTAAGTTCTTGTATCCATATGCACACATAATTAGAATGGATTATAAAAATCCTGTGACTGAAATTTATTTCATATCCATTAATGGATGATGTATCTTTAAAAAATCTCAACTATATCTAAATTTTAAACATTATAATGTATATGTTGTATATATGTTTGATACATCATTTAATACAGGTACCTACTTTATCTGTCTAACATATTCTTATATCTGTTTTTAACACATACACATAAAGTCATTTTGTGGTTTTTTTTTGACAAATTGCTTTATAAATTATATAGTTTAAAAATTAATATTTAACAAATATTTTGGTAAATTTAATAATTTTTTTTCCAACTAAAGTTCTTCAAAACAAAAAGTACAATATTTATGATATAAGTGTATGTTTTTAGGATTTACTTAAATTAAAAGCTTTATAATCTAATTTTCTACCATCAATTAAAATTAGGAAAAAGAATTTTTGTTTATCTTAACAAAAACAAAACTATAAACCAATTGATAACGTAACTAAGAAGTAAATTTCTCGAGAGACGAAGAAATATTCTCCAGAAAATATGTAATTTTTAACTTCGATTTATGTTTTTTTAATTCATAACATTTTGCTTTCGTAGACTTAATTTTGAATTTAATGTTTCGCCTTGCTTATAAATATAATCTTATAAAGTTGGATCTCTTATCTAAACGTGTATAGTGTTACTTTTATTTTTGACATTCTTAGATATAATATCAAATGTCCGCAAATTTTGAATTTAGTTTTCTCCCAAATTCCTAGACTTGGATTAAGATCTATATGTTTAATAAAATGTTCCTTATCATATACAGGACTTTTAAGAAACTCTATCTTTTTGCTTCAGTTTTTTGCAGAGAGGTCTTTAAAAAAAATTATTCAATTATTTTTATAATTAAGTTTAGTATTATGAAATATAAAACATTATTTCATTATAATATATTAGAGTTTTATGTATTTTGTATTCATCCTGTGATTTAATTAGGGACCTACTTTAGTAGGTTTTAATTTGTAGATTTTTTTTTTTTGAGAAATGTATCAAATAATTTGTAATAAAATACTTAAATACTTTATCACTAATTTAAAGTATAGTATACATACATTATAAGTTGTATCTTTGGTATAAATTGGTAGATAAATAAATTAAATAAATAAAAAAAACACTACAAGCTGAACTATCTCTTAAAAGATATAATTTCAACCGAATAATCTAATTTAGAAGTAATATAATTATGTGGAGTGATTTTATTTAACCATTTTTGTAAACAGTTTTGCAAAAAAAGTTTGAAGAGTCCTTCAAAAAGTTATATGGAAATAAATTTCAGGTTTATTGTCTTACAGTAGACATTAAAAAAAAATTAGCCGATTATTAAAAACACATCTGACTGATCTTTCTTGGAATATTGTTTTAATGGTATTTCTGTATATCTTACATAATTTTATTCAATTTACAAATTTTTTTGTTATCATAAAGTCTTAAAATCAGATTTAATTTTATGAAATTAGTTATAACAAAATATGTTTAGATATTAAACGTTATTATTGTATTTTTGGCTACCATCCAGAAGTAAAGTTATCAACAATTTAAAAGAAAAAAAAATTGAAGACATAAAAACCCAGTTTTTCGAAGCAAACATTATTGCGTTTATTGGGAAAATTTTTAAATATATAATAAATAATTAAAAATTATGTTCGTCTTGTTAGTTAGATTAGATTTTTTTCGAAAATATAGTATTAATTTAATTTTTTTTTATTGATTATTGAAAATAATAAATTTCTTCATATTTAGCCATTAACCTTAATAATCTCACGACTCAATTATTCGCAAATTTATGAAGCGGATGGAAAATAGTTAACCACCGAACACATCCGAATACATACATAATTTTCCCACATTGCAACTTGAATTAAATTATTTTCAGCGCTACTTACCACCTAATGACTTTAAAAGTTAAAATCCTTAACTTTTATTCCTCGATCTCTGGTTAAACATGAACAATTCACGAAAAGTGAACTTGTATTAATTCAAATTATTCTATTTTTGCATTATTCATTAGAGAAATATCTGTACAAATTTATATTTCAATGGATCCACAAAATTAATGTGAGTGATTTTGTTAATTTTTTTTTCTGAGAATTATTTTTTTTTTCCTGTAGGCTTTTCTGAACTGAATATTATACATATCATAGAAAACTAGTGACATATAATGTGTTCAATAAACTAAATTACCTAAATGGTTTTATATTTCTTTTCAAGGTGAAAATTTATTAAGTCATTCATTATTTATATATGATTTTAATTGTAGATTTTTATTTTTGCTAAATTAACCACACCATTTACAGCGTAAAAACATTAAAAATGTTTACTGAACCTTAAAAATATCACATTTTATGGTTGTTAATATACGTTAATTACTCCATTAATAAATTGTTCTAATAATTGTTTTTGCTTAAAACTAGGAATTCTATATACATTAATGTGGAATCAATTTTTAGGACTAAACACTTTAATGTAATTAAATTAAACGTGAGCATGTGAAATAATTTTCGAAAAAAATTGGAAGCAGGTGAGCCCAATATACAACAAATAATGGAAAGCTATAATTCTCGAACAAATGAAAATTTTCTCTGCAAAAATTTTAGGCCAGTGTAAAAGTGCCGGCCCAAAATAAAATCTTAATATTTACTTATTTTATGCAATGATGCTTTCGATGAATTGAAGGAGGCATGTTTGATAATTTTGAACCCTAAAAGAGTGGTAAGACTGCCTGGGTTCAAAGTAAAAAAAAAGTTGGTGATAAAAACAGATCTTATACCCAAAAGCTTTTTATATTGGAAAACCTTCCTCCGCTTTTTAATGTATTGATAAATTTTAAATTTATTAATAGAAAATTAAGCATAAAATACGTGGTAACAATCAACTCATATAAATTATAAAAATAACATCATATAACATCATAAATGCAAAATAATTACCATTTTAAATAATAAAATAATGTATACACCTATACATTATATATATATAAAAAATATATAAATTTCTCTACATTCTTGTATCCGTTTCGTATACAATAAATATTTCACAAAAGCCAATAAATTCATATCAAATATGTTTAAATGCTAACATTTTAAAATGTAAAAATAATAGTATTTTATAAGTTAGTTATTGTTAGAATTCCTATATATAATTATATTACACATAAATTCTAAGTTAGTTGTGATGTAATGGTCTTGTACCTAGAAAATAAAAAAATAACATTTTTTTTATTATAAATAAGTAGAATTTTTTATCCTCACTAAGGTAAATAATTTCATAAATTTATGTTATACAGTAACATAACCAAAGTTACGTTTCAATCAGAACTTTGATAAATACCATAGTGTCATAAGAAAATTGCCATAGCGAAGCTTACAAAAACAAAGAAATTTTTTTTTTTATTTTCAATATTTGTTTTTATTCCAAGTTTTAACTTAGAAAATATTGCAGGATTTCTTTAAAAAAAATAAAATATGTAATAGAAAATTAGCAATTTGTATATACGGGAGTATCGTCGTTAGTGATTATATTCAAGGGCAGATCTAAAAAATATGATATCTGATTCTGAATGGCAATAACAAAATTTATAAAGAATTTTTGTTTATATTTAGTATGAATTCTAAATTTTTTTGGCAATCAGACAATTCTAAATTTTTTTGGCTATCAGACAATTCATCGTGAACCGTTAGAAAATTCACTGTAATTCATCGTATATGGGAATTCAAGACATTGTATGTAACTCACTGTATGGGCATGGGCAATTCACTCTATTATTATTCATCGTCCGAACGTAATTCACTGTAAAATAGAAAAACAGCGCTTAGTAAAAAAAAATATGTAAATTAAAAAAAATAAAAAAATAAAATAAAATAAATAATTAAATAATAAAAAAATTTTTTTTAAAAAAAATAATTAATTTTTTGATTTTGGCTGCGTTTTATTTTATTCTCAAAAGTTAATAACTCCTGCAATTACATGCTAATAATTAATGAATCGCTGTTTTTATAATAGACTATCATACGAATGACGATTTCTTTCCGTGTACCATTCTTCAAATGTCAAATATTTTTAATGTGCATGTGATCGCAAATTTAGATCGGTAAATGGTATATTACATGCGTCAATACACATGTAATTATTTAATTAAGTAAATTTTATTTACATTCTCCGTATCAAGTAAATTTTATTTACTTACTTCATTTTGTACTTTTGCAAATGTATTCATTGCAACTACCTCTCAAATGCACATTAAAACAGTATACAAAACATGTTAATAAAATTTGTTATACAGCTCGTTGTGTATATACACAAAAACACATAAAAACATAGACGACCTAACGGTCTCGTGATATAAGTATTGACTCGTGTCAATGTGTTTTGTGTATACACAACTCGTTGTAATAACAAATTTTTTTAACATGTGTTGTAATCTACTATTAAAAGCTAACAAAATATTCTCTCCGTCGGTGTATAGTTAACTACACTTTATACTTTATTGTTGACACAATTCTATTTAATCCCCAATATAATAACAAAACTTAAAACATTATGTAAAAAAAAAAAAAAATATTGTATATTACAATCTTTTGAAAAAAAAAAATGTTATGAACATCTTAATTTTTTGAGACTATTACTATAATAGCTTCGTTATTTCCACGTTACCTACCGGAAATTTTTTTTTGTTAAAAAAAAAAGTACAACAAAGAAAGAAAAACACTGTTTGTATAAGTAAAAAATTCACCTTCCTTAAAAAAAAATTTTTCATAATGTCAAAATGTCTACAACAGGAATAAAAAACAAAAAAAAAAAAACTTCCTTGAAATGAAAATGCATTTTTCCTTTTCTTGAATTTTTTATTTATTTATATATATATAATATATATATATTCTTATTATTTTAAATATTGTTTCAAGATTTTTTTTTTATGAGTTTCTAAGAGAGTTCTTCTTACAAAAAATAATAAACGCTTCGCCTCTACTTTTTTCTTTTTTTTTTTTTTTAATAAACAAAAAATTGCACATTTGTACTTCTGAAAAAATTCAAATGAAAAATTTATATTTAGTTTTTCCAAACACCTTCCGCTTAAGTAATATTTTATGCTTTTTTAGTTGATACAAAAGAAAAGCTAAACAAAAAAGAAATTAAATTCACAAAATGAACACTACTCTTGTTTACCGAAAATTTTAATCAAATATGAGTAATTCGTGATAAGTGTTGACTAAACTTTAATATTAATTCAAAAATAATTAATATATAGGATAAATAAATCACTAATACAACTCTAATGAAATAAAGTTTGTGAAGTAAGGAAGATTAAGGCTGCTATGTTGTACTATGCATACAGTAATTACATAATGTATTTATAATTTTATAACTTATATATTTATATTTATTTATATTAAAAAAATTTTTTTAAATATAACTAAAATTTTATGTACTCTCTGAACTTCAATATTGTGTAAAAAATTAAATTATTAATTTTTTTCGAAATAAAATTTAATCTGATTTGGTTTAATTAATAATTTCTCGACCGTATCAACATAATGCAATAAATTTTAATTAATTTTATCAATTTATTTGTTATACATTTTTTTATGTTACATACAAATAATTAATTGAATAATGTTCAAAAGTTAAATAACACTATATGTTACATCCAGTTTTATATATTAAATCTGAATATAATTCAAATTATCAGATTATTGTTATCTTTTAAGCATGAGAATAAATTGATAAACCTTTTTTTTATTTTTTATTTCTTTACAAATTAAAAAAATAAATATAAAAAAAATGAAAAACCCTCTACCTGCTTATGAAATTCAAATCAGTTAATGCATGCATAATTTTAAAGTTGCTCATGTTTCTCCAATAAATAATAAAAATAAAAAAAAATAATAAAAAAAAATCTGAATTATAAAATTTTTAGAACTGACACATAACTATTGTATGCATACATTTTTGATGCAATTTGAGCTTCTTATGCTGATTTTTCTGCATTGTCTATTCCTTTCTTGTAAATTTCTCTGATATGAACATTCAAGTATGTCTTTTTTTTTTTTTTTTTATTCGTTTCTGTAAAGTTAACTTTTATTTTTGTGTCATACTTATAACTTATCATAACATAGGAGGCATTGTATGCCTAAAATTGTATCACTTCAATGTTGTCGCTCTTGTCATAAATGACCAAGTTAAAAGTTACAGTTGCTATAATTTTCAGAATCTTTTGCTATTTCAATAGAACAAATGAAACTATTGGATTATTTAAATAAAATAAGCAAGGTATAAAAATATTTTCTAACGTATTTTTTCCTAGAGAAAAAGCCTCGAAACTATAACTATACTATTGCAGCTTTCGTATTGTCTATTTTTTTTACTATAATTTACTTAACACTACAGTATTGTTACTTTTATGCCAAAATTTAAAGCCACCTATGAAAGAAAATAACGCAGTTTTATTTATAAAGTACATAATATTACATTCAAAAGGAAAACTTTGACTTTGGTTTAAGGACTTAATTTTAGAAATATCCTTTTGGAAATTTTTTGACCTTTTCTGGTATTATTTTTTTTACCAAATTTTTTTTTTTTTTTTTTGATTTCTGAAAAATTAAATAACTTTTCTTCTCATTTTCTAAGTATTTTCAGTAGTTCAATAGGCATATTAAGTGCCTCCGACTTATATATTTCAAAATTTTTCTATGAAACCAAAAAAAAAAATTTTTTGTTTTTTTAAAATTCTCAAGAAGTATTATAAAAAGTAATATATATATATATATATATATTTTCTTTTCAAATGGTTTTACATTAAAATTGTACATGATATTTATGTGTTCTGTTCCCCAAAAAGTATTTTGTAAACATTCATTTGAATGGAAAAATAAAATAAAAAAAAAAATAAAATAAAAAAAAATAAACAAATTTTTTAATAAGAAACAAGAAAAAGTTCATAAATTTTTTTTTTTTATTCCTATTTTTTTTTTTATAAATAGAATTATATATTTTTCTTTTTTTTGTTGGCAAAAAAAAAAAAAAATTATACAATATTTTGTTTTGCCTCCCTTTAAAATAAAAATATATTATATAGATTTGAATGACACCATAGGATATGATAATAAGAAGTTTATAATATCAGATGTATATATTTTTAAAGGTTGGATAAAAAAAAACAAAAAAGAAAATAAATATTAGTTACAAATATAAATTTAAGATGAAAAAAAAAAAAAAACTGAAAACAAGCTATAAAAAATTCATAAAAAACATAATTTTATTATTTGGAAATTGTGCAAAAAAAAAAAAATAAATAAAATGAATAATGTCCAGGGTTGCCGAATCGTGTGTAATTACTCAAAATGAGAGTATTTTGAACCCTCCTTGAGTAATTTTTGAGTATTTTATTTCTTGAGTATTTTTGAGTATTTCTGCCATTTCAGTACAAATCCTTAAGAAATTAAGTTTTTCAAGTAAACGTTTTATGATGTTTTTCTTTTCTATTCGAGATATATCCTTTTCATTTTAAGTCTGCTGTAGATTGTATGTAAACAAAACCCCGAACATAAAAGTGCACATAGATAGGTTGAATGTTTATTCAACTATCGTTGAAGGATACACACTGTAACATATGAGTAAATCTTAAGTTTGCTTACTCAAGTTGATGAATAAACGTTCAACGCGTCTAAAAGCACCTTAACTTAAATAATTAACCATAAGAAAGAAAAGAATAACAGAGAACAATTAAATAAAACAAGCTATGAAATTCTGTAATTCTTACTGTAAGACTATTTTTTATAGGAAAGAACATTTTTTTTGATTAAAAAAAATCAACAATCAGAAGGAAAATTGTGGATAATTCAATTTTAGATTTTTCGATAAAACAATTTTTTTTTGAGTATTTTATCTCGAATTTGAGTATTTTAAATTTTTTTTTGGGTAATTTAATAAATTTCATTTGGCAACCCTGATAATGTCACTATTTAAAAGCGGACGAGACCAACTTATGTACTTTTGTTATTATCATAATAATTTTTTTTTTTGATTGATAAAATTAATAATTAAAGTATGCTATGAAACTGCAAAAATAATGGCAATTATTTTTTTTTTTTTCAACATTTTTCTTTGAATTTTCAATAATTTTTTTTTCGCCATAAATACTTGACGAAAGTGCGATAATGAGATGTTGAAAAAAATAACATTTAAAGATAATTTTTATAATGAATTAATTTCACTAATAATAGCTTGCACTCGAAATAAGAGTGAAAATATATAGTTTCTATCTGATTTGAAATATATATTTTTAGGTGTAAATATTACAAAATTAATTGAATGCGATGTGAATCAAAAATCCACAAGAAAAATTTGCGTAACATATCATTTATCTTAGTTATTGGATTTCGAAAAAAAAAAACATACACCTACACTCTGCCCACTGTGTTAGTTATATATTTTTTTATGTCGTACAAATTTTCCACTGATGCCATTTAAAACACCTATACTCTGCCCACTATTAATTCCAAAACTTTATTTTCATATTTTTTATGTCGCAAGAAATACAGTAACTGTCCCACTTTTTAATCCTGTCCCCATCACCAAATCCATACTTCTTTAAGTATAAAAGGTATCCCACCTAGTGATTTGCTAACTTTAATAAAAAAAAAATTTTAACCTGGATTTTTTGGTTTCCAAAGACGATTTCTAAAATTATGTACACAAAAAGTCTTTGAAATGGCATTACTGCAAAATTTTCTGAATTTTAATTATAAAGGACATATTTATACAATAATGTTCTTAATAATGTAAAATGTAATGTCGCCTGTAGAAGCGTCATCCGAATTCTATTAAACTAAATAGTTATTTTTAATTATTTTTCCTTTTTATCGGCTTTCTTCTTAAGGATGTAATTTATAAAAATATATTTAACTATATATTCTTATGCAATTATTTTTATTAAAAAAAATAAATAAAAATTAAATTCTTTTTGTATTTCGCAATCGTAATTTAAAAAAAAAAAAATATTATAATAATAATTTCCACAAAAATGAATACAATTTTTTTTTTCCTATTTAAATAAGTTCTTGGAAAGAAAATAATTTTGCATAAATAAAAGAAAAAATATTTTTTTTTTTTTAATTTGGAAAATGCTTTTTAACTTTCAATTAATTAAAACATTGTTTTCCACTTTAATTTTATAATGAACTTTATTATAAATTGGAATAAAATTCGTAGAAAACTTAGTATAAATATAAATTGCAAATTTATATTAAAGAGCCAAAAAAAAAGAAGAAATTAAATTCAAAAAAAAAATTTCCATAAATTTATTCCTTAACTTCAGTAAAGTAATTCAACATTTAATTTGTTATAAATGACATTACTTTTATTAAGTTAAAAAAATAAATTTTTGACATAAAAAAAATCATTTGTTTTTAAGCTTAAAAACAACATAAACACTTAATTCAAGTGACAAAAATTGAAAAATTAACACAAACTCCAGTCCGAGGTGGGAATCGAACCCACGATCGTACATACCATTGAATAAGGGCAATACTACCACACCATGACGGTTGACACTACTCCAGATTAATCAACTAAATATTGTCTATGCCATTGATTAATTAATCGATTGTTATTAAAAATTATAATCTTTAATTTATTTACCAACTTTTTTATCTATATTCGAAATATATGATTAATGAATTCGAATTATGTTATTTTTATTTTCAATAAGAATTTCCTTTTTAATTTTCATTTAAAAATGTTGGCCGAGTGTTTCAGCAAACCATCAATGGAAAATTAAATAATATCAGTAACGAAAATGGTAAAATATCGAGCCTTTATACATAATATGATTTTCCAACGTCCAATCACCCTACTGGATGCAGGCCTGGGTTACAGAGAAATAATTGAGCTAATGAAGTTAACTTTGAGTGTAATTTCCAAATTTTATATTTCTTTGACTTACTACAAAATGATAATAAAAAAATTAAAAATTATTAAGAAAAAAAATATTTTTTTGTTAAGATTTTGAAAATCATTTATTTTTCTTTGAAGAGATACTTATGTATGTGTACACAATTATTGTCCTAAGAGCTTTAAATGAAAATCTTTTAATTGAATATCTTACTTTCAAATTAAATGTTCTTAAATTGAGAAAAAAAAAATTATAATTTTTTGTTATTATTAAAAGTCTTATTGTCGTGCAGACTCATTTGATTTGAAAATGCCACTTCAAAAAAAAATTGTTTTTTCTGCAAAAAATAAAAAATACCACATAAAAAATCAAAATGTTTAAATTTATTGTTATATATGTAGTAAATAAGGCGGATAAATTAACGGATATACGGGAAGAGTAATGAACCATTTCATTTTCCTATCTGTAACTAATAATAGTAATAATATAAAATTATTGACTTTTTTTTTTTCAATTATTGAACTTCCCAAATTTATTAGAGTATATACGATTTTTCCACAATTTAGTAAATACAAATCTATAATTGCGATGATATGTTTTTCTTTGCTTCAATGATTATTTTTGTCATTATTGTTATTACAAAAAAAATTTTTTCTATAATAGAATTATTGACATCATCTTTCATTTTATTTTTAACAATTTTTTTTTTCATTTTATCCTAAATTATATAATGACGAAGCTAACCATATATAATATTGCTATACCTAGGGGAGTACTTTATTATTTTTTGTGTATTCAATCAAAATTCTTGTATTAAACCATATCAGAAGTATAATATTTTATAAAATTTACGACACAATAACTATTATTTTTGTTTCAATTTTCAAACATACTATATACATATAATAATTTCTTCGTATATTTTAAAAGATATTAAACAAAAGAAGGATTTAAGAAAGTGTAAAATTAAAAATTAAAAGCTTGTTGATCCTATGTGTATATGTGTTTTATCTTTCAAATTTTAAAGCCATAAAGTCCATAGTTAAAACCAGTAATAGGTACATACATATTTTGTGTTAAAACCTCACCACTTTATAGTATAGATAGGATTAAAAACTGTTGTGATATAAAATTATAACAAACAAAAACAAAACATTTCATTTAATAAAATATTTACAAAATTTATAATAAAGTTGGAAGGATTTTAGTGCTCTGGTGTTTTTATGTTCATAGCTTTATTTATATAGAAAAACACTGCTAAACATAATATTGCATATACTGGAAAATAATGTCTTTAATGTCTACAACTAATTAATAATATAAAATTCAACCTTGTTCATTCTTATAATAATTATGACAATCGGTCTTATCAATATTATATTGATATATTTTGTGTGAACAGCAATAATACAAATTACATTTAACTAATGGTGGAGAATTGCAGATACCTAATTTTTTATTACCGATAATTTTTTTTTTGTAAAACGGCAAAAGTATATGTAATGCTACCTTATTATTCACGAAATCTTACATCTTAAAATAACAGTTCCTGAAATTAGATAAAAAATATTAATTTGAGATTTTGTTATCATACCAAAAGGAAAAGAATTATAAATTTAACGTTCACAAGACTGTAAAGTTAAAAAAGTATACCTGCAACAATATTAAGTATACGAAATATTAACATTTCTAAGCACGCAGGAAAGAAGTAACATCTAAACAATTTTTATGCTTCAAAAAATTAACTTAAGCAGAAAAATAACTAGCAAAATAACTGAGGTTAATGTATAATAGTGTGTATGATATCACTATGGTTTTATTAACTCAATATTTTACACCTATCTTTTATACTTTTTTGTGTTATGTATACGTGCATTATACTTACATAATGTGTGTATCTGTTGTACCTGCTATAAAACTTTTATGTATATATTATTCATAAACCTATTTAAATCAGTAATCCTTCTGTATTATTATGAAAAGATTTTGTTAAGGATTATCGTCCAAAGAAATAACTGCATCTATGTAGTAAAGCATAACGATGGTCTTTTTATTTTATTTTATTTTATTTTTTTTAATTTAACCCTTTTTTACACAGTATGTACCACATATACATAAAAACATTATATAAATTGCAATGCTATAATGTGAAAAGGTTCTTACAAATATCTATATTAAATAGTTTTTCATATTTGTATACACATGAAGGTACCTTCATTTACATATTTCAGCTTTTATTTGGATTTGATATGTTTTAAAAAGATCTTAACACAGGTAGTGTACATAACATAGGTATTCCTTTGTAGTTAATAAAAATAATAAAAAAAAACTATAATTGTATATGAACATAAAAAGATAAAAACAAAAAAGTATATATATATTAAGATTAAAGTAATTATAATTTTAAAGAGGGTAAAAAACATTGCATTACATTTATTACTTAGACAAGAAGTTTTATTAAAATTTAATAACGAAAATTTTTTGTCTTTTGAAAAAAAAAAAAGAAGTTAAATAAATGAATTATTATTAACATTTGTGCAGTAAATGCTAGTTTGAAAAATAACCATAATTGTAAATTTCGACACCATTATGTTTTTGTCTTTCGAAAAGCTATTTCATAAAGTATATAGAATGAAAAATCCACGACCAAAATAAAAAAAGCCTAGGATAATGGCAATTGACAATATACCACTTTACCATTACATTCGACATGTCACATTAGTAAATGTCGATAAAGTTTAGGTAATAATAAAATCTATTCAAATATCTACGAAAATGTTTTTTTTACGTTACGTTTCGCAATCCAAATAGAATGATCTTATATTGCCACATACCTAAAGCTTAAGAATGCTTAAATATTTAATATAAAAATTAAAGTTAAACTTTAAATAACTTTTCAATGAAAGTACCAATGAGTTTTTAATCATAGTCTTACCAAAAGATTTTATAAAGTACATAATATGTTTATACAAAATTAAACAAGATGATAACGTTGTTACACTGAGTGCTATATTTTCGTATACAGATAATATTAAAAAAAATAATAATAATATTTTCAAGAACTATTATGGTTATGTTTTCAACACTTCTCTCTTAAATTATAATTTATGGATACTGTTGTATACTGTGAGATATATATTTTATAAATCATATAAAAAAAATAAAAGATATTCTTCCTTGTTACCTGTTACATAATTTTTAATTTATAAAGGAAGAAGAAAAAAAAATTTTTTTCTGTAATTTAAAATTTATTTAAAAAAAAAAGAAAAAATGATTCTTGCAATTCTTAATGAAGACATTAAGTGTATTTTTTTATTTAATTATAGTTATTACTCTTTGTGCGCTAGCAATTGATGTAATAATGTAATTTTAGAAACATTATAAAAATTGAAGGAAAAAAAATTTTCTGTTTTCGAAAAGTTAAATAAAATTTCAGAATTTTTTTTTTTTATAGTTCAGATGAATAAAAAATTATTTAACCTATAAATAACTAATTTGAGGAAAAATCTAATTCTCAAAAATTTATTACTTTGGTTAAGAATATCATATATTTTTACAGAATAGGAATCCTTAAAGACAATCCTTGGAAACAATCAGCCCACACCCTTTTTGTATGTTCATCTAATCGAGTTCTATTAAGCCAAAATACTAGTTTTCACCAGAATCCATTAAAACTTTTAAAAAATGTAAAATGTTAAAAAAAAAATTACAATTTTATATGAAATTTATTTAGACCCTTTGGCTGGTTGAGAGCCTCTAATTCTCAAATTCGAAATTGTAGAGCTTCATAATTTAACGAGATTCCACATATTTTTGAATTCAAAGAATTAAAATCGATTGGGTAGTTTCGATAATTTTTTTTTTAGCCCGTTACGGCTAGTACATAAAATTGTGCTTTTGAAGGAAACTATTCTGTTGACTTTCCCATACAATAAAAATCTACATATTAAGTAGAACATATTTACATTGTAAAATGTAAATAATAATAACATAAGATATTTATATAATAATTTATGAATATATAAAATAATATGTTTGCAAAATACTTGACCTCAAAATGTGTATAATATTTCTGAAACAAAATAAATTTTACATAACTTTGACTCTGGCACATCAATAATAATATAAATTTTTAACATTTTATTTTAACAACTTAATTAATGTGCACACTGTGCGATGAATGTTAATTTAAGTAACACATTAATCCATTATGAATAAAAAGCCAAAACTATACTGTAATGATAAAGTTTTGACTACACTACAAAAATAAAACTTGGTAAAGTGGCCTGTTCGACTTGAATAAGTTAACAAAATATTAAAGAACTTTTTTTCTGATTTTATTTTATTTCTTTTTTGCATTCAATTCTCTAGAAAATATAGTCAATATTACTTTAATGAAAAAGAAAAATTATTATTTTACAAATAAGTTTTCGTTACGGAAATAAAATTATGAACCCTCAAAAATAAAACTTTTATAATAACAAAAAAAAAACACAGAACAACTTATATAGCAAACTTTTTATTTTGGTGAGGGAATTTAACATTGATTAATATAAAAGTTTTAATAATTTTTTTTTCAGATCTTTTTTTTTCATTTTATGTAGTATTTTCTTATTTAGTTTTTTTCCCTGACCTATAATGCAAAAGTATCTCTTATTAGCAATAGAAAACTACTTCGATATTTAAAATAGCTGTTGGCTAGTAAAATTTATTACGACATAATCTTTCTTGATTCATTTTTTAACTTTGAAATAACATTTATATATTATATAAATTTATATCACAACAAAAAAAAAGGAGAATTGTAATTTGTAATCATTATGATATTTTTAATGTTTTGCAGTTTCTATCTATTTCAATTTAAATTTATTTATTATATAACAAGCTTAAAAATGTTATATGGATACTTGAAAATTGGCGCGTTATGTTTTTTGCACTATTATTAAATCGATATTTAATTCAATCAACAATCTTTGACGAGGCGATATTTGATAGCTTTAAAATCTAATACATTAATTCGGATGCAATATCAACTAGATTGAAAATAATAGTTAGGAAACATGTATACTAAATTATAAAACTTAGTAATAACATCCAAAATATAATTATAAATTTAAAGAGCTTTATTTATTCTAAATATTTCGATGCGTAATATACTAATCTGACATAGGTATATATTCTTAGAAATATAAGTATTTATTTTTTAGAGAAAAACAAGAGATTCTTGAATAAGAATATATTTATTATATAATCCTTTAAGATTATTTTCGTAATTGAAAACCCCTTATCAAATATTAATTTATTTCACCAATTCACATAGTCTTATTTTCAACTAACGCTCTTTATGTTGCGAAGTTTTCCTATAGATACAGTAAAATAAAGTCATAAAATTATCAACATAATTTTTAATATCAAATCAAATTTGGTGTTTAGCAATAGTTAATTAACCTTTACAATTAAATATTTCTAATTTAAATTTTTTACAGAAAGACATAATCAGAAATAATAAGATAACAATAATTTTATAAAATTCAATTCGAAAAAAATTAAAAGAATTATTATCACAGAACAGAATTTTTAATGGCATTGGAAACCTACATACGCGTTTTAAATAAAATACAAAGATATAAAGATCTGACTTAAAAAATATTTATAAAATTATGAAAACTATCATTAAATAGAATAATTTTACTTTCATTTTAATAAAAATGTTCAAGCTAAAATATTGTAGTTATTTTCAATTGATTCCAAAATAATATACATGTACCTAAGTTATTTACAAGGAAACTTCTTGAATATATATATTTTATTTTTATTCTATAATGTGTAGATTTTATTATGATTTTAATACGATAATAAATAATAATTGATAATATAATTTTCAATTTAATCTCTAAAAGGATCCTTTTATTTATTGTATTGTATACATAATATAAATATAATATATGGTATAATAAACAAAATGTCCTTTAAATTCCTTTCAATGATATTTATTTATGTTCACACGTATATTTATTTAAAAAATGAACTTTGGTCTTCTGGGAAGAGTTTATTTTTTTAATAATAAATATTTTACTTAAAAATCTGTTAAATACAATTTAGAACCAGGTTTACCTTGAATTGTCAAGAAAGAATAATAATAATATAGTTTACATAAGAAGAAAAAACTTAGAAAACAAAGAAATTGAAAGTATTAGGTGAGTTATAGTCAAAAACTTCTGAACTAAATTAAAAATTAATTCAGTACGAATAAAAATGTATATTGTTATAAGAGTCTATTAGACGACCATACTGTATTCGCAATATTGATTGTAGAATACTGTATTGAATTCAGCCTCTTTCAGAGGAGTATACTATAAGTGAGAATACTGTGTGATCATTGATGAATATAGAATATTCACGTCATGATTTCTCAAAATATTCTCGACATGATTATTAGTATCTTTAACTCGCAATTCAGTATTCTGGATTTGAAATTCTGTATGCTTTATCACACTGATATAATAAACAAGATTCGAACATTAAGTACGGGCTGACTGTAGTAGATATATATACACCTTCGTTCTTCTTCAACTATATTTTTCAAGTCCCTTTTATACAATATGCCCAACTTATATTACTGTGATACTGTGATAGGAGAAAATCCTTAATCAATTAAAAGGATATATTTCGTAATAATGATTTTGTTGTATCTCTTACATCTTTCGATTCCTTAATAAAAATTTTATTTTTAAAAGTATATAGTTATGTTTATCCCGTTTAATGGGATTTTTGATCTTCTCTTCCTTCCTTCTTACTAACTGTAAACACAAATGATTTTTTTTTTCTAAGAAGTTTTTCAATATAAATTAAAAAATTTATGAAATGGGAATATCAAGTAAACATAATGATGGTCGTATCTAGGATATCTTAAATATCTTCCAAAAAAAAAAAATAAAAAAACTTAAAGTAGGTACACATAAAGACAACAAAAAGTAAAAGATATAAAAACAATATGGTCCCATTGAGACAGAAAATCTAACAATATTTATAAAACTGTTACATAAAACATCAACAATATGTCAACAGGGATATAAGTAAACACAAAGAAACAAAATAAAAAAAACAAATTTCTACTTTTTGTTTTAAAAGTAAACTTGTCCTTTAAAAAAGGTATATTCAAAAACAAAGTTTTCTTTTCACATAAAATTATTTTACATATTATTATATATAGAGAAAAGTCTAGTAAAACACTATGGGATCATCAATTTATTACGTCAAATAATAATCGCTGTTTATTAATTACAATTTATCACACTCCATTGTTAATAACTTTCAAAATAACTTTCATTATTTTCCATAGTTTGTGTAACCATTTTTCTCACGCTCTGAAGTTAGTTTTTGTTCTAAAATAATTTATGAATTTTGCTAAACCTCAGGCATAATAAAAATTATTTAGATTTTGGGATTTATAAACCCATTTATTTTAAACTTTGCATATGAGGGCATTTTACTACTTAGTAGGATTTTATTTAATTAGTCTATTTTTTATTAAAAGAACATATTTGATAAAAATTTCTTTTTGCTAATTGTAAAACATTTTTATGTTATGTTAAGATAATTTTCCTAATTATGTTGAAGTTAATTTAAATTACAAGAATATAAAAACATATTCTAAAAACTTAAAGTATAATAACTAAAAAAAAATTCCTCATTTTTAACTTTATCACGTTAAGTTGTGTAAAAAAGAAATCATTTAATGCATTCTTTTTATTTATTTTCTTAATATTTGTTTCTGAAAAAACTTTTGAAAACAGAATCTAAGGATGAAGTCTTTCATTAAAAAGCAAGGAACCCAATACGTATTTAATTAAAGATAATTTCCATTATAAATAAAACATTAAAATGTGTACACATTTTACTTTCTCAAAAATATTTATATATATGAATTAACTGCGTTAACGAGGTATATTGTGTATGCTACATAAAGGTTTAATGTGAAACATATTGAAACTCTTTGTTTACATAAATGTTGAAATATAAAGTTTGATTCAAAAATGAAATCAAAAATAAATTTTAAACCTATTCCAATCCTGAGTTTGCTGGTTGAAGCTTACCGCCATTGGTAATACTTTTTGATATGATAGTCTTTTCTCTGGAAATGATTTATAAAAAAAAAAAGGATATGATATACCTATATTTTGTATCCTTTTTTAAAAAAAAGAGCTTTGCACGCAAAATGTCTTCCGGTTACATAATTAATCAGTAATTTGATTACAAATTCTCACTATTGAATATGTTTTCTTTTTTTTTGTATTGATTCTCGTTCTAAATCCTTGAGAAATGTTTTGCGTTTGTTTCAGAGTCAAATATAATTTTTATTTTTTATTTTACTCAGACAACTTTTATATTCATATATCTATATATGTACAAGAACATAATGGTATTAATTTCCTCTAACTATAAAGGAAAGAAGCAATTTATATAAAATTAGTTTATTGAATTGTTTTTTTTGTTCAATAAATGAATAAAATTTTATATTATTTTAGTGTGGTTCTTCGTTTTCAACATGAAATGCTGCACTTTTATTTTTGATTAAGCATTAATTAAATTAAGTTTTTTAACATTAGGATTAATCAGCTGAATGTCACAATTGAATAATATAAATTAATGTTAGACTTTCTTACCTCGAAAACCGATCTTATCGACAGCATTTTTCTAATTATAATTAAATTTCGAAACATAAAAATCTTCAAATTGTTTTGACAAAACGAGATAAATAATAATCAATTTTATATTTTATTGCTCATATTGCTGAACTTCTTCTATCTTCTCCCTCTCGAACTCCATCCTTTATCAAAAATACTTATATTCTTGAAAAACATTTGCACTAAATTCCACTAATTTTCAATTTAACACATATAAATTAAAAATTTGACATTTCATTAAAAAATCTACTAATCAAGGAATTTCTACAGTTGCAATTTTCTTCAAACTGAAATACGTACATATAATATTGTACTACAATGTACATATGTATGTATATTATAATTATGTAGAAGAAAAATGTTTTTTATATTTTTTATTTTCTGTATGTAAAAGAAAAATTAAAATGAATAAAAAAATAAAATTATTTTTTTTTTTTAATTTCTCTTGAACTCATTTGCTAATAAAAAAATTTTAATTCCCTTTTTAATTTAAATTAATAGCATAATGACTTAAGATAAAATTGCAATATTTCATAAAAAAGGATGCAATTAATATAATGAAGTCATTTAACCGAAAAAGTTCAATGAAATATATTTACTTCTACAGTAATTATTTTGAAAAACTTTATTTAAAATGAGAAGTTCCGCAGAAAAGTTTTTTCTTTTAATTTTTAATTTTTTTTTTCGAAATCGAAATCTTTGTGGGGAAAATAAATACGAGTATATAAATCGTAAAGTTGTTGTTGATTGAAAGTTTTTTGTCCGCGGACCTCATTAAAATTTGGGTAATAATTTAAAAATTAAATTGTTATTTAACCTAATTTTTCCACATTAAAATAATGAATTCGTTTAAGAATATAAAACTGAGAAAAATAAAAATAACAGCAACAGTACTGACGGCTGTTTTCAACATTTCTATTCATAAGATACATTGGTCATAACCAGGGGCCGTATTGAAATATAAAAATTTTCATCGACCCTAGTCCAAATCAATCGAGGTCTAACCATTAATGTAAACTTATACTTCCTTTTTTAATTTTTGATGGAAAATGAGCTCAACATAATGCGTACACTTACTCAATTCAAATAGGTTACTTTAAATGAGTATTTTAATATCTCTAAATATCTACAGTCTATAATACGAGTTTAAATTAATTTTTTTTTTTATATAAAAATAAATTTTTCTCTTTGAGGTATTTTAACTTATTACAATAATAGATTTCTTCTAGAAAATTATATATGTTCGGAGCTATAAATGTTGTAATTTTAAAAAAAATTTTTATTCTATTTTTCCAGGTAATTGATTGGGGTGTAGAACAATGTAAATCAGTTCATGTTCGAGTTCAAACTCCACCAAAATTGAAGGTGAATCCTGTTAGTGTTACATTATATAGAGGTGATTCGTTGAGAGTTAAATGCCTGTCGGGAAGTTCATCAGCTGAAAGTTCAGAAATTGTAACATTTTCTAGCCATTCAAAACAAAAATATGGAAATTATGGTTATAGTTGGACAAGAAATGGTATTCTGTTTCAATCAAATCCAGATTCAGCTATGTGGGAGGATTTATATCCTGATGGTAGCATATTAAAAATTAAAAATATTCAGGTAATATTTTAACGTTTTAATAAAAGTATACAAAATAAAATGTTTGTTTCTTTTTTACCCTGGTTTTATAAAATGTTTTTTCTCGAAAGAAATCAACTCAATAAATTCTTAAAAGAAACGAAATATTCAATAACGATACTGATATATTTTTTAAAGAATCACACTTCATTCATTTCACTTCATTAATTTTTTTTTAAAGAAGATCTACGATTTTTGATTACATTTCAATGGAATAAATAAAAATCGAATATTTTTCCCAAAAAAGTAACCACCTACATAACGCAATATGATTCATTTTTATGGTTGTATTTCTTTCTTTACAAGTTTGAAATTGACAGTTTTCGTATTATTTGTCAAATATAGATAAATGAGTTATAGAGGGAAAATTTCATAAATGAGAACATTAATAATTTCAGAAGAAATTTGCACACAATTGTACATAAATATGTATTAAAATATTTATTTTTGTCAAAACCGTGAAATATAATTAATATAATTGCAGTTCAGATCAATAGTTATCTTTAAAGATAACGTGATTAATTTTTCGTCATCTACTAGTACTACATTCATCTTTTTAAGCTCCAATTATTGAAATTCTTCTCATTTTCCTTATTTAAAATTCAAAGATCCATCTGTCACCACTTTATTCTGATTTTATTAAATTTTAATTTTGTTTTTGTCACATTTTAATAAGACAATCTGACCTGAAGTAAATAAAAACATTATAATAACATTCTCTTCTTCAATTAAAATAAAACCTACCCAAACAGGGTAGGTGTTTAAAAGAAAAAAAACAAAAGTTGTTTCAGATAAAAATATTATGGTAATTTCACGGAAAAATATTTTTTATTTTTTGTTCAAAATAGGTTTAGTTTCTTAAATTATAAATATTTCAAAGGTGCAAGAATTAGTTTACAATACAGCTTATTAGATAAATTTCAAACTATGAATAATTCCTGCATTTGGACTTACAGACTTCAATGGCCAATAAGTATTTAAATGCATTTTATTTCTTTTCATTATATGATATGATATGTAAGGTCTTACATCAACAGTCCGGTGAAATGAAATAAAATTTTAAAAATTGTGCATTATTAATCACAACATATTTTAATCGCATTCTGTCAATTCTTTGCAAATTAATTACAGCTTCATTAATTTTTAAATTATATATAATATTAATTAAATTAATTTTTCATATAATTGCCTTTTTAGAAATCGGCAGAATATACATGCATTGTATCGAATGCCGTTCAACCAGTCTCCAAAGGTGTTTATGTCACAGTAATCGATAAAGGTGTAGTTGAGCTGTGCATTGCTGAAAAACGTTATGAGATTAATTGGACATCAAGTGCGCCTGGAGCACCAATATTTTCATCATGTCCAAGAGGATTTGAAGGATTTTCAAAACGGGAATGCGAACAACGCGATGTTAGTAATAGTAGTTGGTTGGACGCTGATTTTTCTCAATGCACATCTAAATATTTATTACAAATTTTTAAACAGGTATTAACTAAAAATATCGTCACAATTTTTTAGTAAAAATTATGCTAGGTTTCTTGTACTTCTTCTTCTCCTTTATATAGTTACATGATGTATGAGTAGTAATGAAAAAATTATTAAAAGTTAAGTATGGAGATAAAACGTGTAATAAATCAAAAAAATTACATTAAAAAATAAATTCCAAACTTTTTATGGAAAGTTATTAACTTTCGCTTTAAATATTTTATTATACATTTTTCTTACGTGTAGTTTATTATCTTAGTACAGAGGAGTTCCTAAAATAAATTTAGTCACTTTTGTGAAATTATTTTACTTTTGATATAGTTTTTGAAATCTTAAAAAAATTAAAACAAATAATTCAATTGTATACCTTAAGTACATTTGGATTTGGAACTCGATGTTTAAAGATACATTTTTAACATACAATAAGGTAGATTGAATTATGAGACAGAGACATGTCAATTCTTTTCGCCTTGGTTCAAAAATAGAAATAATATGATTATTTTTTTGGAGAGATTTAAAAAGAAATTAATTTCCTGGATTTGGATTGTTCAACAGACTTATTATAAGTATTATAATCTCTAATTACATGTCTTAATTTTCACCGTGTATTCTTAGATATTGGATTAGAAAATAGTCATCATTTAAACTGAAAAAATAATAATTCTTATCCCTACTACATA
Source organism: Hybos culiciformis (assembly GCA_964007475.1). NCBI lineage: Eukaryota > Metazoa > Arthropoda > Insecta > Diptera > Hybotidae > Hybos > Hybos culiciformis. The sequence continues at coordinate 145,109,428 of OZ023273.1, read as the reverse complement.
TATTATGTTAAATAAACTAATTAATATGAAAATAAAATATGTATATAATGTTTTTATTAATTTTTTTTCTTCTATATATTATTTAGTTTCAAGCTTTAACTTTAGGCTACCAGAAAGCAAATTGTTCAACAATTTTAAAATCATGTTTGGAATATGCAAATAAACGTCAAAAAGAATTTCTTCCCGGTGAATCTGAATTTTTAATGGATATCCTTCAAGAGGTAAAAGAAAAGTTCAATGATTTCTTAGATAGAATTATGATAAATCTTAAAATTTTTTATTTTCATATTTTCTTTATTTATTTTACATTATACATTTTATGCCTTAAGTATATATCGACAGTTCCATTTAATAACGACTTATAAAAAATTTTTTTATTTTATGTACCTAAGCATAAAATTTTACATAAAGTTTTTTCGATCTTATTTAATAATTCATCTATTGAGTTCTTTATTTGAAATAAAGCTAAAAAAAAAAGAGATTTCGACTTTATACATAAATTTCTTTTATTTTAATTGAATGAGCCCGCATATTTCGTTGATAACTTGCAGTATCGAAGTGTAATTTTCATTTTAACATTTACAACATTACATGTTTATGTACACCATACACATGTACACGTAAAATTTAAGAATATACCGTACATAATTTTCTTGAATGAATTAAATTTTTATAAAGACATTTTTATATCATGGATAAAAATTTAAGTTCGTTTACGTACATTACAAAAAAAAAATCATAAAACATGTAGAAATTTAGTTATGAAGATAGCAAATTTAATTTTAATTAAATTCAAAGTTGAAATCTACATAAAATATTAAAAGTTTTGTTTTGCACGCATGTACATAGTTGTGAATTAAATTTTATACAAAATAAAAATTTAGATTAACTTGGAGGGAAAATAAGCATCGGTTGTGAATAGTTAGTCTTCTTGGAAAAAAAAAAAACTGCTGAATACTTAAGAGAACTTAAAGTATTATGTTTTAATCAATGATGATTTAAAGACTTAAAATTTATATTTTTAACAGAAAATAATCCTTTTAAGGTATAGTGTGGGAAGGCATTTACTTTTCAATTTATAAAATATTTCACTTTCTTCTGTTTTCTTTTCTAATATTTTATTTTTAGAATTTCTTTTTATTGCAAAAACTGAATTTCACTGTCCCAGTCCCAGTCGCTTTATTTAAATTTTTCTTGCTTTATTAGAACTTCTTAATACAATAAGTACTTAGGTACTTATTTTTTGATTTCGAAAAAGAAACCCAATCACAATTTCGTAACACAGCCCTTGGATTCATGTTATGTTAGCAATTCGGGTCGCTATTTAAATTATATTTCAATTCTTTATTATTATCAAATAAATATTACAACATCAATTACGAATACAGTTCAACATTCTGGAAATTAAGTTATTACGTGCAAGTTACTTAATAATGTTGACAGATTCCTATAACTGATAACCACTTGGGAATAGATTTAATATCTATTTATCATTACGTTTCTTGTTCTCATTTATTTATTTTTAATTCTATATTTATAATATTACTTGCATTATATTTTGTCAAGAATTTATAAAGAAAATAGCTATAGGATTAAAAAGTTTTTTTTTGTTTTTTTTTTGTTTTCTACGTAGGAACATATACATAATAATGTACACTTCTTTTTCCTGTGATTTTATCAGTAAAAATCAAGAAGCATTTAAACACGTGTGCCAGGAATTTTATTGGATGAATGATAAATGAGTTTGGCGTATCGTTATTATTTTTTTTTATATAAATAATGAATGTGTGTGAATGAAATAATAATAAAAAAATAAAATTTATAATTTTCTCTACATAAAAATAAAATACTTACTATATATAGGTACACTATTTATGATGTGAAGATGGAGCTTATTTTTGTTTTTTTTTTTTTTTTTTTGAAAATTTCATAATTTTAGGTATCTGAAAATAAAATCTGGGAAGGAAGTTTAAAAAGTTGAAAAATTGTCTTTTTTTATGTTTTGATTTGTATTCCATTCACAATTTTGCGGAAAAAAAAAAAATAAAATTAATACTGAAAATGATTCAATATAGTTACTATTATTATTGTTGTTTTGAAATAATAAAATTATATAAAAAAATAATAATAAAGTACAATTTTATTTTGTTCATTTTATAAAATTCCAAGTATATGAAATATAAAAATCCAACAGAAACCGACAATGAAATTTGGAAAACTTAAGAACTTATATATATATTAGGGTGGCTCCTATTTGCAAGGAAAATTTTATTTCAATGGTATTGTTGATCGCTCCCCTTAAAAATATACGAAAGCCATAAAATATGAAGTTCTGAAACTCCGAAATGATTTGAGGTAGCTCAAGCCGGTCAAAATATCGAAAAATATGATTTATTCCTCGATTTTTCCACTTTACCCACCCCTGAAATATATTATACCAACCCTGAAATATATTACACCAACCCTGAACATAAAATTAAATATTCTGTAATCGACTTGCAAGAAGCCAAATATAAAAAAAACACTAATACGTACAACGTACATGTACCAGATACTTATATAATTTTTTATTACTCAGTTCTCCACAATAAACAAAATGAGTACTTACTTATTTTTTACTTATTTTTTTACTTATTTTTTACTTATTTTTATAGCGAATGAAAATTGGGAAAATTTTCTTAATCATTATGCCACGCCATTCATTTATATTAACGTTAAGTTTTATTTAAAATTCTTATTTTGGTATGATTCCTTCTGAAATAAGATTTCCATAAATGTTGACGACAAAAATTTATGCATTTTGTATTTTGCATTTATGCAAAAGTTTCCAATGCACCTGAGAAAATAAAATGAATAATTCTGAGGTGTTTCAATGTAAAGTAAATCTTTTGTCAACATTAACTTGACACGAAAATGCAAAATTTTTTTTTATAAATTTTCTCATTATAAAAATATTTTAAATAATTTCTCCATTTACATACTTCTAGAAAACAAAAATATTTTTTTTTACAAAATATGAAAATAAAAGAAATAAAAAACATATAATATAAATATATAATATTAAGAAAACTAAATGCATATTCTGGCCAGGGGCGCCATAGATCCAAGAGCCCGAAAAAACCAAGACCCATGAAATTCCTTGTTTTTTTTTCAATTGAATTAGAAAAGCAGTTTAATTCCCTCGAAACTGGTTTTATGCTTTTCCCGATATAAAAATTGATCTACGAGTATCGCCTGCAAAATTGTAGTGAATGAAGATTTTTTTTAACTATCATGTGAATAAAAAATTATTTAAGATTATCTTTAGGACAATACAAATTAAATAATTTAAGCATTTTATCAATAGAATCGGATGTCCTATTAGAGAAACTAGATCGTAAGGAACTTATAGACAAATCCACCCACAATAAAGACACCAAAGTAAACTTAAATTATAAGGGCGGAAAATTTTAGCCCAGGGCACTCAAACTTGTTAATACGGCCCTGTGCATATCATTTATTTCTAAAGGAAATAATTTTCCTTTTTTTTTTAATTTTTTTTTCTGTTTTTACTATGTGAAACTCTGTCTTTGTGTCTATACTATTTGATTTAATTTTTTTTTCTTATACAGCGAAATTTATTCCTTTTTAATGGCTTTTATAGTGAAATGTGCATCAAGAATTTTTTTTATCAGAACTTTTTATTCTCTGAAATTTGAATAGTAAATTATGTTAAATAAAACCTTGAATTACACAATATGGTCAATGATAGATCAAAAGTCAAAATTTAATAAAATCAGCAGAAAAAATCAAAATAATATTTGTGTAACTTTTATGTTTATTAAACATCGAATCTATAAATTTACTGAATTATACATTTATAAGTCATGTTATTTTCTTATTTCGGAAATGGAACCGAAAATTTAGAAATTTTTTTAATTTCTTTTTTCAAGAAAATTGAAAAGATTTTTATTATATTTTTTGTACAAAAAATGTGAAAATAAATCAGAAACAACCAGCAAACACAATTAAATACTTTTATTTTTTAATTAAACTATTGTAATATACCCATCATTCAGTTATTTTAGCTTATATAAATTTCATTCAAGGTTTTTTGTCATAAATTTCCTCTTAGTCATAATTTGTGCAATTTTCTTTTAAATTTTCTTCTAGATGGAAATTTGTCAAAAATAAAAACAAAAATGGAAATGCATAAATTTTTTATTTTCATTATGTGCTTTATATTTTCATGATTTAAAAAATATATTTAAGGTATATGTGTATATTATTTAATATTTACATATAAATATTAGACTGGTTCTTTTTTGAAGGCACATAGAGATTAATTGGCCGAGTTTTCATACTCCGAGAGTTTTCCTCTAAGAACCAGATGCATATTTCTCGGTTTTTATAAATTTAAGTTTGAAATGACATCGCCATGCTATTTTTGTGATTTATTACTCCTTAGTCTATTTCCAAAGCTACATTTTTTTTAATTTTACAGTTGATTGCGGGAAAACTTTTGAAATTCACTTTAAAAGACTTAAAATATAATAACAGTTTAAGGTATGTTCATAAAATCTTTAGTATAAAAATAATGGGCAAAAATTTAAATAAAAAAATTTTATAAAAATACAAAAGTTCTTGCTTTCGAAATCAAAAATTATATACTTAAAGAACCAAAAATCATTCGCGGTAATTTGGAAAAAAAATTATGAAAAATTTTGGAACCCAATTTTTAAAGCTAATCTACCAGAAACTGGAAACACGACGATGAAAATAAATTATGTGAACCAGTCTAATAAATATATTATATTTATTGTTAACATTTTATTTTCTAGGTTGAAAATTATCTTAAAGTAAAAGGAACTCATTTAGAAAGAGAAATGGCAGCTGAGATTATTTTACATATTCTAGATAAAGTTATGCAAAATGTTGTTTCAATAAATAGTCAACAGGTGAGTTTAGTTATGAAATAATAAAAAAAAAAAAAAACGAAACATGATATCCGGGTAAGCATTTTATTTTTTGAAATGAAAAATCTGTGTTGTACACATAGAAATATTTCAAAAATAATAAATAAATAAAAACTTAAATGTTAGATAGTTACCTGAGAGTACATGCAAATAGTATTATAAATTTTTAAAATTACGGAAAATTGAAATTTTTTGAAATTTGAGTTATGTATATTAAAAATTATAGTGTTTTGAAGAAAAAAAAAAAACAAAAACAATTTTCACATATTTTTCATCATTATAATAATTTAAAGAAGACAAAATATTTCTTACTAAGTAGAAGAACTAAAGCAGAAGTTTTTTCGCCTTGGCAACGTCGTATTTTATTTCTTTCCATTAACAGCTTAAAATATGAAGTAAAATTCTTCAGTGGCTCGTACTTGATATTTTTGTAGAATTTATTTTACCGCGCCAAGTAAGCTCAATAAAATTTAGTAGTTTTGGTATATGATTACATACATACATTGTCTACAAAATTAAGAAAACGTATACGGGTGGAATACATGCATTATATTTTTTATTCTATCGTAGTTGAACTTTGAATCTTTTTTATTAAAAAAATTTATTCATTCTTCTAAAGAAGAAAATTAATTTATAAAAAAAAAAACATTCTTACTTTATTTTATTCGTATACTTTTAATCTTAGCTAATTGATAACCGACTTTAATAATATTTTCTTCTGAATTTATAACGACTATTGGCTTAACATTAAAAATCTTACAGCAATATTTTTTGAATATATTTTTTTTATGGAAAATAAATTGAATTATTTATTGTCATGAAAGTGTTTTTTTTTTTTCTTGTTTTTGGGGGAAAAATATATGAATTTTCATTGTATAAAAATTAATAAAAATGTAAAATAAAATACATTTAGTAGTACACAAAAAATAAAAAAAAAAATAAAAACAAAATAATTTGCAAGAAGATTCACAAGCTTTATTTTCCCTGAAAATTCATTATTTTAAGTCTACAAAATCTCTAAATAGAAATAAATTAATCTCATTGAAATCTCTTGTGTATTAAAAAGAAGTCTTCAAAATAGATTTTTTTGGTATAGATACAGAGAGTGAGTTAAAAAAAAGCTGATAATATCATTGAGTTGTTATTTTAAAATATTATGTATTTTTTATTTTATTTTTTTATTTTTGAAAATAAATAATACGCAAATATTTGCTTGCTGCCTTAGAATTTAAATATTTTCTCGCTCCCATGAAAACCTTTTTTGGATTTCCGTAGCTTTGATCTATTTGCTATTATGTTAATTACATAAATCTGTAATAGATTATGTTGGAAACTAAAATATTATTTCTAAATTTTCTTGTGATTATTGATAAATATAAAGGTTTCGTGCACACTTAGGTCAATTTCAAAATGATCAGATCTGCAAAATTATTTAAAAATATTGCGACAATTATACAATAATTATACTCTTACAAATTGTTTTACGAGCGAATCGTTGAAATATTCCAACTATCATATTTATAAACTCTGTTTCTCTTCTAATCTGCGGCTGGATGTTTTCGAAGACTAAAACCAAGAGTTTTTTCGATTGTGTCTGAAAGTAGCGTAAATAAATCTTCATCCCAGTCCGCATTTTAAAAATATTGATCAAAATGAATTTTAAAGCAACAAAATAAAAAAAATTATAATATGAAATTTAATCTTAAATTTATTTTAATTTTGATCAAATTCAAATTTAAATATTTTAAATTATAAATTTTATTTTTTTACTCAAGCAACAAAAATCATTGCGGAATTTTTTACGAAATTATATTTAAAAAAATTTCTTTAATCTCTATATTCACTACAAACATACAGTCAAAACGACAGAGAAAAAGATGAGTTTATAGTACACTACATTTTTCAAGAAGTATACGAAGCTTCTAATAATTTTCAAAAAATAAAGAAATGCCATAAAAAGAAACACACTGAAAATTCTTATAATCCAAATTTTCCATACAATACTTTGACCTTAGCATTGACTATATTTTCTTGAGATTTTTTTTTAATGATTAAAAAAATAAATAGACAACATAAGTAAAAACATAAATTATACGGCGACGCTGTATATAGTTATTTATTTAAAATATGAAACCTTTTTGGGGATTTCTATACTATGAATGAGACTACCATATGTTGGTTTTTGGCAAAAAATTTTAATGGTAAATTATAATCCAAGTGAAACCCACAATTTTGTTTTTTTTTTTTTTTTTCAAATATAAAAAACGGATAAAACCTTATAAATTAGCATTAATTTTTCCCAAAAAAGTATTAAATTGAATTTGTGGCACATAATAATTTTCTAATTTACTATTTCTGAAATTATTGTTTTTTTTTATGTTTTGTTTTGTTTTGTTTTTTATTTAGTATTTTACTTTATTTAAGGGTGTTTTAACTCATTCAGTGAACCGCAAAAAAAAAAAGTACAACCATGAAAATTGTGTCTCAAAATAAAATCATTTAGATTTTTTTTTTTTTTGTTAAAATCTTCTGTTTTTTTATTTTTTTTTCATTTATTTGCTTTATTTTCTCTTAGAAAATATAAAAATAATAAATAAATTAGAAAAAAAAGGGAAAGGATTTTTCTTGTATCTGATACATAAAGAAAAAAGCCTTCGCAAAGAGTTCATCCTTGACGATAACAAATCTTCTAAATTTAAAGAAAATAAAGTGAAAAATATTTACACAATGAGAATTAAATTAATTAAATTCCATGACTGTAATTGAATTGTTTGAATATAGAATTTCTGTAATATAATAATATAATACCAAAAAAGATGCATAATAATTAATGTGTATATAGTACTTGATTTCACAATACAAGCTTTTACAATTTATTAGCTTCTCCACTTTTGTCTTTGGGACAGATAATTTACCAAAGGAACTTAATGTTATTAAGATTTTAAAAGCCAATTAGATTTAGATGTAGTGTAAATATAATTATTATATGTTCAGTGGTGCCCAATCTTTTATAGCCACGGGCCATTTCAAAAAACATCAGAGGTTTTGGGGCCAAATATTAAAAAAATCATTCTTTCAACCTAGCCCTACATATTACAAATAAATAACATATTTTGATATTTAAAAAAATTTATTGAAAACATTAAAAAAAACAAAACTTTATTATGAATTTTACGCTTCTTGTTCATTGCGTGATTTTAGTTCACTATAATTCAGTTACAAATATAAGCACTTCACAACTATGTATGTTAATTATAATGTGTCAATATATATATTTTTTGGGAAAGTATCTGGAGTCTGTAAAACTAATAGCTTGTCGTTTTGTATTTAAGAGAATTCGCATGAATTCGTATATAAAGTAATCCAGTATTCTTGCTACTTGAGAGCCAAATTAAAAAAAGAAAATATTTTTTCCTGTTTAAGAATTATTACTGTACGAAATAAAAAATAAATATAAACAAATTTTGTATAAGAAAACATTTACATATTTTATATTTTGTTTAAATTCTTAAAAAAAAAGAAATTTATGAAAATTTGAAGTAGATGTATTAATCATAAAATTCAAAACGGGCCAGATAAAAATGCTTAGCGAGTCGTAGTTTGGGCACCACTGTGTTATACCACCAAAAGCTGGACCGATTTGTTTTTAAATAAATATAAATGGATTAACTGATTGGAAATTTATCATTGATAGTACTTGCAACAGTAATACTACTAGCAATAAAAATAATTAATATTCTTTCAGATTTCAAATGCAATGCAATCAGATACATTTATTATTAAATTAGTTATATAATTACATATGTATATGTTTTAATTTAAAACTATAAAAAAGATACAATATTAGAAAATCTTTTTCTTCTTGATTTTTTTGACACATTTTCTTAATAATATTTATAAAAAGATTCTATTTTAAAAGAAAAAATTTTACAAATTTGAACTTTCAAGAACAAAAAAAAATTAGTTAGATTTTTCCTCTCACTGCAAACATTTCAAGAAAACTTCAAAACAGTATACATGTACAATATGAGCATATTTTAAAAAAATCTGTAACTTATGTGATATATTTATATATATCAAATGCCAAAAAAAACAACAAAAATTACGTTTTCCACTTTTAACCCAATGAACACACTTCTTGATTTCAAAGACCAAAAAAATTTAGAACAAAAAAAAAATAACATATAAGTATTTGAAGTTTTTTCAATTCAAAAAGCTGGAAAATTATAAAATTTAAGTTAATCTCACTCTTGTATTATATTAAAGAAAATTTACCTCGAAGGCACATTTTTGTGTAAACTTCCCAAGCAATGTATAGATTAATTTATTATGAGTATGGGTATGGCAAAAAAAGGGATTATGAAATATACAGTAACGTCTTTGGTTTCATAATTCATAACCATATGAAAAATTATACAGAGTTCTATTTGGGTTACAAATCCTGTAATACTTATTTATTTATTTGTTCAATCTATCAGAAAACCCCTTTACAGATTAACTTAAAACTAATAATTACTAGAAATAACAAATTCAATAAAAAAAGTCTATAAGTAAGTGTATTCAATAACTATTAAATAGTATTATATCAAAAGCAGAAAAAAACGAAATAAAAATTTAGAAAAAATAAAAACCAGCTAAATTCAAAACAATTGAAAATTATTTTAACATAATAATTTAACAAATATTTAAATTAAATGATTATAGTGAAAAATATCAATAAAATATATAGATATTCGAGTACCTACTAACTATATACAAAAATTTTATTTTATTATTCAAAATACTATTCCATTATAAAATTATTTCCAATATAGATGCTTTGAAAAAAAAATTTATTGAAATATTATGTACAACCTAGATTTCATTATATTTCTCCTATAATAATAAAATGCGACATTTTTTATAAAGTCTTTCATAATTCTTTATTTTTTATATTTATACATTTTATTAAATATTTTTATTATTATTTTCAATTTCTTTTATAAAAAATAGCAAATAAAAAAATTCCAATTATTGACACAATCAGCTGCATTAAATCGTGAAACTATTGCTGCATCACAATTAGCAACATCAACTTCAGCAGCAGCATCATTAAATAATGGAATAACATCACTTTCATTGCCAGATTCATCATCAGCAGGTGGTCGTACTAAATCAATTGATAGTAATGGAAATAATGGTGGTGTTGCAGATTCAATAACAGATTCGTCATTATCATTTGAACGTTTAAATTCATTTCGGATATACACAACTTCTATGAAGGCCTTACCATTTAATTTAAGAATTTACGGGTAAGTTTTTATTTAATTACAATTTAATTAATAAAGATAAAATTATTAAACTTAAATTTAAAATAATAATTGATAGTTATAATCTATTAAAATAATTTTCATATATTTAGACATTAACCAATAATATATTTTTATAATTTTATGCAAACTTTTGTGAAACTAAGTTGTTATATTAAAGTTGAATGTAATAAAAAATAAACAATTAGGCTAATGCAACACTATCAAACTTAAAAATAAATAAAAAAAAATTAAAAATAAATGTTAACTTTTGTTGTTCAGAACTTTTTCTCTATTTAAACAATGCTTCTTTCCGAAAAAAAAAATAATTGCTCACTAGAGTAAATTCAGAATTCATTCGTATACTTTTTCATTGAGACATTTCATAGATTGTGTGTAACAAAATGGACTATTTTTTTTTTCAGAAAGAAGAGGTGATATAATTTATGAGATTTTCACAGAAGAAAACACGGACCATTATTCACTAAATTTTTTTGAATATACACTGAAATTTATTCATGAATCAATATTCTATCTACCTAGTATTCGTTCTTTCCAATCCGTTCAAAATAATTTTTTTGGACTATAATGTTAACGAAAAAAAATTAGTTCACAACACACAAACATAAAGAAACAATTTTACCATGAAATCAAACAAAAAACGAATTCAAATAATTTTAAATGCATAAACTTTTGAATCAAAAATTTTAATCTGAAAAAATACCAGCGAGTAAACACTATACCATTAAACGAACACCAAAAACAATTAATTTTGCAGAAAAAAAATTAAACGTCAGAAACAAAATTGTTCATTTTTAATTAAAGATAAGCAACAATTTTTACATTACTTGATTTATAAATTTTCAATTGTATATGAAAAAAAATTATATTTAAACTTTTCAACCTCCTCATATGTGAATTTTTAACACAAATACTCAATTATAAAACATTTAATGTTAAATAACATTAAATTAATTTTCCATTATATTAAAAAGTTGTGCACCTTATTAATATTTTTTTTATTGTTAATAGATTCGAAATGAATGTAAATGTTGGAAAATAATGCACTTTAATTTTTTCCGTGTACGCAAAAATTTGTTTATGTTTATATCTCGTACGGATGATATAATTCGTTTTAAGATATTGTTAATTTCTGTAATTTTATTTATCTACAGTCTATAACTCTATACAAATAAACAGTATAAACTAAAGAATTAAGCATATTTATATTCTTTGATGAAAATGTTGGTTTCGTGGAAGAAACTTCTTTTAAAACTAAAAGTTATTTAAATTCTTGTTTACGCAATATCATGTTTATAGTTTGGAACAAAATAAATTAATTGAAAATTTAAATTTAATATATAAAGTATGCGGCAAAACAATAAACTTACAATTATTTTTTAAAAAGTTGAAATTCTCTAACCTACCTGTGGGAAATTTGGCTTTTGCAAATGCAATATGACAACCGTATGATTTTGTCTTATGTATACATTGTATATGTAGACCAATGCTATAATATTAATAAAATAAAATAAAATTTACAAATAATAAATAAACTTACTAAAACACATTTCTATTATTTTTCCGACAATCTGTATATAGTTAAAGTTGATTTATAAAAATGTTAATACTAATTATGAACCAAATGAGATGATAGTTAGAAAACTTGAGTTGATTGATATATTTGATTATCTACTGACCGTAATGATTAATTTAAATTTTTTTTTGCTCCTACACCAAAAATAATGGTCACACAAGAGTCCATTTTTTAATTAAATCTTCATGTCATTCAATTTTCATTTCGCCAAAATTAATAATAATCAATAGTAATATTTTTCAGTTATTTTTTTATATTATAATTTTCAGTATATATAAACTTATATATTTCTAATATTCATTTAAATTACATTTTTGATATCATTGACTTTTTGACAAGAATATGCAACTCTTTTAGTAAGTCAATTAATTTATTTGGTTTTCATCATAAACTATGAATATGTATATTCTTACACACATGACTGTAAATTACAGATATTGAATTAATTTCATAATGGTTTTGTGGTCTGATTTGTAAATCCAATATAATTTATGCTTTAACAAATTTGATAATGATATTATGTATTTTAAGATTGATGATTATTTAATGTTTTATATAGTTTCTTAAAACAAAAACAAAACATCATATAATATTTTACTAATTGAAGGTCTCCTATTTTAATAGTTGTTTTGTGAAAATGGATTAAAAATGGACAATTGAAATATAACCCATAATTAAAATGTCTTTAAATTTTCTTCATTAAATAGTTAGTACATACTTTAATGTATAAATAATAATACTTGTAAATATTAATTTCCTTTTTATGGTGGATAATTTAAATAAACTATTTGAATTATCCACCATAAATTATCCACCATCTCGTTTTTTCAGAATAACTTCAAAGTATGTCGATTTAAAAAAAATTATCAAAAGAATACATTTTCATTTCATTTCTAAAAAAATTTAATATACAAGCGCGATTTCATATGTGCCTGAAAAATAAAACAATGAAACACTTTTTTAGTTAAAAATAAACTGATTTATAACATAATTTCCTTTTAACTCCGAAGAGTTGGTCTTCGACTTTTTCAATGTCCTGGGCGTAATAAAATTGTTTGGAACTCTCAGGTCCTAATTCGAAGAACAAATAACGAGCATCAATTGGAAGACCCGAATATCGAGCGACACTTGTGTTTGTATTAAAATGCAGTTAACATTATGAGGAACCCCCATAATAGATATGGGATTTTTTCCTTTTTTGATGATTTTATAAATTAAAGTCGTGGGGCGACATTTTCAATTAAACTAGTAATTTTATTAATTAATTCGAGAATGCGAAAAAAATTCAACTTTGTTTTCATTTGTAAGAGAAACAATAGGAAATTCTCCTTTTTTTTATAAAACCAGCAGAAAGTTTAACAAAATGATGTTGATTTGATGTTATTCTCAAATTGAGAATCTCATTTATTAAATTTATTGCTCATTTAGCTCTAGACAAGAAACAATTTAAAACTTTTAAATAAATTAACTTTTTTTGTAATGGAAAATATAAAAAAAAAAATTTGCTTGTCAAAAGGGTGAAATGAACAAAAAATCATGATAAAACCATGCATATAATGTATCTCAAATATTCTATATACGTTATATTTTAGTATACGTATCTTTATATGTTTTTTTTGTGCCCAATTAACTAATTGCACCATCCGTAATATTAAAGTTTTGCTTATTAATTATATAATTTTTGGATAAAATTGCTTAATATTTTAAATATTGCCAGGAATAAGACTGAAATGTTAAAAAAAAAATATTTTTCAGTGTTTAAAACTTTCATACACTTACTCGTACGTCATATATAGAGATAATATTGTTTTGTAAAACATTGTATGTACATTAGATTCCTTTTCCATTGCAATGAAATAATCCTTCTTCATGTCCAATATTATTCAAGAAATTATTGTCGATAAAAATTTTACTTCAAAATAATATTCCATTATTAACTAGCTCACTTTCCCTAAGCATTATATATTTGTATTTAATACATTCACCCATTGGATATTATAGTATCTGTCCATTATCAGGAAAATTATAGTATATTATATTGTTGAAAGATAAATTATCCCATTGGATTTTTATATGACGATAGACAATAATCGTTCTAGCCTCTGATAATACCCACATCTAACCGTTCATTTGAGAGTACATATATTATACGATTACGATAATATAATTATTCTTATTATTGATTGTTATATTATTATTTTATTAAAGGTAAAGTTAATTATATATTAATATTGTAATTATAAGAAATTTCCTACAACATTGTGCATATAAGTACAACTGGAATGTATTTTATGTCTTTAATCTGAATCTGTATACATTTATATGATTCGATATATGATTGAATATCTTTAAACAATTAAATTACTCGTTTATTGGATTATCGATTATATACTTATAATAATGATGTGAAAATATTGAATTAAAGACTTTATTATATAAATATTTATATAATGTGTATACTTAATATTTGATTTTAAATAAGAATATAATTAATTTTATTTTGTTATAATCTCTTATTTATAATGTCCTATCTATCTTATTTTATGCAAAATGTTACACTTTATATAATATAGTAATCATTTAAGCAACTACATACTTAGCAGAAATTAAGAAAAAAAATAAACTATTAAAAAACTTTTATTTATTCTTCATTTTCAGGGATGATTTATTTTCGGATCAACTTTACTTAGACATCAGGAGAACGAAAAACTTAATGAACATTATGTCAAATGGAACAATATTTGCATCGGTTATATCCTATAAAAATTTGACCAGATTTTTACCAAAAACATATTATTCACGAGGAAGGTAAGCAAGCGATATATATGAAGTTCTAGCTTTCATGTCACCAGAGAATTCTTATTTGAAAAAAAATATATATATATATATATGTATAACCAGTGCTCGAAGTGAGGCGGGATGGAGTGGGATGCCATCCCGGTACTTCTAAATAATTGTAAACTCATCCCACCACTTCTTAGGATGGAAAAAAGCATCCCGGAACATATTTTTTAAAATTTTAAATAATTTTTTATGAATTTTAAATATTTTTTATCAAAAAGAAATTAAAAATAATTTTAAATGAGACTTAAAATTCAAATAATAAATAGTAGATATTTTGGTTACTAATTGGCTATGTAGATAATTTTCGCACAGCTTTTCATAAATTTAAATTTTTACCCGATCAAATTTTGAATATTCTCTATCTTTAGTTAACTTCCAAATTTTATTAAGAACAGCAGGAGATATAAACAGCAGGAGCATAAAGGCGGTGGGAGAAGAGCATTTGAATTAATGTACTTAGCACATTAAGCCAAGATAAGACATTACACGAGACCAATACTTTGAAGTTCCTAGATTACCAGGCAGAAACACAATGATGTGAAAAGTTAGAAACATATATATATAACAGTTAAAGAAAGTGGAGTAGGATGTTCTATATGCAGTTCATTAAATGATTTAGTAACAACAAAGACGCAACGCAAGGGTTGAAGCTGGTAAAATCTTTGAATGAGTCATTTTTCTACTAAAAAACGACAAAGCGATAGGAACCCCACGAGCCTCAACCTGCTCTTAAAATTTTTTAACCATCCCACCACTTTTAGCCTGCCACTTCGACCACTGTGTATAACAATAAACCTTCAGTTTATATTTATTTTGTCAACATTTTTTATAAAATTTTTTTTGTTTCCCAAAAATAGTTAACTCTTCAGAATATTAATTTTTTTTTACTTAAAATATTTATTGTACAAACATTCATTCAAAAAAAAAATAATTTAATGTTTAAAAACTATTTGGGATGTTATTTCCTTTCGCTCTAGAAGTATAGCGTTAAGTGAAATTGAAAATTTATCTTTTCCCATGTAAATTGTAAAGCAACAATTTATTTTCATTTTGTCTGTAATTTGAATTCTCTGGATTATAGTATTCATATATGCAAATAAAATAAAGTAAATGGAATATTTTTCATCAAAACATATTATATATATTTTTTTTCTCCCAATTTTTCCTAAAGTGATCTTGGTGCTGATTATATGCCATCATCTCGTATTATTGCAACATGGCTATTTCAAGCGAATCGTTCAAACGATAATTACAAAGAACCACTAAATTTACCATTGGAATCTGGTCACGTGGAAATTATATTTCAACATGATTCAATACCAAAAAATACAGACTGGTTGCCAGTTTGTGGGTAAATATAATTCTGTTTATATTTTTATTTTTGGTTTTATATATTCATTTAATGCTAAAGACCATATTAGTAGCATATTGAAAAATAAGTTAATATAGTATATTTAACTAATTTTTATGGTGGTGATAAAAACTAGAAACGTAAAATTATAGTTTTAAAATAAATTTAATGAACAATATTAGAAATATGTACATCATATAATTTAGTGAAACATTATATTACTTTGATTTGATAACCTTAGGAAACTTGACAACTTTGTATCTATATTGCTAAGAAATTTTAAATCGAATCTAATCGTAATTTTGTAGCTGAGCCATTACGATTAGCTTATTCCTAAAAATAATTTAAAGTTCATGTACTCATATTTGAAATTGAATTCAATCGACAATCGCTCTCATGCTCAGCGCTCTCATGCTCAGCGCTCTCTTTACCAAAAAAGATTAATTTTAATTTAAATTTAATTTCTTCCCAAATGGTGATTGTTAAATAATAATTGTGTAAATAAAACTTAAATTCAGCAGAAAATATTGCATTAATTGAATTTGAAATTTTCACATTATGTCAGAACAAAAAAAAAATACCAATTTATAAAAACAAATTTAAATTTTTTACCACACAATAAAACATTAAATTTTATTTATGAATGCGTTTATTTTATTTCTCTAAATAAAAATTTAAATAACTCAGATTTTGATATAGCATAGTTATAAAATTCGATTTTGAGATTTTGGCGGTTCAGCAACCAACTAAATCAAAATATTTTTCATTTAATGAACATATTTATTAAAGTCATATAGTTGAAAATACATTCTTAAGGCATGCAAATGTTATACATAGAAAATAAATCGGATAAAGAAAAATTATAATTAATATTTTTTATTATACATTAAAAGTATTGTTTGTAATACTTTACAAACATTTATATTTAATCAAACAAATTTCCAAGATTCAATTTTCTTATGCTCTCAAGTTTCATTTAATTTCTCAATTCGTCATCATATCAGAATAAAAACTCAAAAAATTCCAAAAACCGAATATATAATTTGCTACAAATAAAAAAACTTATCAAAACAATATTTCAATGAAGCGCAAGTCCTTTCTTAACCTAGATTCATGTTCCGACATATATACAACAGGTCTAACTAACAATAATGAACAAATTTTAACAATTTCTGACCGTCAGCCGATAATCTCTCGAAAATCTATACGTTCTAATGTATGTTTGTACATTCATACATTCATGTGTGAATACTTTTTGCAAAAACTTATCAACCAAAATAAAATGTATCTATTCTTAAATTTTTTTTTTTATAAAACAATTATTATTAAATATATGTATGAAAAATTTTAATTTAGATACATAGTTTTATATCAAATACATTATTATGTTTGTATAATTAAAATTACTGTTTCAGTCGCCTTATGACGATACAGATTTGCATTTTATATCTATCAGGTTTTCTATTATTATTATTATTATTATTATTATTACTATTATTTTAATTCTGGATAACAATTTTCTACTTAAAATGCATACCATACAAAATAATAAAAATAAATATGTTGGTTGTATTATGTTAAAAAAAAAAAAAAATTTTTTGCAACAAAAAACATAAAATTTGATGAACAAACTAAAAGTTACACACTCCTCAGGTACCTGTTAAAATGAAAATTTTCATGAAAATTGAAAAATAAAACAAGAGAAAATGTAAATAATAATGATAGTAACAAAATAATAACAAAATAATAATAAAAAGTTTTCATATTATATTATAATAGAAAACTATAGAAAACTTCCAAACTACAATAATTATTTACATACATTAAAATAATTTTATTTAAACTTATTATTATTTATTTTTTGATTGTTAAAAAAAACAACAACAACAACAACACAATTTTATGTGTACACTTATGGAAAATAAAAAAAAAATTAAAATAATAAAACAAAGTTATGAAATGAGGTCAACATTTGAATCAACATGGCGAACTGATTTATGCATAACGAAAAATTTAATGGAAAATATGACCAGATGTATCTGTCCATTATCAGGAACATTTGTGGTATTAATGGCTAGAAAAAATTATAATGTAAGTACCAAAAAAAAATATATAGAAATTTATTGATTCCAAACAGAAATAAAAAAAAAATATTTTAATTAATATAATTTTTATTCTTTGCGTTTATTCAAAATTAAAAATAATTTTATGTACATTATGTAATTATGATAAAATAATATATAATATAATAAAATGTATTGAAGTTTACCCAAAATAAAACCGCATTATTTTGAAAACAGCCGAATGAACAATTTATCCGTATATATATATATATACGGAATAATGGAATTATAGGGGATTTGTAAAATAAAATTGAATAAAATATTTTTTTTTTTTTTTTATCAAATTTAATAAAATTGACAATACTTAATAATTTTTTTTTTTTTTAACTTTAAATTTATATTGACAATAAAATTATTTATAAATAATTCATTCACGTTTAAATAGTTTTTCTGCAATTACTATATATATATAGTTATGTTGTTACCATAATTTTTGATAAGAATTTTCCAAATCTGAAATAATTATACTTAAAACAAAATTTCTATACCTTCAAAATAAAATGTTATGCCTAAATCTGATACTTTGTTTATATTCTTTTTAATTGGTAACTATATAATCAATCACCATACCAATCATATATACAAAATTCCATCTTAGTAGCAAATATCGATTTCTATAACTGTATCTAACCAGAATATAATTATATATTAATAACTTAAAATTTTATTCTTGGAATTTTCTTTTTCTTGCTATATAAATACATACATTCCCTGTCTTTTTTTTCAAACTAAAAATTCAAAATTATTGGAAATTCTTGGAAAAATTAATTTAATACATTTTACTAAAAATCATATTACATTGACCCCAGTATGAGTGTGGTAAATAGAACAGAAATCAAAAATCTAAGTGAATTTATTTAACCGATAATTTGAATATTTAATATTTATTTAATTCAACACTAGTAGATATTAAACTAGACTGATTTTAAACAAAACTTCTTTTTTATTCCATTACATTATTTTTTTTTTTGTTAGAATTGTTTAACTTCGAATAACTTAATCTCAATGCCTTTTGAACTTTGATACTACCATTTTTTTATCCTTTTTAAATTTTTTAATCAGTTTTATAGACACACACTCTAAAAAAAAGTTCGCAATTTTATTTAATAAATTTTATTTTACTATTTTTGTAACATAAAAATAGGGTTTTTTTTGTGATAAATGTAAAAAAAATCAAAAATTATATAGATAGATGACATAAAATTTTAGACAGACCTTTTGTTTTTTGTAGTTTTGCTTCCAACCAAGAGTTCTAATAATCTCGAAAATATTTATTCAGAAAAATTTTCAATTAAAATAGTGAAAAGCTTATCAAATTTTCTTGTGTGTTATTAAATAGAATCATGGAAGTTAAAAGTTAGAATATAGAAAAAGATTTATGTGCATTTTAAATATACGTTTTTTTTTCACTTATTTTGTCAAATTAAAAATAGCAAGTGCTGAGAAAAAAAAAATTCTTTTTTTTTTTTAAGAATTTTATGGTTAATTCTTTTTTTTTTTTTTTTTATAAATTGGCTTTTCACTTCTGTAGTAAATAAACTAAAAAAGTTGCCAAAAGTGTTGAAAAATACTTTAGGGTTAGTTTTTATCATTGAATTTTTATCTAAATTTTTATTTAATTTTTTTTTTTTTTTTTATGTTTTAAAGTTAGTAAAGAAAAAAATATAAAAAAAAAATAATAAATTTAGAATAAATATATTATATAAGGATAAATTAAACGTCAACCGGTTTTTTGTTTTAAATTTAAAGAAATTTAAAAAAAATTAATAGAAAATTGTACTTTTGAACTGCGACAATGTGGAGAATAAAGTTGGTTATAAAAGACAACAAATTTAGTTATAACTCTTCTGATATTAAGATAAATACTTACATTATACAATAGCTTGAATATTGGTTATATACTGGTTATTCAAAATCTTTTGACTACATATAATTTGTATAAAGAAAAGATATCTTACGAAAAGATATCTTAAGTCTTCAATGTTATTGGCCATAAAATAATTTTATTCGCATTAAGTCCAATAATAAAAATTAAACCGTGTTTCAATTAATTTTGCAATAAAATCAATATTTATTAAAATTAATAGTAAATAGTTATTTAAATAGGTCAAATCCAACCAGCAGATGGCTTGAGTAAGATTCGCAAATTTGTTCTTACTAAAAAAAATTTCATATGATTATAGCAATATTTGCTATATTTTTTTTTTGATTCTCCACAGAGTTTTTTTTTTTTTTGCATTGTACCCTCATCTTCCAAACCCATTAAAATGGTTCAATCTTAAGAGTATTAGGTATTACATCATATTACAAAATAATTTTTTCATCATATTATTCGAAAACAACAATGTTAAACACTTAGATATTAAATATAAATTAATTGAAAATTACTTTTAAAAATAAGAAATTGTTAAAACAAAATTATATTTTAAATTGTTCAAACAAAATATCTGTATTCAAAACCACAAAGCTATTTTTTTTTTTTTTTTATTTATTATTTGAATAGTTATAAAAATAATAAAGTTAAAATTTTAATTATTTTCCTTTTTTAATTTCTTTAAAAAAAAAATAAAATAAACAGGCAACCATAACAAATCGTACAACATCAACAGCACGTCCTATTTTTGTTATAATAAGTTGCGGTTGTTGTTTCTTACAATCCTGCACAGCATTTGCATTTTTAATACCAATTTTATACAATCGAAAGTGTTGTATAACATTTTTAAAAATGCAATTTTGTACATCAACATCTACTGTAATGGCAATCTATTTGCTTGGATTTTTAAAACTTTTACCACAAGTAAGTAGTACATATTCCACTCAAAATATTATATTATTTAAACATTAAAAGTACATATATAATATTAATATACCTATAGCACAGTAAAGTTTGTTTAAAAAAAAAAATAAATAAATATTATTGTTACATAGTTTATATATGAAGTAAAATATATGCCAAGCTTAATATTTATTTTTTTATTTATATCAATATACTATAGTCCGAATAGCATACAGGCATTTTGGAAAAAAAAATTAAAACTTGAAGATAAACTTTAAAAAAATTTTTTTTTTAAAGAGAATCTCCTTTAATTAATTTAATTCAATATGAGTTTACTTGGAATTAAAAAATATATAATATATATATACTGTAATCTACATGTTAAATAATACTACTATACACAATGCATTTAAAGCAAGGAAAATTTTAATTCAATAAGGAAAATTTCTTGAATAAAAAAAAATTCCTCATAAAATTTTACTCATTTTGTTTGAATGACTTTTTTTTTTAATTAAAGAATTGTTTGTAAATATCATTAAATTATTTTTTTGGATGAGACAGAAAAAGCAGTTCTACGAACCAGAACAATTGATATTTTTCCTTCTAGATGAAAATTTCTAAAAAAAAATTCTGAAAAATATCAATTAAATGCATTTAAAAGCTACATATTAAATTATTGAAATTTAAGAATTCACGACTATTAATGAGAACTTTTGTTATTATGTATTTTTCTTCAATTTGTAAATTCATTGGATTTATAATGTAGTTAAATGAAAATTGTTCAACCCTTTACTAATTTAATGCATCATGCAAATTTGCGTGGATTTCAGGAGGATAGAAAAAAAATTGTTTTTATATGCAAAAGATTATCAAACATTTTTATCACATTATATCTTCTTTACAAAATTTCATAAAACCTTTAAGCCAAAACATGAGAAAACTTAATAATTATTATCACTACATTAAACACATTCTATGTGTGAATATATAGTTTTGTTTGGAAAATATTTGCATAAATTTTCGATTGTTGATAATGGTTGTTGTTGAATGAAGTACAAATGCATGTCTACTGTTGTTCAATAATATCTTTTATATATTATTCAAATGTTTATATTACACACTTGCAAATATTACCATAGTAATATTAACATATATATATATATATATATATTGTAACATATATTGTTACTGATTGATGGTCAATTATTATCTAAAACTTTTTAAAAGCATTTTTAAAGTTTATTTAATTTTAAGCTTATTTTAAAGTAAAAGATAAGCTTTATATGGACAGTATGGAGACTTAACTAACTTTTATTTGTAAAATTTTAATTTAAAGTCCTGAATTGTGAAAATCAAATAAATGTTGTACAAGTAAAACCAACAAATAATTTTAATATTACATTAAGAAGTAAATAACGTACGTATTTGTAGTCTACAACTTGTAGATTCTCAAATCAATATTTTTTATACATTTTGGTATCAATTTATATACACATTTTGGAAAATTTATTGATCTTTTAATATTTTCAATTTTATATTCTTCTTTTCATAAAAGCAATATGTTTAATTAAATGAAATATAAAATTAGAAAAACATTATTGTATCTTTTATATATTTTATCTTTCTCATGTAATTTAAAGTTTTTCACATTAAAAACAAAAAAAAAAAAAGAAAAGAAAAACAAAGATTTTCATTTTCAATTTTCTTACTTTATTAATAAAAATTAAACTTAAAGCTTATTTCATAAAAAAAAATAATACAAATACACAACATATCTATGTTATATGTTCATTAAACTTTTGAAACAAAATATATGTTGAAAATATTTTTATAAAAAAATAAAACCTATAATTTGATTTCAATTCCATTACTCTTCCTAATTTTTAAAAAATTATATCCATCTGGTAAATTGATTTTTAACAATAAATTTTTCTTTGCCCTGAAGACTATATATGAAAAATCTTTCCAATAATAATCATTACACATTTCAATCGTAAAAGAAAGAATAAAAAAAATAAAAACTAAAAATCAAGAATAAAAAAAAAAAAATAAGAATCTACATTTAATCAAAAGAATTTTCTATTATTTTACTCTGTAGAAATATTGAAAAGAAAAACTAAAACAAGAGCCAGAGGATATTGTTTCGAAGATTTCCGCAAACACTTTTAAAGTAATTCGCACAAACTAATGCAGCATTTTCTATAGAAGCTTATTCGGCCACCATAATTTTCTTCAGTCAGTCCAAAAGTTGACATGAAAAATACACAAAAATGATTGGACAAAATTGAAAAAGAATATTATCTCCATAATCATTATACAAAAACAAAATCTATTCAGATTTTAAAATTTGGAACAAATTTTTCGGAAAACTTCATAGCAATATTTTAACTTCAACAAATTAAATTTTAACTTAAGAGCATTTTATAAAAGAAAAGTTTTTTTTTTTACATTTATTGTTCAGTTTTCGATGCAGAAAAAAATTTAAGATATCAAAATTGTATACCACCAACTTCAATTTGATATTTCAAAAATTTTATTGAATAAAATTCCCAAAATATGTTCTTTTCTTTAACTTAAGGAAAAGTTGTGTTAACTTTTGAAAAAAAAAATGGAAGTTAATAAAATGGATTAACAATAAAAGAACATTACCAACAAGATGATTAAAAAAATATATTTCCATCTTACTCTATCTTATTGAATAATTTTTCTTAACACTTTGGTACGGTGCAAAGTTAATGGTTTTAAGTTTAAAGAAAAAAACTTTTTTTATTTTGATCTTGAATACCAAATCATTCTTTTGATGTTAAAAAAACAAAAAAAAAAAAACTTTACCCATATTTTAATTATTACCTTAATCCTCTTTCACCTTCAATAAAATATTATTTAACGACTTTTGAAAACAAATTAAACTCATTGCAAAAAATTAAAATGTCATAAAAAAAAGAGAAAAGAGAAATTTTGAAATAAATTGTTTTGACATAAATACTCAGGGTTCTAGAATTTCAACACAATTATTAATATCACAGCTACCTTGTCATCAATTCACTTTTAAGATTTATTGTCAAGCCTGTTTTCCTGATCAAATAACTCATTTGTGAGTTGTAGTGTAGTGTAGCTGATTTAATCGAAATAGCGAACTCATAAATCCAAGTTACATTAAATATTAAGAACACATCAACACAATAACAATTCAAAGAATTAATTATTGATTTTTATACATATATATTACATTTTTATGAATTAGCGAATTTTAATTATATAGTTCGATAATATATTCCTCATAATTTGTTGGCAAAACATATACGAAAAATTTATACTATTATATAATAATTTATAATTTTAAAATACTTATTTATAGCACCTAATAGGTATTTTTACCACACAAACTTAAATTTTTTCTTGGTAAATGAAAATTCATACTATTATAAATTTACCTGGCAATAATAATAATTAAATTGAATGCTAGATATTAAGAAGCTTATTTTAAATAAACTAAAATTTTACTCCAAATTTAAATCTGTTTTTCTATTATTTAATTTTTATTTTTATATTCTATCAATTTTAACAACAAATTATAAAAAATTTAACCATCATTAAAAATTTAAAAAAAAAATAAATTTTGTTGAAAACAAACTGAAAATATAATAATTAAAGTAAATATTTAATTTATCGATTTTTTCAATACATTTTTATGTATCTAACATATATAATTAATTATTAACATATCACATTACAACATATTTTAACAATTCAAAATCAAAAGATTTTCATAAATTTTAATTTACTAGAGGACAGAGTATTTATAAAATTCAAAGAAAATGAATTTTTCACATTTAACTGCAACTACATTAAAGAATGTAGGAATGTGACGTTAACCATATAATTTTTATTAATTCATCTTAGAAACAAAATTATTTAAAATTTTTTAAACTACCTAACTAAACTCTTTTTTTTAAACATTATAAAATTTTCATCTAATAACAATATCAGTTTCATTCAACTATATGTAATTTATGTGCCAAAAATTTTTAATGAAAACAATTTGTTTTTAAATATCTGTTCTGATAAATATTATTATTACTCTGAAAATTTGAATTGCAATTTTTATAAAATCAATGATTTATTTTTAAAATAATTTATGTAAAAAAGGACAAAAAAAACAAATGGTAATCATTTTACATTGTATTGTAGTAATTTTGTTGATAGTTTAATGACCGGAAACATGGTATTATTTTTGTAAAACTATTTTATCTACAAATTGTAAATCAAATTGACTGAGAGAAAGAACAAAAAAAAAATATTACGATTCTATCGAATAGAAGAAAATATAATAAAAAATTTTACAGGAAAATCTATTTTTGCCCTCAAGGCAACAAAACATTTCAACAATCGGTTTCTTACAAAATTGATATTTTTTATTTTATTATTTTTCATTGATTCCTTCCTTCCCTAATAATAAAATTTTGTTCAATAAAAATTATCAATTTTATCAGAATTTTCTTTTTAATAAAACTGTCAAAGCTCAGTTTTTTATATGCATACATTTAATGTTGCTATTTAGAAAGTTTTGTTTTTTTAGAGTGCGATGACATTTTTATTTCAGGCATATTGTGGGTTCTATGATTTGTTGAAAAACTTAAACATATTTATAATAATGATACAATTATGATTGCAATACAAAAACTTGATTAACCTATACAACAGTTTTTGAAAAACTAAATAAACATAAACTTCAATTCCGGATACAATTTACAATAAAAGAGGCTTACAATTAATTTTCCAAAAATATTTTCCACATGAACATATACACCGGATGTTTTAATAAAAATTATTATGTATTACGTTAGTTTTAATTAATAAACTTTTTTTTTTAGATAATTCAAGTATTAGAAAAGTTATATTTCCCAAAAAAAGGATCTAAAATAAGCTTTCGAGCCGAAGACTAAGCATCGATTTATGTGAGAATTCTGATATTTTCTTCTAACTATTTATGTTCATGATATACTTAAATATACATTAAAAACAGATAACATATTATTTAAAAAAAAATTCAAATTACAACAAAAACAAAATATACTCAAACGTCGAACAACATAATCTTATAATCTTCTTCTATAATTCGGCATTTACAACAAAAGTCAATCAGTTTCAAATTTTAGATACACAAAAGTCATGATAGGTATATCCTTTTTATCAAAATTGTTATCAAATTGAAATTGATAGAAGATAAATTTTATTCATAAGTAGAATTAAATATTTTTCATCAAAATTTGATAAGGGTCAACTTCAAAAAAATAAAATAAAAAATATAAACCTGAGATCATATTGAAAAAGTATCAAAAAAATATTGAACGAATTTTATTTATTTTTTTTTTTTTTTCAATACTACATTATTTTAAGCTAATATTCAGAGAAATAAATAAAAATGTTATAAGATCTGTGAAAAGGTCCATTATAATTTTTTCGCTTGTTCAATTGAATATGTATAAGAAGAAATTTTCTTCAGGGAACAAATTCGTTTTTTTTTCCAATAAAAGATCCCTTAAGAACGTTTTCAAAATTTCTGATAATCGTACAAAACAAGGTTACTACACTGTGAAACATTTCAGCAGATATTATCCCTTTTAAAACTAATTAACGAAGACAAAATTATTTGCCTAATCAAAATTCATTGTCTAACCAACATTATTGAACATTTAGAATTTATTTAGTAATCTAAAATGCAAAATATCAAAACAAACTCATTTAATGTATAACCAATCAATTTGATTTCAGGTTAAAATACCTACAATTTAAAATATCCATTTAATTTGACAAAAAAATTGAAAACATTATTTTGATTTCAAATGAAATTTTAATGTTATATGACCCTAATCTGTCATATAAATACTTGACTTAGAATTTTATTTTCCGCCTAAATCAACCGAAGTTCAATTCCATTTCAATACAAAAATCTTTTTTTTTTTTTTTTAAATTCATTAAGATTATAAAGCAAATAAAGAACTATTAATTTATTTTTAAATGATTTAGATTTAATTTTTTTTATGTGTTAAATAAAAAATTTTGAATAAAAATTTAAATAAAAACATCATGAAAACCATTAAATAGTTTTGCACTATGTTCTATAAAAATAAACCAGGCAATTTAATGGTTTTTCATGGATTAAATGGATTTATTTTTTTTTTTTTTTAAATAAATCGTTATATATAATAGTTTTTTTTTTTTTATATTTATTTTATTTTTTATTTAATGTTTTTTTTTTTTGCAGAAAATTTTGTATTTAATATTTAAAAAAAAAAAAAAAAAATGGAATATTTTTTCTGGGGATAAATTTTACAGACTTTAAATTAAGATATTTAAATCTGGTAGAATTAAAGGGAAAAAAAAAATTTTTAGGGAGAAATATTTTAAGAAGCAATGAAATTTCGGTATTTTGTTAAAGGATTTCGAAAAGTTTTAATCTTATTAAGTAGGTACATAAAAAGTGCACATTATCTATACATATATAATAAATACGTTTACATAATGGAAAACTAAAAAAAAATTCTTACATATTCTTGTTAATATTGAAATTTTTCCTTTTTTCGAGAGAATTTTTATGCCATTTGAAGAAATCTGAAAGCAATTATTATTGATATGTTTCATACATGCTTCATGCATACAACTGAAGATCAGAATGTTTTACTTGACACCACTATTCTTCAGATGAGTAAAATTAAATATTGAAAGAAAAAGGAAAATTGGAAATTTCTTATCACTAGTTGCCGCTTCAGAAGTTTTCAAAGAAAATATTCAAAAATGTTATGAGCTCTTGTTGACAAAATCCATAAAAAATGATAAAAATATTTATTATTTATTTTTTATTTCCATAATTTTGCTAATGAGATCATTATAAGAAAAACAAGTAAAATAAAAATATACACAGAATAAAAAAAAAAAAAATTCCATTTAAGTTTGTTAATTTGTTGAGATTTTCGATAATAAGATAATTTTTCTTTCCTTTTTTTTTTTTGTTTTTATGAAAAACATTGAAAAACTTTTGATCATATAATAATAATAAACAAAATAAATCTAAATTTTGTTCCCCCAAAAAATAAAATCAAAATACAATTAAGATTTTAATCATTTCCGATTCTAATTTCCTTTTTTATTTGGAAAATTTGTAAACAAATTTTCTGCATAATTTGTTTGTGTTTCATATAAGAAAAATTTTTATTTTTTTTATTTTGAAATGAATAAAAACAAAGATGAAATTAAATTGATTTAAATCTTTTTTTTCAATACGTAGCTGGGTACCAAGGTACCTACATATTTTCTTATGAATTTGTACATAATATAATTTAATTTACCTTGAATTTATATATAAAAAAAAAATGTTTGTTTTTATTTACTTTTTTTCTCGAGAAAATGTTGTTAAAAATAAAATTCATTTAATAAAAAAGTTTTTAAACCGAGATTCCAATGCTCCAAAGAAGCATAAATTTATATTTATTCAATATAAAAAATATTATAAATATACACAAATATATACATTTTGAAATCAAATACATAATGATAAATTTGATAATAACTTTGATTTGCGTACGTATATTTTTCTATTACATTTACGTATTTGACATGATTTATGGACGTAGGTATATGGATACGTCGTCTCAGATTTACATAATTATGATGACAAGAAATTATAGGCTCCGTTGGAACTTAGTTGTATTATAAATATTCAACTACCACTGGTTTTTTTTTTCACCAATTAAATGTGATGGTTCTTTTGTAATATTTTTTTCAGAAACTTCATAAAGGAATATTTCACAAACTAAATATGAGGGCTACGAAAACCAATAAAGCTATTGATATCCTATTATAAATATAAAAATATCGAGGTACTTAGTACTGCCTTTAATTTAGAATTTATTACTATTAAAATAAAAAATTTAATTGGCAATAATTTATTTGGTCGAATTCTTAGAAAAACTTTTCTAAAATCTGATAAATAGCATTTTTTTAAAACTTTTTTCCTCAATTTCTTTAAAAACATTTCTATTCTCCAATTCTACAAATTATTACTTTTCTTTATGTTTTAATTTTTATATAAATTCAAATATATACTATTTCTGTATATTATTCAACGAAAATAATAATATTTTAGTTAAATTTATTTAAAATCGAAAATTAAGAATTTGTAGTAATTTCTTTTAATGTTTATGCCGGCAAAAAGTAGTAGTAGGTACATTTTATTTATTATTGTTATGAGGTGGGAAAATAATGCTTTAATCACATATCACATATGCTTTGATGACATATTGTCTATATATAATCAAACTTATCTATCAAACAGTTTAAGCTCCGCTGTAAGAAGGTTCTGGGATTGGGATGTACTCAAAGATAAAATACAATTTTTTTTAAACAATATTATATTCTATCAGTTTCAAGGTTTCAATTCATCATAACAATTTCGTAATAAGATTCTATTATAATTTTTATAGCAATATTCATGCCCTTTTGACCAATCATATCCAACTGAATACGCAAAAATTTGGCCAGAAGAATCAAATGTACACTTATTTAGTGGCTGATTAAATCTTTCTGAGTTTTTTAATTCAGACCTATAATCCGTATCCCAAAAAGAAAACGTTCCATCAGAACCAACAGAGGCCATCGTCCTGTGGATAGGATGAAATGCAATATCATTGATCGGATATATATTCTGACAAACGTCATTCTCGTCTACTCTATGACATTTAAAAATGAAATTATCTTGTGTTGGCAATGGATTTACATATTTTATGGCAATACGTCCGTCTATTCCACCGATGGCACATCCTACTGGATTTCCAGTTTTATCTTTAAAAATCGACACAACTCTAAGCTGTGAGTTTAGTAGATTTTCATCTCTTTTATATTCCATTGGAGAGTAATCCAGTGAATATATTAATATGACATTTTGAGCGGTTCCAACTACAGCCATCGGATATATAACATCAGAGCAATAACATCGTTCTGGAAGATTGATGGACATCATTGGAGTCGGAGATCTTGTATCCCAGAACTTTATTGTTTTATCCCAAGATCCAGTCATTAAGCAAGAATAATTATTACCTTTTATCCAGTGACAAGTTTTAACGGGGGCATCATGTTTTGCAACTTCCAACGTCTGATTGGTTACTAAATCCCAACTTTGCACTATATTATTGCAAGAAGCTATAAAAATTTTTGTCCCATCATCTGACCAACATACATCCAAAATTGGATTATTTATAGTTTGAATAGATTTCAAAGTTGTATAACAATTTTGATTTACTTGCCAGCAATAAACTTTGCCATCCCAGCTTCCTGCTACAAGAAAACATTCTCTCAAAATTGAAGGGCTAAATCGTAAAGAAGAAATTGTATCTGATGGTGGTGAATTTACTTCCACATCATTCATACAATCTGTTGTGCAATCTTCTATAACAGGTGGAAGAAAGCCTCTAAAACTGTCCATGTTGTTTAATTCTCAAAACGATTATAATCTCTTTATTAAAAACAAAATTACGATTACATTTGTACAACTTGAGTTTAATTAAAAATTATTTCACCTTAAATATTATATATAAAAAAAAAAAGAATAAAATAAAATAGAAATAATTACAATATTATAATTTCATTTGATTATTTTTAGAATGTCAAATTTATTACATAATTTCAATTTAAAAGCTAATCAGAATTAAATTTAACATAACAAAACTATTTATCAAATTTCAAGAAATTAATATATGATTATGTATAAAGAAATAAACAAAATTATATTGTGTAGAAGTATTAAAAATAACTAAGAAATTCGAGTATAATAATGTTATGACTTTTTTATATCTTTTGAATACTAGTGATATGTTAATTAGAATACAAGAATGGTAAATCTATATTCTTTTTAATTTCACATTCAAAACTATTCCAATCACTCTAAATTAATACTTCAAAAAAAAAAATCTTACAGAGGTGGTGTACAAAATAGATTTTAGAAATAATAATTTATTCATCATTTCATTTCCAATTTATTACGCAATAATTAAAATTTCTGCGATTATCAATTAATTTCTCACTTAAATTTTTCTGTAATACTTTTTAATTTTGCTATTTTATAAAATACATATATTTCATAGAATAATATAATTAATTTTTGTTAAATCAATAAAATAATATTTAATTAAGTTTGTAAATTAAAATCCATTAACATTTTAACAATAATACATAATGAAGAGAAGAAAAAAAAAATTAAAAATAAACATAAAATTCTCATTACAAATGACTACTTAAGTATTAAATATTTTTTTTTTTTTCAGATTAAAAAAAATGGGTTAAGTATTCCGTTTTTATTTATTTTCTTAATAAAAATAAAACACCTTTTGAATGAAAAATACCTATATTAAAAAATATCTTATAATAAAATAATAATAATAATAATCTAACTACAGTGTACTACACTCTATATAGTACAATATCCTTGTGTAACTAATAATAATAATAATAATAAAAAATAAGAATGAAAATTCAAAGCACTCAAAAGATAAAAGATTTTAATTTTTAATTAATTCACTTGGGACTTCAAAATTTTCTTATTTTGTTTTTTTTTTTTTGTTTCTTCTTCTATCTCTTGCTTTTCTACGTGTGTTTTTCTTATCAATAATAAATAAATAAATGAAAAAAAAAAATGTAAATAAAAATTTATCACTTTTATGAAAAAAAATATATAAAGTAATACAAATAAACTTTAGAATACATTTCATTATTTTTAAAACTCAAATGCCTGCACATATTATAAATTAAAGGCAGTAGCATTTAAATTTAAAACTAAAAATTATAAATAAAATTGTTTTCATATGCAAATACATTTATATTGAAAACATAAATATTAGGACTGATTCCTCGTTATATACATGCTTTTTGGTATAAGGTAAATAAAAATTTTAAAGTATTTTTAAATTTATGTTAAAACAATTAATTCTAAATCTATCAAGAACAATCTGTCAAATTTTCATAATGTCAATACGGATAAAAATGTTGTGGTCTTAAACTGAGACACCCTGTTCCTGAAAATCAGGAATTCTGCCTTTCTTGTGCTTTAATACAAATTTAATTCAATTGTAGGAAAATTATTCTAATTGTCAGGAAAATTTTCTCCATCTACTCTTTCGTTTTTGCGTCGGGCGTTAAAAACAAAAAATTTCCTTTGACTTTCATATAAAATTTTTAAAATATATATACATATATATATATATATACATATATATTTTAATTTAACATTTTTTCAGAAATTAATGAATTCCATTGCTTCATCCTTTCATTTATCGAACATCCATATAAAGTATAATTGTGATAACAAATTTGTTTTATTTACACCATTTTTTTATATTTTTTATATTTTTATTTTTTATCACATATTTTATTCAAAATTACTATAATTAATAATTAAAAAAAAAAAGACAAACAACAAGAGCGATTTAATTATATACATGCATAATATTCGAATTTTAACTAACTATCCACGAAGATTTTTTCAAAATATAGAAATTGGTTTAATTATTCTGGTATACTCTTTTTTAAATTGCCTCATCAAAAATTTTCAACAACATTGGCTAGAACTCTGCGATAAAAAAGTTAGATATTTGTAGCGGGATTTTAAAACTCCAAACTTCGCTTATTCTATGCTTAATTTATATCGTTGTTAATTGTACATATCTACACATGTGATACAGATAAACAAATATTGTGAAAAACTTATTTAAATACCTAAGGATTTTAAAAATATATCGACATTATTCATATTATTGTGTCTGTGTGTATAAGATTTATGTGCAATATTCCTATATGAATTTTTTTTTAACATTATTTAAAAAAATAATAATTCAATGCACTTTTTTTTTTTATTATTTATTTCAAACATGAAAAATATTTTTTATATATATGAAATTTCAATGAATAATTAATGAAATTGTTTATTAATTCCTCAA
This sequence comes from Hybos culiciformis, assembly GCA_964007475.1. Classification (NCBI taxonomy): domain Eukaryota; kingdom Metazoa; phylum Arthropoda; class Insecta; order Diptera; family Hybotidae; genus Hybos; species Hybos culiciformis. Next base: position 145,076,507 of record OZ023273.1, on the reverse strand, counting down.
TATAATAATTAATTTTTTTTTATTTATGAAAAATAATTCCATTTTAATTATATTTATCCAGAAAAATGCTTAAGGTTCAGTTCACATAAAAAATTTAATTCAATTCAAATAATATCTTGAAATCGATAAGTTATATTTTTGCTTTAAGATTATTATTAAACGCAATAAAATTCGTCTTCGATCGGAAAGACGTAATGAAGCTTGATCCTAAATTTCAAGTCCAAGTCTTTCTAATATTTGCCGGTGTTAGAATAATTTTAACAAATCAATAAATTGTAATCTTATATTTCATTATAGTAAAAAGAAAATTAATTCAATAATTTTAATTTCAAATTAAAATGTTTTATTACAATGCCTTAACTGATGCCACATAATTGCAATACAATGTACTTTGACAAATTTGTACTTATTTATTACAACAAAAAAAAAACAAAAAAAACATCATTTACGAATTATCTTCTGCAAACCGGAAAAATGAAATAAATATAAGAAATAAAAAAAACTTTTTTTATTGCATTTATGCATTTTTTTTTTTTTTACATTTCCGTCATTTATATGTAAATTAAAGTTACTGCAAAAAATTGTTGATTTAATAATTAAAAAAAAAAAAGAAGAAAAACCAATTATATATTTTTTTCTGATGAAAAAAAAAATTTTATTGAACTTTCGTTTTATATTAAAAATTTTATTGCATAATAAAATATCCTTAGTGGGAATAGAAAATAAAAATAAATTAAATAAATAAGATTCGTCGTATGTATAAAAAAATTTACGGCGAGATATTCCTCTGACTCTGATTTTAATCAAAACTTTATTTGGGTACTATGGATCGTTTTCATTATCATTCTCAGCAGAAACTTCAATCTGCACAGAACTATTACATATGACTGAACAATAATTTGACTTAAAAAATATCTAAATATTTTGAAGTAGACAAAAAAAATCCAAAATATATAAATAAACAATAAATTTACAATACGCAAATATATATACAATAAAACTATATCATTCACTATTAATTGTTCAGTCTTTATAAAATATACATAAAATATAATTTTTTTTTTAAATATTTCCTTGCAATTATATAAATATATACGTCGTATACATTACAATACATTATAGGTTAATTTTATCTTAATGTTTACATATATTATATTCGTTGTTTAATGGCTTTTTATTAAATTTTTTAATTTCAGGATTGGCATAGCATAGTTAGTTCAACATTAGCATCTCTAATGTTATTGGGTCTGTCAACATTAGTTGCAATTCCACTGGTTATTCAATCTGAATTTGTGCCAAAAAAATTACAAATAATCGCTATCACAGCTGCCAAAAATTCAGAAATTATGGGTAGAAAAAATATCGGAAAATTTCAGCAACAAAATAAATTTATATCAACATCATCAACTACTGGTGGTATACGTGGTGCTATTGGCATAAGTTGGCTGTTACCAATATTATTTGCAATTTCATCACCATTAATTTATAGTATAATTGGTAAATGGCCATTATCTTGGTGGTTAGAATATCCAAATTCTGGTTTTATACTATACTGTATAATTGAAATTTTATTCATTGGACTATTTTTATTATTATTTTTAACATTAATGAAAAAATTATTATGGTTATTAAAGAAACATGATAAATACAATGCATCGATATGGAAAAGGTAAATGTAATAAGTATACCTATATATGGTAAATCAATTATCTTATCAACCAGCATAATATTATTAGTTAGCATAATAACAATATTATTATTATTATTATTATTTTAGAATAGATTCTAAATTTAAGTTAAATTGAATAAATAAATATAAAATAGAAGGGGATCTGAAATATAATGTGTAAAAATTTTATTCAATATTTCTACAATGTATGCTTATTCCAAATTTAAAATCTAAATAATTTAGGCTTCAGAAAATTTCTACATAAAACAAATTCGAGTAAAAAATGACTTCGACTCAATATTTTGTGCCTCCGACCTATAATTTTTTGGATTTTTTTTTTTTTTTAATTTAAAACTAAGTATTTATAAGAAGTTATTTACACAAAAATAAATTTTATCCAATGTTCATTTAACTGGAAATGTTATATGTGGAAAACAAAAGATTTAAAATACTTATGCACAACACATTTTATATATATGAATTTCAAAATTTCATTTTGATAATAAATTTATATTTATTTGTTTTTTGTTTGTGCCTTTTCAGAGTTGGACTATTGAATCGTACAGGGATAATATTGTTTTTAAAAATTACAACAGATTTATTGTTTTTAATATATTTGAATACAACTGAAAATTTTATAATAAGTCATACTTTTGGTATTTGCTGTATATTTCTAGTAAGTAAAAAATTATTTTTAAATTCGTATAAATACCAAATAGTGTAAACATTTTATGAATTTTAGGAAAACTTAAATATTAAATATAAATTACGAATACCTCTATTATACCAAAAAAAACTTTAAATTCTAAAAACTATCTATACTATATCTATTGTATACAAAGTAAAAACTATCTACATCTATACAAAGTATAATTTTTTATATATAGCATTGATAACCATTGATTAAGGATTCTTGGATGTAAAATATAATTATTATGCTTTTACTTTAAAAGGCTAAAACCTTATTTAAAAAAGCTCAAAATTCCTTTAATAATAAAATTTCTTTCAACTCAACGTCATTAAGTGCTAGATTTCCATTACTTTCGTAGTACCTGAACTTGAACCTTAAAACTAACCTAAGAACTAGCATAGGCGACCTTAGAATTAGCATTTAAATTTAAGTGCAGATAGCATATTAGTAGTTGCCAAATTAAAGTTTTTTTTTTTTTTAATATGTTGATGTTACAAATTAATTTATATACGTATATAATTTTCTTAGAAAGAAAATTAATTAAAAAAAAAGAAGGTAATTTTCTTATTCGATTTCCATGGAAATATTTATTTCAAAATATTTTTTCCTGAATAAAAATCACAGAATCATTCTAAATTAATCATCTGAATTATATTATTATTCGACTACTTATTTCGTCTCATTGATTTTATCATATTTTTGGGCTGATGATAAGTATAAAAAGTATACAACAAAAATAATTTAATATTTATGTAATTTTAATTTATGTATCTGTATAGAAAAGGTATCTGTATAGAAAAGGTATACCATTCTGCACACAACATTAATACATAATTTCAAGGACCTGTATACTATTATAATAATTATGCAATACTTTACAGAAAAACATTTTCTGTAAGAGTAACAGTAAAATATTAAGATTGTTCATACTTCAAATTACAACATTGAAGTACAAGTAAAACTTTATCATCTATACAAATTTTAATTTTTAAAAAATCTTCTTGTTCGGTTAAACAATTCGATGGTACCGCGTACTTTCAGATAAATTTATATTATTAGTGTACAAACAATAAAAATGTTGCTGATCATCATGATTTAATTTGTCATTAAGTATTAAAAATTTGTATTCAGCGTTAAAATTATTAACGAAATTAAGAATTACATTAAGAATTAGCTATCAAATTATTAATAATAAACCTAGAAGCAAAAAAAAAACTAAACTATCTTGTACATATATTTTAATAATTTGTAATAAGATATAATGCTCATTTAAAAACCATATGCTCAAGACAAAAATTTTTCATGTAAAAATTTTCTTCGTATTTCATAATTCTTAACCTCTAATTGATGGTCTCGTTTCATTGTTAATTACATAGCTGTTATGATTAAATATACCCTTAAGTGGAAAATTGACTCCCCTCATTATTATTTTAATTAACTAAAAAACAAAAAATTTAATTTATATTTATGATAAAGAAAATCTTGAAGCATAAATTATTTAATCTAGAAAAAAATAAATAAAAAATAAGAATATTGTCCCATTAAATTATCCACACTTAAAATATCTTCTAGAAATACTCATTGTAATAAAGTTTATGAAAATTTGGAAACTATTCTGTAAAAATGACTCTATTAAAATTTATTTTCAAGATATATTTAAAAAAAAAAGTGTTTAGTTACTAAAAAGGTTAATTTTTCTTTCTTTCATTTGCAAACAAAAATAATTTATTAAATATTGAAACATACAATTCTATTCAACCTTTATTCTTAAATTTTTCTTAATACTTAAACTTTGTAATGTTAATGATGTATTAAGTCTTTTTTTATGTTAAAACAATATTCCTAGATCTTTCAACGATATACAATTGAACATGTCAGACACTTAAAATTGTACAATCAAGTAATTAAAATTTTATTTGAAAATAACAATTATTGATTTCAGTAGAACCGAGTTTTTTCGTAACTTTCATTGTATTTAGATGTTAGTATAAAGAACAACTGAGGAAATTTAGGAGCCAAAATGTCAAGCCATTTTTTTAGATCTCTTACTCTTGCTTGAAAAAAATATATTTTTTGAATCTAGCAAAAATCCAACAATAAAAGTGTAACTTTGACACTACAAAAAATCTAAACAGCAATCTAAAAAAACCAAATTCTTTTTTGACCTGTCATAATTAAAGTTCATTCAAAACATACATAATTTACATTTTCTTATTCGTATAGAATATAATATTACTTATACCTGTAAAAAGAACCAAAAAAAATATTAAAAATTATTTTCTTTTATCATTGAAACTAATTAAAAATTAACTAAAGAGTATAAGCAAAGAAGTAAATTTGTATAATTCTGATATTTCTCAATTAATTATTAATGCTTTAAGAATAAATGGAAAAGATTAAATTTTATGCATATAAAATTTTATTTCTTCAAGGGTATCTTAAGGACAACGAATTAAATGTATATTTAATATAAATATATGAAATTAAATCAAGAACTAGCCGAATTCACAAGCTCTCCAGCCAACCAGAAGAACAACAAGGCATAGTTCACTGTCAATTACTTCACATTCTTCACATACTTATATACTTCATATTCTTATATAAGAAAACAATTAAACCTTATTACAACTTTTTTAATTGATATCCAATTAAGATCTGAAACTAAATCATTTCAACTCAATCAAACAATTAAAAAATAAATCTGATAATCTTTCATATACGGTATTAAGCTTTATATAGTTATTTTAACAGATCTTATTTGGAATCCTCATACTTTCACTTTAACATTTTCATACAAGATTCAATTCTTCATATCTATTCTTGAATTTGTACGCTTTATATTTTGAACCTACAAATATATGTATATACAAAAAAAAATAAAACAACAAAACAAAAAAAAAATTAAATTATGCTACTTAGCAAAAAATATATGTATAAAATTCGCTAAAAATTCATAACAATCTAATTTATCATTATTACAAAAGAAAAGAAATTTACTTGTAGCAGAAAATAACAATTTTTGTGTAACAAAAAAAAAAAGAAAGAAGAAAACACCGAAAAAAAAAGAAAATATTTCACGTATTTCCTTTAAAAAATGAAAATAGGAAATATTTAAATTGACATTTTACTTTCGCTTTTTTGTCGTTGTTGTCGGAATAAAGAGCGCATAAAATTTATTTAATAAATTTTTATTTTATTATTTTTTTTTTAAATAAGTACTTGAGGTTAAAAAAGATAAAAAAAAATTAAAATAAAAAAAAAAACCTTTAAAAATATATTCAGAAAATCACAACCACTTTCGGTCAGACAGCTGATCAATCCATATAATTCAAAATATAATTTCTCATTATAGGCACACCTATATAATGTCATTTATGTAGTTTTATTTTTAATGATAAAAAAATAATTGATCATTAAGGTTTTTAAGGTTTTTAGTTATACACATTGTATCTTTCTGAAATCAATTGAAATCTGAACCTTCTAGGAAATAATTTTCAAAAGTTTTATTTCTAGGAAATTTAATTGATGATTAAACTTATTTTCAGAGCCTATACTTTCATTATACATCATATTTATATATCTATATAAATTTGTTTCTATGGATATGGAAAAAAAAAACTACATCTTACATATACATTAAGAAGAAAACTCTTAAAAATTATTTAAAAGAATACTTCTTTTAAATCGAAAAATTTGCAGAAAAAAATTCTAAAATTTTTCACATTGCGTATTTTATTTTTATTTATTTTTTTTTTTTTTGTTCTATTTTCAACATAATAATTTTTTTATAAGCTACTTTTATAATCCAACCTATTTCATGTATCATCAAAATAAATAAGAAGCAAAAAAAAAAAAAAATCAGTTAACCACAAAATAACATCTTAAAATTTTGAGAAACACGTTTCACACAAATATGCGTGAGTGATGAATTTATAAACATTTTCACATGATTTTTTTTGTTTTCCCATCAAAAAGTGGAAAATAAATGTACTAAAATTTTCATGCATATAAAACATTTTCATTTCTATTATGTAGATCTTTAGCGCTATATTCAATGACAGTTGTGTAAAAAAAAAAACGCATTAATTAAATGGGTTCAATCAATTTCTCCACAATACAACATTATATTTTGTTTTATTGGAATATTATTTGAATTAAGTATTGGTTAATATAACTAAGGAAGGACATCTGTATTTTTGTATTTTATTGATTTTTTTTATTGAAATAACATTAAATTTTAGATATCAAATAAAAAAATAAATTGTATAATTATCTGTTTAAATATTTATTTTATCTGACAGTATGAACCTTTACAGATACAACAAATATTAATAAAAAAAACTATTTATTCTACTGGAAACATACTACCACTCTGTCTTGAATTTGTAAAAAATCAATCAAATATTATTCAAAATTTAGTTTTTTGTTACTAAAAGCCAAAAGATATAATTAAATAACAAATTAAATTTGTCTTTATGTACATTCTACAGTGACCGAAGTTCTGGCTACAGGGTTTTATATACTTTTATTTTTTGTCCAAAATTTTGTATATTTCTTTCCTAAATTTAAGTTTTTCCCATTTAGAAAAACTTTCTGAACACAAAATTTACAAAAAGATACTCTCTAAATGAAAAAAATATAAAAATTTACAAAAGCTTATAAAATTTTGACAAAAAGAAAAAAATATGAAAAATATGACTTACCTCAACGAACTCCGTTAACTCTATATCAATTTCGACAAAGAGGATCAATTTTCCTTCAATTCTTGCTCGATTGATAAGCAATTAAATACAACACATATTTTTAACTATGCTCTAATTTTGTTTACGTGAGCAAAATTGTTCATTTATTTTATTTATTATTTGGATATTGTAAAGTTCAATTCGTTGAATTAAATCGAATACAAAAAGTTTCAGCATATTAAACACTTGTATATAATAGTTACTATCTTTAAATTGAACACAATATCTCATTACAGAGCATATATGGCATATGTTTGTGATACGTAGGTATTGTCGGTATTGTAACCTGAAATTTTAATATAATACGTTGTCTGGTTGGGTGTGTTATTGTTACAACATTTATAAAAAGATTTCCTTTTTTTCTTTTTTTTTAGAAGACAAGGTAAAAAAAAAAGAAAAATTTTGTATAGAATTTTTAACAATAATGTTAAAAATTTTACGTTCATTTTCTCGGTGATATGTCAACCGTAAAATAAAAAAAAAAAAAGTAAAATAAAATAAAAAGAATAGAAAAAATATTATTTATTATGTTATATTACATGAAATGAAATTTGAAGAGTATCTACCTGAAAAATTTGATAGATAAGATCAAAAAAAGAAAAGTTAATTTTTTTTTTTGTTAATCTTTTTCATTGCAAATTAATATACTTCCGCACGCGAGATTTGTAAATGAAAATACTTGTATAAAGACAAACTTTTTAAAGTTATATTATTTTTTGTTGCAGTGAAAAGTGAACCATTCAAACGATTCGTCTTTTAAGGGTGCCATAATAAATAATAAAAGTTTTTCACAGGAATTTTATCTACAAAACTTTACAACCACTTTAAAAAAATTTAACAACCAGTTATTTTATTATTGAAATTAAATCTCATTATTACCCCAGAAATATGCGGGATTTTGGAAGGATGATAATTCATATGAAATTCAATTTTCCACGCAAATTTGACTAAAAAACAAATTATTTATCTTCTTCTTAAAATAATTGAAATTTATAAATAATAAAAAAAAAATTTTTTTTGCAAAATAAATATTTTCCAATAATTTCAATATTTTCTATTAATATGCATAATATTACATTATTTTTTAATATTATTTAAAACTGTGTTCGCATTATGATAACAGGATGTCTCGTATAAATCTACGAATTTAATATATAACCAACAAAATTCAATATAAATTTATTTACATACATAGATATATGTACGTATGTTTATTTTTATATAATAACAACAATGATGCATCATTTTATTAAAAAAAAATCAATTCTTTCTTCCAGGAAATCACGTCCTTGTTGTCCTTATTTGTGAATAGATATTGTTCTTCTTTGGAAGAAAATTTCTAAAAATAGTCAGATACATATTTTGATTGATCACGTGTTTTTATATTATAAAAATTTTTGTATTTAACTTCATTCATTTTCATATTTCATTCATATAAAGTTATTCATTTTTCCATTTTTCATCTTAGGGTTCACAAAAACTTTGATAATAAAATAACTTATAAAGAAAAATGTACACTATTCGCTAGGAGCTTAAATAGCTGTAGTATAAAATCGTCAAAATTTTAATTTTAATGAATTTATAAGTTCTAGTATTACAAATTTAACTGGATTTGGGATTCGGTGTAATTATCGTTTGATTTGATACGTTCTATTTCCACAGATTTGTCACTTTCAATTATTTTTTAACCTTTTGACAAGCTTTTTTATGTACATATTTCTATATAAAAATTTCTTGTCACTTCGATCCAGTAAATCGAGTTAAATGGATTTTTTTATATTTCTAATAGTTAATACAAGATATTTCAGTTATACAATTGCTTGGATAGAATAATAAATCAAGATGCTAAAGTATGAGATGTTGCATTGTCCTTGATAGAAAATGATAAATTTTAGTTTTCAATGTGACATCTCATACTTTATCACCTCTGACCTATTATATGCATATACAACTATAGCTATCATTCTACAATATTGGTATTATTAGTTTTAATTGTAATTAGAAAATTTTTAATACTTTTTTCTTGGAATTTAATATCAGACAATAATATTTTTGAATAAATCTACATAGTATAGTATATGTGCTAACCCTTTTTTTTTTTAATAAAAATTGTATTCATAAGATGTTTTTAGAAAAATCCATTATTAAAAATTTATATAATTTTAAAATCAAATAAAAATTTTTTTTTTGGAATTTTTTTTTCAAGAAAAATACTTAAAAATTACGTGACTAATTAAAAAATTCTTTCCCGCCTAAAAATCAAAAAAAAACAGAAGAAAACAGCGTTATTCTACTAGACATATTTTTATTAAAATAAGAAATTCTTTCATAAACATTCTTGTATACGTATTCAAAATAAAATTCTTTTATTTTTAAAAGAAAAATTACAACAACAAAAAATACTAAAATCTTAATCCTGAAGCCGCATATTTATGCTGACAAAATCTATACATATGTTTTGTAGATTTGGTTTAGTATATACATGTTTGCTTATATATATATATACATTAAATATATATTCATAGGTAATTCAAATTCACATCCTTTTTAATTAAAAGGATTCATACGCAAATTGTATTTTGTCATGAAAATAACGTATTCATATGTATGTGCCATTCTTTGCTCCATATATTTTGAAAGAAATAACAACTGCAGTAAAAGTAATTCTATCATCTGAAAATAAATTTTGAACTTAAGGGCAAATTTTCATACATTTTTTTTTTTTTTGATTAAAAGAATTTTATTTCACTGATGAAAAAAAACGTATATTTGTCTCAGATTCTGCTAACTACACTAGTCAAAAGTGCTTCATCTAACTGGCCGAGAAATCGTAAAAATTAAAGAAATAGAGAATCCAGGTTCGATGTCCTAGCTACTTGACACTCTGTCGGTTTGTCTTGTTGTCAGCTTCAACCGTAACTGCCTTCCGTTTCAAAATATCCTTATAAATTATTTTTCTTCATATGAATTAATTATTTATTATTAATAAAACGAATTATGTATAATTAATTATTTTCAAAATTAAATAAAGTTCTTATACAGATTTTTTAAAAATGTGTTTTGTTTTCAGTGATTTTATAGTTTAAATTTTTTTTTTTGTAACAAATTTATAAGATATTTCTTTTATTGGCTCATGACAGCGCAATAAAAAACATTCATACGTAAAACAGAAATTTTCAACAGGATACCTTTTGAGAATGAATGATACAAAGTCAACAAATTCTGGTATATACAGTAGCAGTACTATTACGCAAATTATTTGCAACGCCATTATTTTGATATTTTGTAGTGGAATCCTTGTTTCGTGGTAGAATTCTTTTTTATAGTCGAAAGAGATTTTAAATCATTCGGCGGTGCTACAGTTTCCATTTTACAATAAATGACATCGTTTTTTTTTTATACAAACAGTGGCAATACACAATAGCACATTATTTTTTAATATTCTTCGCAGATGGTTATACACACAATTCAGAATTTTAACAAATAATTACTTACGGAAGTTGTGGAATTCAATGGCGTTAATCATCTGCAAACCCGAAATTACCAACTTCTCCTAAACACATTCAACTTATTTTACAAACATGATATTATACATATCTCGTATAAAAAAGTGGATTTTTCCAACATTGAGATTATATTCATAATTTATGTATTTTCAGTTTAAGAATACTCTATACTTACTAAATTAAATATACATATCTTTTGTCTCAATCCAATTTTACTGTAGTTTTCATCGTATCATATATATTTAAAATTATATCTTTTTCTACATTTATTTTCATATATATATTTACAAATATACAGAAAAATTACATCTATGTATATGATTTTTATTCACACAATCCATCAAACAGAAGTTAATACCATTATGTATACACAATGTAATATGAGTATATTTAAAAAATGAATATACATACATATCTTTATAACATACATACTTCATACATAAATAAATTTTCACATTTTAAATTTTCATTTTTCCGCTGAAAAAAAAATAATAAAAAATTTAACTTTAAATTTCAAAATGGTTTTATTACATGTGTTATGTTTATAAAATGAAAAAAAAAAAAAATTCACTTGGGATTATCTCAACAATAATTCCCATACATAATTAGGAAACATGAAAAAAAAATAAAATACGATATGATAATGGAAAAAAAATAACAACAAAGTTTGAAAAGTTTGGAGGGAAAATGATACACATGTATATGTTATATAACATTTATGTTGAGATACTTATTTATCATTACGATGCAAAAAAAAAAATAAAAAATAAAGTTCAATTTCAAGTGTGTAAATGTTGCTCATTTTCCTGCATTCTGTACACAAACTTATTAAATGTTCAGCAAAACAGTGTAATTTTTTATATTTCATTTACAATTTTTATATCTAGATGGAATATAAATATGTATACAGAAATTGTACAACCTAGACTACATCAAATCTTATGTATAGCTTTAAGCTTCATTAAAATTATGAAATTCTATAATATTTTTCGTTACATAATATTCTTTACATTTAATTGAACCCTGACGTAGAGTAGTACATGTTACTTATACATGTTTTTTCTTTTATTTATAATTATTATTTTTTTTTTCTATTTTTACTTTAATTTAATAAATTATTTATTCCTTAAAGAACTACTCTAATTTTAGATTAATACATATTAATATTTCTCGTACAGAAAAATTTTAAAGAATGAGGTAAATTTGTTAATAAATTTATTCGAAAAAAGTTACAATTCAAATTAATCTTAGTTATTTAGAAACACAGAAAAAAAATTTATTGAGGACATGTAACTATTTTTGGTAAATTTTTAATTTCATGAATCTTGATTGTGCAACTAAAAATTTTAAGCGATTTTATTCATAAAGCCAAAATATATCTTCAAATCATAAGTCTCATTCCATTCAACTCTAGATTTCTAAATAAATGGCATCGTTAACATATTTTTGATTCAAGTTTAGGAAAGTAAAATTTGTAGTTAATATTATAAAACCCTTGATAATTATAAAATTTTGTGAAGTTATTATATAAAAATCCCTTAACAAGTTTCAATCACCCAAAGCCAGGCCCAGCAAAGCAAAAGTAACTTTTTTTTTTATTCATTATTTAAAAAAAATAGTTTATCTTTCTGCAATCTAAATATACATGTTTTTTTTTTTAGTGTATTTTTATTGTGTTATGTACCAATCTTATGCTACATGTAATCATTAATGCGAAAAGATTTCTTGCTGTTAAAGATTTATTATGTTTAAGTTAAAAAAGAAGGTCAAAAGAAAATTAAGATACATAACATATCATTTAATGAGAAAAGGAAGAAAAAAAAAATTATTATACAAAGTTTCTTTAATGTTTGTTTATATGTACATACCTATATACATTATTATGTAACATATACACAATAATTCAGGGAAAAAAAAAAACAGAAGAAAAATTAGGAAAATTTCTACATACACACTTTGTTCTACTTTGTTAAACTGACTATCTCTCTTGACCTTTAGATTTTTTTTTTATCACGCACAAAACAGTAAAAATTAATATATTATCATTAAAGAAGATTATACATTATTTTATTTAATTTGATTTGAAGATCAATGCATAGAAAATTATATCATGTACGAGTACGTATAATAATACATAAAATATAAATGTTTAGTTTTGATTTAAAATAACTTAATCTTATATGCCTTAACATAACATTTTATATCCTTTTGTTATAAATATTATATCATGTGCATAAATAATCAAAACTTTGTTTCTAAATTCATTTATTAGAAAAGAGCTGATACCAGCACATCTATTTATATCGAACATGTTTTATTATAATTTACTTTAAACTATATTATAACTGAAATAAAAATCTAAAAATCATCATTTCACAATTCTTTTATTTCTACTTTGAAACTAAAAACTTTATTAACCCATTATTGCTTATATAAATATATCAGTTTTTATATACATTGTACATCCAGCTAGTTATTAAATTGTTCAACCTATAAAATAGTAATAAATAATAGTGAATAATGAATTTTTCGTTGATAAATAAATTTCATCTTATATAAATGTAGTAATCTGTCTAGAAAGGATATCCATCCCCTTGAAAACAAAAAAATATATAAATATTTATATATATATATATATCTGTTAAAGTATGGACTTAGTGTCAACTTTATATATATGTACTCATGAGTTATTTTCCCACAAAATTTTAAGGCACAACGTATAATCAAACCTTATATTATATATTTATTTTACGTTATAATAAAGGATTCTTTGACAATCACCTTTTTTTTTCTTTTTAATTTCATCCACATTTAAAGATAAAGTATATTTACGTATCTTTTAGTATTTTAATAATAATTATTTATCAACATTTAGATATTTGATATTTTATATGAACGTACATGTGTTATTAATGTATAGTCTGGACGTGACTGAATATCGAGAAAATTTATCATTCACGTAGGAATTAAAATTTTCAAAGTTTTATTTTTATTAACGCAATATTAAAAAATTATGTTACTAATCCTCGGCCCAATTCGTCAGCGAAGTACTACAAGAAACAATTTACAAAAAAAGAAAATCTGTAGCAATACTTCGTCGCATTTAACTAAGTTTGTATGAACTTCTGTTCAATGATTTTTAGAAGCTACAAAAAAAGATTTATTATATTCATTCTTGTGGAAATTTAATAAAAAATTACTTCATTATTTGTACAGATAAAACCGTTTATTTTTCTCTTAAAACTAAAATATTATAGTCAATTTTTTCGTTTCATCATTTCTTTAGCTAAATAGGTTTTTTCAAGATATTTTCATCTTGTATTTTTATTTTATTTTCTTTTATTTTTTTCTTGAAATTACACTTTATTAAGGCTATTTGATTTAAACTTATCTTTCAATATTAAATTTTTTTTTTTTGAAGAAAAGTTTGTTAAAAAATTTACCCACAAATGAAGCGAAAATGGTTAATAATCTACAAGCTTTTGATCATATTTTTATGTTCATGAAGGCGAAAAATACTAAGGTTATATTGTCAATGTATATTATAAATTTATGTAAAATGTAAGGTTATGTTATTCCAGCTAGACTACCCTTATTTAAAAAAAACCAAAGCTATTTGAAGGATACTGTAAGCTACAATTTTAGTGCCATCCAGTGGCGGCCCGTGGACGTTTTGAAAGAGGGTGCTGCAAAAAATAACAACCTCTTTTTTTTTAATTATAAATGTTTTATGATATATACTCATATATCAGTTTTTAAAATACAAAAGCAAACAAAATACCTATATCCCATATAAAAATTGTGCTGCTTCTGAAGCAGTGCATTTTTCTTCACATTCAAAATATCCCAAAACAAACAAAAAAATTCCCACATAGGTATTTGTTTTTAAATTTTTAAGAAAATATACAGCCGCACTGCACTGCTTCTGTGGCAGTGCATTTTTCCTTACATTCAAGTCATGAAAAAAACTTAACCGCAATAAAAATGTATTAAATTGTTCATGAAAAAAAAATTACCTGCACTGTGAAATTCGCAGTTCCAAAAAATCTGTTAAAAAGATTTCTGCAGCTATTTTTGAAAAGTACTTTCTGTATTTTCTATATTTGATTTTCTGTAAGCCTGAAAGTAGGCTACTTTTGTTTATAAAATGTTACAGCAATTGTTATATTTCATTTAAAAATAATTTTAAAGTAAAAAAAATTCAGAGCTAACAAAAAATTTTATTTATGAGTTCAATTTTTTGAAATTTCTTGAGGGTGCTGCAGTGTCGCAGCACCTATGTACGAGCCCCGCTGGTGCCATCCAAATGATGTAAATATGTGTACAATTCAATATATATTTAAAACTTTTCATAACTTTTCATAAAATTGCCAGTTATTTAAAATTTGATATTTAGGCACAAATTTTGAATAATAGTTACGCTTCAAGGCCCATTACTGTTATAAATAATATTTTAAACAAAAACTAATAGTTAAAACATAGTGAAAATAATACTACATAATATATATTCTTAAAATAACTTTCAACAAACTATTATTACTTTTCACTATATAATTATTTTAAATAAAAAATTCTTTAAAAAAAAATATTTAAGATAATACTAAAATTTTCATTTCACTAATTTTCTTGCATAAAATTAATTAAAAAAAAATAAAAAAATGTTTTTTCCTTTTTCAGGGAATTGGAATTTTATTCTGCTTTGTTATAAAAGCTGAATATAATTTAAAATCAAAAACAGAATCAACAACGTCAAGCTTGAAAAAGACGAGCACAAAAACTAGTCTAGAAGAAAACTATTGCTCAGGATCAATAAATAGTCCATTAAATTGTGAGTATTTGGAAATGTTTTTAATTATTCAACGAGATTGAAATAATTTAAACTTAATGAAATGAAGCCAAGAAATTTCTTAAATTCATTCAAATTTAATCCACTATTATTTTTGTATATCTATATGTTTAATTTAAAAAAATTTTCAAATAAAAATTTCATACAATTACAACTATTATTTTATTCCTAGTTTATGCTAGCCATGAAAAAGAAAAAGAAAACGAAAGTGGTCCCCTACAATTGACAATAATATCAACATCGCATTGTCAGCCCACACCATCGACAACAACAGCAAAATCATCTGTAGAGACATTCTTGGGTGTTGTTAGTACAAATTCAAATTCAAATACAATTTTACAAACTGGTAGTAGTGGAATTGTTGGTAACAATTATATTGTTGGTAGCAATAATAGTGATAAAAAATTAAATGGTTGTGATATTTCCTTGCATGAAATGGAAAAATCTTCAGGGACATTAGAAAGAATTAAAAAATCTGATACCGGTAGTGGAAGTGGAGTTAAATCAAGATGCTGCAATATACTTGGAAGTAGCAGCAGTGAATGTAGTAGCTATGATGTTGCGGTACCAGGTGCTGGAAGCATTATAGGATTTTATGATGCTTATCATCGAACTGGAAATAATATGGCATCGCAAGTGAAATGCTCTCTGCCGGAAAATCATGAATTTGTTGGTGTCGAAACTTTGGACATACTTCAAGGAGTATCACCAGGTATATATAATTAAAAAAAAAATATTTATATATAAATCGATTTCTTTTGTATAAATATATTAAATTTTATTATAAAATTCATTAAGTATAAACAATATATAGTTTAAAGGGCAGTTTTGATATCATCTTAAAAAAAATTTAAACAATATAGAAAGGCTTGAATGTTTTTCTTACTACTTGATCTAGTTAATAAGAGGAAAAATTATAAAATTTTGTTTTATTTTCTACGAGATAATTTCATATCCAACTTTTACAGAAGAATTACTTTAAATTTTAATTTAGGTGGTAATCCAATTTATTCTTATTTTAAAAATTACTTATTTATAAACATTATACTTCTTAAACTTTAATTATTTGATAAATCTAATATTTTATTTATACACTATATAATACACTATTAAAATATTCATTCATAACATTAAATCATATAAACTTCAAAACGAGTTAAGAAAAATTTCACATTGTTTCATACAAAACGGAAATGATTTTTTTTTTTTTTTTAAGTTTATTTTTAAAGATTAAACGTCTAAGTTCAAAAGAATACATGTCTTTTCCCATATAAATTAAAAAAAAAAAACGCAGGAAAACTTTCTTTATATTTCACTTTCCGGTAAACAATAAGGAAATTTTCTGGTAAACATAATGTGAAAATAATACATAGAACATAAACTCTAAAACACTTCATTTTAATTTTCGTTCCCTTTTGGAAAAAAGTTCAAGCAACATAAATGACAGTATATCATTTTAATTTTTTTATTATTTATTCTTTTTATTTTTCACTTTTCCTACCTGGCGATATTATTATAATGAATAAAAGGAAAATAAAAAATAATATGCTGTCAATTTAGAAAAAATAATTAATTTTAAAAAAGTTTTTAATGGATCCTTGTCTTGTCACACAGGCCTTTAGAGATATAGTCAAAGTTGATTAACTTTTTTTTTTATTAAAAATAGGTGTTTACTAATTCTTTCAATTTTTTCTTTAAAATTTAATTTTATTCTTAATTTAATTATAAATTTAAATAATAATAAAAAAAGGAGGACAATGTTAATGTTTTGCATAAAAAGGAAAAAAGATTTAATTTTTTCATCTTTTACATTTTATTTTTAGCAACATTTACGAATAATGTATAAGTATAATTTTATGTTCTGACAAACGATTAAAAACACGATTTTGGCTTTTAGCTCCCAAGAACACATTTCCTTATTTTGCTCATCTTATATGTTATTCATTTCACTCAAAATTATTCGCTTTGGAACATATTTCAAAAGAACTTCCGATAAAAATTCTTTAAAAAATTTCTTAGAAAAAATAAATACATATTATGTACATATTATAAAATTAACTAATTTTACCCTTAATTATATTTTCACTTCAATTTTTCTTTGCTAGATTATGAAAAGTCCACCACCATTCATATAACAAAAACAAGATAAAAATCCTTAAAAATTATGTATTATTAAAATAAAAATTTTTAAAAGAGGATAAAAAAAAATTATACTCTTTTTGGAATCATCATAAAGGTTATTTTTCACTTAAAATTCATGAAAACAAAACACTGTTCTACGTACATACAATATGTACAAATTTTCATCTAATTTTTGGAATTTTTATTATTAAAGAAGAAAATAAATAAATTTTCTTGCTACCTATATATAGTTACTTGTACAAAAAAAAAATGGTATCATAAGATTATACATAATAAAAAAAAAAATATTTGAAAAATTCTTTCTTTTATATTATTATATATTTTTGTTCATTTTGATTTTTCTCACGAGAAAATATAAGGTGAAAAACTTTTTCTATAATGTTATTTTATTTTTCATTTTCCACAAAAAAAAAAAAAACTAAACAAAACTGTATTATATAAATAAAAAAATAAAAATTACCATCATTATAATGATAATGACTATAACTCTTACCTCAAAAATGTAGAAAAATATTTTGTTTCTGTTTCAGAAGTACTCATTTTCACTTCTAAAATTAATATAAAATTTAATGATTATTATTTCAGTGTATATTAACTTTATGTTTGAAGCTAT
The DNA here is from genome assembly GCA_964007475.1 of Hybos culiciformis. NCBI lineage: Eukaryota > Metazoa > Arthropoda > Insecta > Diptera > Hybotidae > Hybos > Hybos culiciformis. The sequence goes on along the minus strand of OZ023273.1, from coordinate 145,058,298 downwards.
ACATATACTTTACATTTCTTATGTACTATATAGTATAATACACTACTAACTATATATATATATATAACAAATATTAAAAAAAAAGCAACAAACAAAACAGCATAAGTTTTATTCATACCGTTTGTTACAAAAAGGAGTAAAGAAAAAAAAACTTATGTATAAAAAATTCTTACAGGATATTATTAAAGAGGTTATAAAAGGAAAAATAATAGTGGTTTTGTTTATATTTTCCTATATATTTTATCATATTACTTGAAAATTATTTTTCCCACATTATGAAATAATATATTTTATTTATTTCTATATAAATAAATGTGAATTTATCAAAACTAATGTAGATGAGATAAAAGTTCTTTTTTTTTTATGTTAAATGAATTTTAGTATTTTATTTTTCTTTTTTTTTTTTATCCTAAAGAATAAATTTCTATGTATACCTTGTCTTGTACTCTACATGTATAAACAAATTTTATATTAAGGTAAATAAAAGATTAGTTTATGTTTAAAATTAAAAAAAAAAATAAATCTAATTAAAATTTAAAAACTTAAAATGAAATAATATTCAACTTAATTAGAAAAATAAATATATATAAAAAGAGATAATTTGGCCAATTTATTCATTCTTCCTTGCGGTCATTGTCAGATTTTCCAGTTTTAAATTTATAAATCCAATTAAAATATGTACATAAAAGGATTGATAAAAATGTGCATTAAAATAAGGAAGGAAGCTGTCATTATAATTTTATTATTCAATTTTCATGTATATAAAAATTAAAATCAAAATTTTTCTTCAATAATACAACTATATTTTTCGTTTTTTTAAGAGATTATAAAAGATATGTTCCAAAAAATAATACTAAAATATAATAAAACAATATAATATAATATAATATAATATAAAATAATATAATATAACATAATATAATATAATATAATATAATATAATATAATTTAATATAATATAAATATAATGTACTATAATATAATATCTTTAAGATAATTTAATATAATATAAATTAATATAATATAATTCATCTTTATTATTTTTTTTTAGTTTTTCTTTTATTTAATTTTTTATTGATTTATTTATAATAAAATTAAAAAAACTATTTTATAAGGGAGAGGGCTGGGTTGTGGGTCGAGCTGTGTTGTGGGTCAGCTGATTTTTTCTGTCATGCAAAGTAAAAGTGGCGAATCTAACTACTGACAAATTTTTGTTTTGACACAAGGTAGTTTTTAAGCGAACACCGAAGTGAATGAACGTATTGCTTATACAAGATGCATAATCCATGTGTGAAAATCGATAAAAAAAAGTGATATAAAGATTTTTTCAAAATGCTATTTTGTTGAGTGAATGAATCGTAAACGGTGAATTGAATGCATAACATTTAGTTTAAATCTTATATTTTTCGAATTGGTATGGTATTGTGATGATATACGAGTTGAAAAATTCGAGGTGACCCCCAACCCAGCCACTTTTTTTTTCGACATTTTTTCACGTGCTTACACAAATGGTCATAAAATTTATTTGAGTTTTTTGAATAACTATACTTTCTTCGGAGAAAACTTGCGTAAGAACATAACCTTTCCAACAAGGTATAACACTACATACTTTATTTTAATAATTTATGACTTATAGGCCAAAAACAAAACCCAACCCACAACCCAGCCCTCTCCCTTACTTATATTTCATTGAACCCGTCTGTAGACAGTATATTTCTAAACATTTTGTCATAGAATTTAAATAACATCAAGTTTAAGAAAAAACTTTTTCAATATGTTCGTTATTATACATTCAATTTAATTTCAGTTCATTATTTTCTGACTAAAAAATATTTTCTTTCCAAAATTGATATTAATTTTTTATTCTGCCGGTCTTGAATCGAATAAATTACATTAAATAGTTGAAAATAGTGCTGAAAATTATTTCAGTCGATATTTTATTTTAATAAGCCAAATATTCAAATTACCAATTAAAATTGTTAATTATTTTATTTTCTATGAATTCAACAAAAAAAAAGAAAAAATTCGCGCATTTAAGACAAAAAATTAAGTATTTTTTTACCATTACTTAAATTTTTTTTATTTATTTATTTATTTTTTTTTTACTTTTAAAAACAACTTTTAAGATCTTTATGAAATAAAGAATAAAAAATTTTGTTATTTTATTAGTTTTTTTTTATGTTTTTTTGTTTTTTATTTGTGTTTTCCCAACCAAAAATAGTTCTTTTAAAATGGTCATTACAACCACAATTTTAACTTTTTTATTTTTCACAACTCTCTCTATGTAGGGGAAAAAAAAAAGTTAATAGATCTTCTTTTTATATGCATTTTAATTCTTTTTCGTGAAATAATTTTCATGTCCTTTTTCCATTATTATAATAATTTTTTATTTTTAGTGAACAAAAAAAAAAACAAAGTGTTAGGTTCACACAACTTTATAACATTCGATTATTATATACAACTGACCTTCAATCTCCCACCTCGGACTAGAATTTGTGTTAATTTTTCAACTTGCCCACTTGTGTTTGTTTTGTTTTTTAAAGTAAGAATTTCCAAATAACAAACATATATGTTAAAGTTTGATGATTTAAAAGCATTGTTGAAATCGAATATAAAATGAGATATTCCAAACACGTCAAAAACAACTTAATTAAAAATATTTTTACAAAATTATATGTGAACATGAGTTTGATCATACATTTTTCTTAGGGCCAATTTGATTGTGATATTCTTGTATACATATATAAGGTGCACTAAGTATAAACTAAATACGAAAATTTTTTCGTACTCGAACAGAAGAATATGGCATTTAAGAAATTGTTCTTTCGATGAAACTAATTTGGAAAAATAAAAAATTATCAGAAATTTAAATTCCCATTAACATATTTTAGTTTCACTAGCAGTCGAAAACGAAAATGTTTTCTTAATATTTTTAATTGAAATAAAAAAAACTTACTTTCTTTTGAATAAGAAAATTTTTGCATGAAGAAAGATATGCAAAAATAAAACAAAAAGCCCGCATAAAAGTTAAATTATTATCCTTTGTACATATTTAAGAATTTATTTTCCTAATATTTTTTTTTATTTTATAAAGTTTTTTTTTTTCTTTCCACAAAACGGAAAAAATAAAGTATGTATACAAAGTAAGGTTCGCCGCATATAATTCTTCGAACCATGGATTCACAATAGTATAACAGACAATTCTTTATTTCATAGTTATTGGCTTGCACTTTTGTATATTAAATATTAAGAAATAATTTTACCAAGTACCAAAATATAGTTTAACAAAAGTGTTGATTTGTTTTCGTATTGTATAAATATATATTTTAAAGGTTCGTAAATGTCTTTTATTAAATCATTAATCTCTAAGGCTAAGATTTATAGAGCTAAAAGCAAGAAATCGTCAAAATTCTCAGTTTATTAGTTTATAATGAATTCAACAAATAGTTTTTTAATTTTTGCCGAATTCTATATATGCCGTTGTAATTAAAAAGGGCATGTCTACAGAAAACTGAATTTTGAGTTAACGATGACATTATATTCAATTTTATTTTTTTCAACAATTGCAATAGTTTTGTATATACTTAATTTAATACACATTTAAAAATTAAAATGTGCACAAGTTAAATTAAATACAAATACATTTATTTTATCATTACATATACCCATCTAAATATTTATTTATTATATTTTATTGGTTTTCCTTTTCTTTTAACTATTTTCTTTTTTATATACTATATTTATGCACTTCTTTTTTTTATGGCTGTCCTTCTCTTTTCTTTCATGAAAAAAAGTGTTATACAGGCTAATAATGGGATTAGTCACAGAATTCAAGAATGTTATTAGCCATTTACTAACCCATTTATAGATACTTATATAACAAATTATACTTATAATTTTCGCCACTTCTGAGGTTATAACAGGATTCGTGATACTTAATAGACAGTTACTAGAATACATAAGCTTTCTACTAAAAGAATTGAATCTTCTTATAGAGCTAATTTGCTAGTTGGGTAGAGACTAATTTGACATTTTATTCCAAGGAAAAATTAAACTTTTTTTGCACTAAATTAACTCAAAAATATCTTAAGAAAATTCGTGTATCTTCAAAACAGTCGACTCTGTAAACTGAAAAAATCATATGTACATTTTTATAGGCAGATATGTCCTTTTTGCTTACAAGCAGTGCTTTGAAAATGCTTTGAAGTGCTGAACTTTTGTAATCAAAAAGCATATAAGAGTATATCTGCTACAAGTCAATTTGCAGAAGGAGTATCATGTTTATTTTCAGTTCATTAATTTCCAACTAACTCAAGCATATTATTTTAAGAAATTTTAACTTTATTTGGAAAATTCGTGAAAGCAGAAACAAAAACAGTAAAACTATTATAACTCAAAACAATAAAAATGCAGATATGTCCTTTTTCAATTAAAACAGCACTATTATAGAGTCTGAGTAATTTTTTTATTAAATTCTAATAGAATTTATATTCTTATGATTTTTTTTTGTTGTTTTTTTCATTTAGTGCGTTTCACAATAAAAATGGCAATAAAAATAAATTTTTTCAGGACAGAAAAAACCTTTAAATATCTTCTTTTTTTTTCATTTAAAATTTAAAATATTATGTTTTTCTAACCAGTTAAAAAAAAAAAAAAAGAAAAGTTTATTATAGAAACAGAATCGTTATTATTTTCATTTTAAAGCAATCGAAAAAAAATTCATATTTAATTTTTTATGTTTAAAAAAAAAATATTAAAAAATTTATGAAAATAATTTATACCTACCATTTATATAAACTGAAGTTCTTAAATGTTAATTGCAATTTGCAATAATAATAATTTCAACTTTTTATATTTTATGCTAATCATTATTGTTATTATTGCAAATAAAATTATAATTTCAACATTTTAAATTTATACATGTTTATAAATAACAAATAAAACAGCAGCAGTTCAGAAGTTCAAAGTCATAAAACATCATCATAAAAATTGAGTTCTATTGCGAAGAAAACTTTAGTTTACATACAACTGAAGCGTTCTAATAAAATTGACAAAAATTTAATAAATAATTAATAAAATCAGGACTATAACCAATTTAAGAAAAAAAATCCATGCAAATCGCTGAATTTAAAATTTGCAATTTTATCATATTTATAAAATTGACAGTTTGGTATACACAACAATAACCAAGTTCCAAGAGCAGTGAGCAATTGTGCACCTAAAACAGATTTTGCAAATATGATTACTTTTTTGCAGAACTTTTCGCCATAGAACTTATGTAAAATTTACTCAATTCGCACTTCAATTTTCAGCATAAAATTTAACTTTTTGCCAGTAGAGTAATGAAACCCTTTCTAGTTAAAATATGAATTTCCAAATTTGGAAGGTTTTTTAATATAGGTAAGACTATATAGACAGAACAAAATCTAAAAGTTCAGATTCCAAGTGTTCGTTTTATCTCTATTACAATTAATTTTATCGTATGATTTTTGGATGATTTTGAGGCATGAACCCTCAGAAATTAAAGAAGAAGAATTACGCCACTCAGAGTATTCGAGAATTTTATCCATGTAGAATTTTGTAATAAAGAATTTTTTTTTTCTAACAAATTTTCCAACAAATTTTCAAGCCCACTAAGGACAATCAACTTTTTTTTTTGGAAATTAAATTTCTGGATACGAGCCTCTTTTTATGGATATAATATACCAGAAGTCAATTAATATTTTGAATTTATGGAAAAACAATTTAAAAATAAGTTCATACAGAACTTTAATTAACATTGAAAACAAAATCAAAGTATGTTAAAATCTCAAATATGTTTGTTTGCACTAGAAACCGAATTTAAAAATATCCTTAAATAAAAAAAATATTTGTTAAAAAAATTTGCACTTCAAAAATCATTTCACTAAAAAAAAAAAAAAAACGAAATTGAAATGGAATTAACAAAATAAAAAAGTTTTTGAATATGAGAACTTGAAAAAAAAAATCCAAAGGAAATTTTAAATCATAATATTTATGTATAATTATTGTTGAATATTTTTTTTTTTGAGGTTTTCCTTGGCTAAAATAAAATTTTTTTACTCATTCAAAAATTTAAGGATGAGAAGTTGTTTACGTAGCAAAGGTTAAATTTCTGAAAACATTCAGATTCCATAAACAAAAAGGAATTGCCGGATAGCAAAAAGCTATTAGGTTTTTGTGTTTTTATTATTTTGTTATATACATAATAAAAAATAATATAAAAGTTTTTGTAGAAACTTTTCAAAGTTAATTGTTTAAAAAATAAATATTTTGATTTTGTTTTTTTTTTATTCATAATTTACATTTTTATACTTTATAAAAATAAAAACAAATATTTAAAAAATAGTTTTGTTGAAGTCAATGTGACTTGGCATCATATACTTCATCTTGATGTACTAATACAAGCAATGTATTAGCAATATGTAGCAATATATTAGCAATATATTAGCAATATTTATAGCAATATATTCGATTTTCTTTGGAACCAAAAATCTGTGAAAGGTACAAAAGCTTGAAAGGACATTATGTATACTCCTTGTAAAATATTGAATATCTCAATGGTAAAGTGAAATTCTAAATGGTAAAATGTACAAGTTATTCATTTGTCCTTTAAAATAAATAAACAATAATAATATAAACTATTTCTGAAAATAATTAAAACTATTCCGAATGGTATATAATTAATTTATTCTCACATAATAATGTAACATAAATTTGACATGGAATGGTCAAATCTTAATTTATTTTTAACTCAACATTGTATACACACGGAATTTAAGGAGAAATTGTTTATAATGGTAATAGTTCTGTCGGATAACGATATCAATTTAAAAATAAAATATTATAATAAAATAATTAAATGCATTTAACAAAATTTAATAATAAAATAAATACATACATTTACATAAGTACTTTTTATTAAATATTACATTTATTTTATTTGCAATTACAGATAGTATAATAGGAATAAGAGTCAGTACATCATTGAGTTCGTCAACCTCAATAACTGGACCATCACCAATTTTAAGTGCTAATTCTATGAAAACTCAAACTCCAAAATCACAAAAACGTGTAACTATTATAGAAGAACCAACAAAATTTATAACTAGTGGACATTTGCAACAACAACAACAACAACAGCAACAATCAAAACAAATTGCGTCAACATTACCGCCAATAATTAAAATTACCTCAACATCATCAATAGATAGTGAAAATGATTCAAATAGTGCGGTCAGTAGTAATGCCGCAGCATTAGTATTAGGACACCATTTAACAACAGGTTTGTCATCAATCATTCAAAATTCTGATATTAATTTTAGTAGTAATTCATCTCATGGAATTATAAATAATAATAATAGTAATAGTAATAATGATAATAATTTAATTAATGATAATAGTAGTAATAAAATTGATTCTAATGAAAGTAATAAAAATGGGAGTGATGATAAAATTGATGGAATGTTAGATAGAATTTCACATGATTTAGATTATTTGTTAAATCGTACAAGTGAAATTCCTGCTAGACATTTAGATAGTGATAATGATAGTGATAATAGTGTTCCACCATTACCATCTGCATCATCACAAATAAGAAAAAATAGTTCCGTACATCATGATGTTATTATTGAAGAATCTGAACAAGAATTAAATTAAAATAAATAGATCTTAATTAATTCTATTTATAGTTTTTATTGTACATACAAATTAAATTGACTGATTCTACCATATATATATATATATATATATATATATATATATATATATATATATATATATATATATATAATACAATTTAAGACTTTTATGTTAAATCTTAACTGGATTTTACTTTATAAACAGAATAGATATTATAATGTTCACTCAACACTCCAAATACAAGTACAGTAAATTGAATCACGTTTTGATTATTTGTTCCTCAGCCAAAGTGGGTTTGCCGACACTTCTTCTGTATACAAAAATGCCAACATATTATATAATAAATCCGTTCAGATACTTACCATAAATCATTAGGATTAAAATAAAGCTCGTTAAATCTAGTTTTTAGAAAATACAAAATACAAAACTTTGCATATTGAAAATGTAAATAGCTTCGCAGCCCAGATATAATTTTTTTCCACATTTTAAGAATCGATATTTAAGGGAAATTGATCGTTTTCTGCATAGACAAATTTGACGAGCATAACAAAATTTGTGAAATTCCAAACTTAAGTCTTCTTCTGATAAAAAATCATCTTAAACGTGAAATCCAATTAGATTTATTGATAAATTTTTTAATTTCTATACAAAACAAAGTCAAGTCAAACGAATTTTTAGATTATGTATTTGAAAATTAAAATATTAAAATTAGACTTTTTTAATAGTGTAAAAAAAAAATTCAAAAATAAAAAAAAATAAACTAAACAATAAATTACTATAAAATTACAACCTATTTTATAGAAATTAAATAATTTTTTCATATTTGTAATCTAAAACAATTTTTAAGAAACTTTATTTGTTGAAATTTATATGAACTGTATATGATGAACTGTCAAATAATTGGAAAAAAATCAAAACCCCAAAGGGTTTTCATTTCAAAGTTTTATTTTTATAAACATATGTACTTTTAAATTTGTTATAAACCTTCTTTTTTTTTTACGAAAATTAGAAAACTTTAATAAAATTAATTTTAATACTTTTTATTTCTACTCATAATTAAACGAACTGAGTTTTAATCTACTACTTCTTAGTTATTTATATCACATGGTTTTTTTGTGAAGGTAGATCGATGTCTATTTGCCACTGTTAGATTTGCAGCTATGTGATTGGCTGGAAAACAGTAGACTGATAATAAACTCGATCCAAAACAAATTAAATTCGGTAATTTTATTTCACTTAAAAAATGTTTCTTAATTTTTTTGAAAATTTGAAACAATAAAACTGGGGCTTATAACTGATCCCTTAATGAATGAATATATTATAATCGATTATTCACCACGATGTCTACAAATTCATAAAATATATCCATTACCATCTAACCGAATTAACTTTCTCTTCATTATTTCATGATTATAAATTATTAAACAAAAATTAAATCAAAAAGCGAACTTAAACAACTAAATTTATTACAAATAAACAACGTATCTAGATAGTAAAAATTTGTACATTTCAAAGTTGAAATTTAGTAAGAAGGTTTAGGAAAATGAACAGATAAAATAATTTTATTAAATATTGTCTATTATTATATTATTTAATATTTATATAAGTTATAAGATAACTATATTGTATAAATTAAAATTAAGTAATAAAAAATAATTAAATAAAGGAAATCTAACTTTTTGTTTTCAATAAATCAAAATTTGTTTTATTCCAAATTTTTATTTTTTTTTTTATTTTAGTAGATTACTGGTTTTTCATTTTCAAGACTGCAATAAATAATTACACTCAAAATAAAAGATAACTCAAGCATCACCAGGAAACAGAATGGGTAAATTCTTTTCGAAATTGACATTGTTCATTCATGGCAAGATAGTCACTTCCGTATATTAATTTGAACATAAAAATTATATAATCTCAATCCCATTCCTAAATTTTGGATTAGTGTTAAATAAAATTAACTTCAGATTTATTTATATCAGATTTATGCCTAAGAATATTTCCACCAATTTTATGTGTATTAAATGGGTAGAATAGTATCCTAAAATTACTATGGTAAATATAAATTTTTCCATTAATAATCATAGTATATATTTAGAAAATATTTTTTGTTTATTAGTTTACGCAGCAAAATATTGCACAACCTACACCCTCAAAAAAATTTAATATCTAAATTTATAATAAAATTATTTAGATATGTATTTCTAAACTTAATGTTACGTACATAGTTTACAGTTATTTTAGCAAATTCTTCTAACTGGTCCTGCATTTAATGTTGATTTTCGATTAAATTCTGCTTTCATGGATGGCACCCATTCTCCATTATTTTCTAATAATATTCGTTTTACATTTTCAGATAATTCCGTTTGTGCTGCTTTAGCTTCATCAATATCACCTGACTTAATGCTTTCCAAAATTTTAATTGAAAATTCAGGGCAAATATTTAATGTTGTCATTATCGCTGAATCAAAGCCTAGTACTAGTGCTCCAGATAGAATAGTATCAGCACCTAAAAATACATTTCTTTTAGCCTTTAAACAGGCCGAGCCCATTTCAAGATCCCCTGACGTATATTTTAGCCCCACAAAATTTGGAATTTCTTTTTCAGCTAGTTCGCAAAATGAAGGCATGTGTACTAAAAAAAAAAAAAAACTCAAAAAAAAAATCTTATCAAACATAAATATAGGTAGTTAAATTTCATATTTGTCTTACATGTCAACCCAGTAAACATTGGAATATGATAATAGAGAAAAGGCTTTGATGGACAATATTTTGCAATCTGTTTCAAGTATCCAACTAATTCAGATATATTGCGAGGCTTAAAATATAATTCAGGTAAACATAAAACAGAATCAATTTTTTGTTGTTTTTCAGCATGTTTGGCCAGTTCTATAACGTCTGTTAATGCACATCCACCAATTTGTACCATTAAATGTAACTGATAATTTTTTGAAGCCTTACTCCATTCTTCCGCAACTAGTTTACGTTCGGTAACATTTAATACCGGACCTTCACCGGTTGTTCCATTAACTGAAAATAAATACAATATATTTATTATATGAAAATCAATAATTAAAACTTTTATACCTAAAACTCCATGAACTCCTTTATTTTTTAAATAAAATGCGTATTCTTCTACAAGAGAAATGTTCAAAGATTTATCACTAAAAATTAAAAATAAAAAGTAAATAAAAAATATTATCACAAATTTCATAAAAATTCATTTTTAATTCATGTATAAATTTATTTACCTATCATCGTTGAAAAATGTAAAAACAGGTGCCATCAAACCTTTAAAATTTAATACCGGTCGAGTCATTTTGCTAAATATATATGTATATTTGTTGTAATAATCTTTATCAAATAATGTCAATATTTCTTAATGTTAAATTTAGATGTCTGATGATGATTGAAGAAGATAAATAATGAAATTTTTTTTTAATATTGTGTAAAAAAAAAATATTAATACATATACCTAACCTACCTAAATAAATTTACTTATGTGAAATATTGAAAAATCGAATCGAAAATACACGTCTTATTCAAGTGCTTAAATTAGACTGTCAGATATTATAGAGAAGACTTGTTATTTTTATTTTTATTTTATTTAATTTTTTCTTTACCGTCAGTTCGAAATTTGTTTTATTACAAAAGACAATTTCATTGAAATAAAAAATTATTCTTTACAAACAACAGATTTATCAATGAAATTTTTCTGTTCTGCTCATTGCGCCAATTCTGTTCAGAAATACAGATCTTTATTCATTTAAAATAGTTGAAAACTAAATATATAAGGAAGAGAGGATTTAAAATAAAATAGGAAAAGTTTTAAAAGGAAGTATTTCGAGAAATTTAATTTCCAAATTTTTCCGTACATTTGAATTTATCGGAAAAATATAAAATTCTAAGAAAAAAGATCAAATAATTTTGTAACAAAAAATTTTATTATTATAGAAGTTTTATTTAAAACAGAATGTTTCTTCAATTTCAAACGTTTAGTAGCTCTAAGTGAGATTTATTAATGTAAGTGTACATTATTATTAGCAAAAAGTATGTATTTTTACATACAGTTCCCTTTATTTAATATTTTTTGGATAAAGTGAAATGCCAATTTTTTTTTAATTAAAAATATTCAATATTTAGGTAGTAAGTGTAGTAATATTTTGGTTGAAGGCAATAGTTTCATCCTGCACTATCAATCGAAAAGTCAAAATCCAGATCAAAGTTATGATGTATTTATTTAGTATACTTGGGAAAATGTCTATATTTGAAATCAATTCATTAAAAAAGTATTTAACAATAATTTATAATATCTACTTAATATACCACCATTAAGTTTTTTTTGCTTCTTGTTATGTTTGCGAACTGAAAATAATAAAATTTATTTTTGAATGTTTTTTATAATTCTTTATGATGTTGGAACTTCAAATAAATAACACAAAAAAAAATGGGAGAATCGATAAGATAAGGATTTGTTATATTCAAAAGAATTATATTTTTCTGTATATTATAAATACCAATATTATATTTTACTTTATATATATTTTGTATTTATTCGTATTTATTATAAATAAACAGTTTATTATTTTATTTATATTAATAAAATATACTTATAAAAAAAAAACTGAGAAGATTTTTATTTTATTTTTTTAGATATATTATACCTTTAGAATTAAAAAGACTGCATGAGATTTTTTTGACTTGAATATTAGATAAATGAATAATAATTATTTTCAATTAAAGGAATATTATATTTTATTTTATATATGGATTAAGTTAATCCTGATAGGTATATTTTAAAATGTTAACCATAAATTGGCTCAATTTTTTAATAGTATCTTACTCTCCAAATTGTGTATATACGATATTAACTGCAAATTCTAATTTAATAGCAAGAGATATTTAATTTTAATTTATTTCTTAAATCCTATAGTCGAATCTGAATATGACTAATGTTTTTTTTTTTGTTTTTTAGGTTACAAAAGTAATGTTTTTCGTAAAAAAACTAAAGAAACTTTTTAATAATTTTTTTAAGATTAATATTATACAAATTAACAAAAATTTTAAGTATTTTTTTTCAACTATTATTGTAGTCAACTTATAGTTATAAACAACTTTCTTAAATTACTTTTCTTATATGTTTAAATTAGTTCGGAAACTTAATTATTTCTAAGAATCATTATAGTTTTGGTAAAAAAAATTATTATCGGTATCTAAGGTTTTCTTTACAACATAACTATTCATAACAATAATCTATAATTATGTACAAATAATGTGAAGTTTTAATATAAATAACTTATTAACTTTAAGATTTGTTAAATTTAAAATCAACTATATTGTCTCTTGAAAATAAACTATAATAAAAAGTTATAAAAATATAAATTAATTATGTTTGAACAACTATTTATATTAAATTTTTATTATTTTTTATTGAAATTGTATGTAACTTTTTTAATTGAGAGAAAAATGAATTTATTAAATACATATTATATTGGGAAACATTAATTCTTGCTCATACATTATGAATGAAATATTTTTATGCATTATGTACTTATTTACATATAATTTAAATAAAATTACAATTTAATGAAAAAAGCACAATAATTTTTGAAGCTCTATAATTGCAACGTTAAAATAATAACAAAAAAAAAAGAAAAAGGAAATATTTAATGGACATCCCAATTTTCGAAAATATTATCGTTTTGTTTGTAAACATTGTACATAAATAAAATATTATGATAAAAGACTTTTATTCGAGAAATTATCTTGAATAAATAATTATTAAATAATGAAAAAAAAAACAATATTATTTAAAAAATAAAAATCATTCATTTTTATCCATCGAATATTTAATATTCATACATTGATATTTTCTATTTTTAAAACTGACATAGTTAAACGAAATTAAAAGATCTGAAGTGGCAACGTAAAAATATAATTTTAAGTATTGTTAATTATAATTTTAACTTGAAACCTCCTACACACATTGTTTCCAGACTCCAGTACAGAATCAATTTTTTCTTTTGTTTTTTTTTCCACTTGTATATAACAACATTTATTATTTTTCTTTAAATGAATATAATGTTATATTGATTATAATTCACATTATATGTACATTGTATATAATGTATATACAACAATCAAAATATTAATTTCAACTCATCGGAAGTAAACAATAGGTATTGATGATTATCGATAGAAATTGAAAATAAATGTCTATGATGCTATGATTCTATTAAAATCAATCCTTAAAGTTATAGAAAAGATCGACTTCCCCGGATACAACTATTATATCTAAAAAAAAAAGAGGTTTTCAGGGGACGAAAAAAAGTCTCATTTTTTAGACCGTTTTCCATAAAAAAATAAAAAACGGACTATACATTTTCATGTTTATATGCAAAATAATGGGCAATTTTGTTCATTATCAGTTAAGCTAAAAAATGAGATTCTTTACCGTCAAATTTACTTACCATTATAACAGTTTACTTTGGCATTAAAATATTTTTTTTGAAGTTAGACTGTTTTAAATGACAAATTTTCATATTTTATCTCAAATTGCAATACAAGACTTTTAAGTTATATAATCCAAAATAAGCGTAAAAACTATGAAAGTATTGTTACAAGAATATGGTTTTATTGATTAATTATTCTATAATTAGTTGTATATGTGATCAATTTTTTTGTGAATATTAATGTCTGTAAGCAATAATAACTCCTCTAGGTTTGGGTATAGTTACTTACTTTGCGATAATATAACATAAATTTAATTATATAACCAAAACTATTGCATTTATGTAAGTAACTACCGTATATGGAACTATTTACAATAAAAGCATTTTCATTTTATTTAAAAAGTTTTTAAGAAAAATCTGCAAAAATTTCCTGTAATATGACCTAGTCTCACAGCAATTCCAGAAGTATGGACAATTTTTGTTCTAAGTTGAGATACAATAGTAGTATCCAACGTTTGTGCAATTTACTTTTAGTTCATATTTTTAAATTAAAATTTATTGCAAAAGAATGCAGAGAATGAAGGATTTTTTATTGTTAATACAAAAATTTATTTTTTATATCTAACATTACATAAAAATATTTTTTTTTAATTATAGAGAAAGTTTTATTCTCAATAATTGATGCTTTATTATTATGCTCTACATATTTTGGGGTTTTGCAGATATTTATTTGGCATTTCGTCGAAATTTTTAAAACCCTAAGAATATGTACTTAATTTCACAGACTTACTTTCCCTCATCATTGAGTGTTCATTTTTAATTAAAAAAATGTTAGCTTAAAATAGTTCGAAAAGAAATCCTTAGAATATTAAAGTCCATTCTAGCAAGAATAAATAAAAAAGAATAAACAAGGAGAATAAACAAAAAAAAATTGATCATCTAAAACAAAATATTATACTATGGTCTATGGATAATATAGGTATATGCATATAAAAAATAATATTTATTTTTCTATTTATATAGATAACTATAGTATAAGTGTATTTTACATATTGTAAATGAGTTGCACAAATTCTGTAGAGAGCATTTAATAAATATTTCAACAATTTATTTTTTTCTGCTACATTCTGCATCCAAATCAAATATCAAAAATAATAGAAATAGATTATATGTGGTTAAGAGTAAGTAATATTAATTTTCTTTCTTTTAAAATTTTTGTTATCTTACTTATTGTTTAATTGCACCACAAAAAAATTCATAAAGTAGATATATGTAATTGGGAAATGCATTTACTTATATGGTTTTTAATTTAATATTATTATTTTTGTTTACTTGGGTTATTGATATATAAATATTATAAATCATTCATTAATAGAAAAGGTATCTGTAACTATTCTAAATATACATATATTATACTTTTATAAACTAAAATGGTTCTGTGTAAATCATGAGTAGAATGTTAGTAGAAATACATTTAAGTTTTAGTTGAATTGCAAATTTCATATTAAATTTCATTTCAACACTTGATTCCGAGTTGAACTACTCTCCATACAAGTACAATTGAAGTTTAGAAGAATTTTATCAAGGTTTTACAAGCCCTAAATTCTTAAGTTTTATTCTCAGTATAGATAGTAATGGAACCTGAACACAATTATTTTCACTTGAAACTATATTGCTTAAGACTCATCAGAATGTTTAACATGATACCTATCATTGACAACTCTTGAAATGAATTATACAGTTTAATTTTTTTTATTTTTTTTTATTTTTTTTTATTACTTTATATTCATTTTCAATCCTTTATAAGGATGATAAATTTTGATAAATTTCCTGTATTTTCTTCTTTTTTTTTTTCTGAAACTAATTGTCTTGAATTACCATCTGTTTTTTTTTTTTAATTTAACACTTTAGAAGGCCCGGTTTTTCAGACATGAATGAAATTTTCATTCACATAATTTTGCTGTTAATTACTTTCTTGAAAATTAATTTGAAGTATATATATATTATACTTTAACAGCTGAAATGTTTTAACAAAAAGAAAAATCTCTAAATCATGACTTAATTTTTTTTAACTAATTTCAAAATTTCTATCAAATATATTAAAAAAAAATTATAAATATGTAACATTTAAAATATAACAATAAATGTAATTATTTAAATGTCTAATATTATCCCGCCTTCTCTTTTGTTTCTGTGGTTGGTGAGTTTTTATTTACCACACAACTACATTTTGATCTTACACACCACAATAGGGTTACCATTTTGAGTAAATGCAATATTGTTATTGTTAATGCAATTTTTTTGACATCTGTTCAAATTCAAAAAAAAAAAAGGCTAAAAAAAAAGAAGATATTTTAACGTTCAATTAATTTTCCAATTTTCAGAGAACACAAAGGTTAAGTTCACTCAATTTTAATTTTCCAATTTTCTAATTAATTTAAATAAATAATTTTATTTTACTAAATTTTATTAATAGAAAATTGTCTATAATTTATTTTTTAAAAATAAAAGTTTTTTATTTTAAGTGGAAAAAAGCATTTTTTTTTTTTTGTTGCAAATAAAATAAGAATAATTTTTTGTTCTTGTTTCACACTATACAAAAAAAAAATCTAAGCAAAAAAAAAAAAATTTCCAAGGTTGCTGCTTGTTGCTGCTGCTGCTGTTGCCTGCAAATTAGAACAAAAGGATTTTTTTCTTGATTTTTACTTTTTTTTTATTTAACAAAAAGAAAAGAAACATTGAAATGGCCGAAAATATTAACGGAACCGGAAGGGTGAATGCGTACAAAAATCAAGGCAAAAATAGCCAGGTAATAAAATGTAAAATTCTTTTGGGTGAAAGAACCAACCCTAGACTGTTGTTGCTGAAAAGGCGGGCGGGATAACCTGCCTAATGTCAAAATTTGTATGTTGGCAATCCCTTATTTCTTAGTAGGTTAGGTTGAGACTTGAGAGTAACTATATAGGTGGGCAGCCTACATAATGTCCTCTAAATAAGTTAAAGGAATGATAGAATTGCAAAATAGCGCCAAAAATCAAGATGTCAATTGCTAAATACTTAAGTACCTTCATAATTGTTCGTATAAAAATTCTTTAGAGTAAGCTTCCTAATTGTCGATCTCACTAATTTACTATTTATAGGAAATGCGCAATCGCCGGCATGAAGTCACTGTTGAAATAAGAAAATCGAAAAAAGAAGATCAACTATTTAAACGAAGAAATATCGATGATGATGATATTACTTCACCGCTGAAGGAAACAACAAATGGTCAAAGTCCAATTCAATTGACTGTCGACGAGATTGTTCTCTATATGAATAGTAATGATGAACAGAGACAATTTGCTGGCACTCAGTCGGCAAGGAAAATGTTATCACGAGAACGTAATCCTCCAATTGATGTTATGATTGGTCATGGAGTAGTACCTATTTGTGTTATATTTTTACGAAAATTTGATAAGTATGTGCGGAAATTGCTTTCAATGTTTAATTTTATTTTTTTTTGTCTAGGTACCTAATTAACTATTTTGAAAATATTTGCTTATTTTATTTGTAGTCCACCACTTCAATTCGAAGCAGCCTGGGCTCTGACTAATATCGCTTCTGGTACCTCAGAGCAAACAAAAACTGTTATCGAAGCAGATGCTGTACCGCGTTTTATTGAATTACTTCAATCACCTGTTATTAATGTGGCTGAACAGGCTGTTTGGGCTCTGGGTAATATAACTGGTGACGGAGCACTTGCCCGTGATATTGTTTTAGAGCATAATGCTGTTGAGGGTATCTTAAATTTAATTAAACACGATACACCGACATCATTTCTTCGCAATATTGTGTGGTTAATGTCGAATTTATGTCGAAATAAAAATCCACCACCATCGTTTGATAAAATTAATATGTTATTGCCAATTTTATCGCAATTGTTATGTA
The DNA here is from genome assembly GCA_964007475.1 of Hybos culiciformis. NCBI lineage: Eukaryota > Metazoa > Arthropoda > Insecta > Diptera > Hybotidae > Hybos > Hybos culiciformis. The sequence goes on along the minus strand of OZ023273.1, from coordinate 145,040,263 downwards.
GTGATGATACGCAAGTGCTGGCAGATGCATGTTGGGCCCTCTCTTATGTCACCGATGATGAAAACACTAAAATTCAAGCTGTTATTGATACCGGTGCAGTACCACGTCTGGTTGCTTTATTGGATACCAATGAACCGAGTATTATTGTTCCAGCTTTAAGAAGTGTTGGAAATATTGTAACAGGTTCAGATGTCCAGGTTTGTATTTATAATTTTTCTTAAAATTATACTTTTATATTTCTGCATTAGAATTTTTAATTATCATTTTAAAAATTATTACAAAATATAATATTTTTGTAAATTGAGATTTCATTCCCAGACATTAATTATTTTAATACAAAATTAATGCTTTTGTTGTCCCCCAAATCAGAAAATTTTAAATGAAATAATTATTTTTTCTATTTATTTCTATTTAAGAATAATAATAATTATTTAAAAGTTAGAAAATAATTAATTCACTGACATTTTAATTTTTATCAAAATTTAACAAAAAACAATTCAATCCTATAACATGAAAATTATAAGTTTTGAATAATACTAATATAATTAAATTTTATTTTATTAAAAATCTATGTTGAAGTTAAAATTTTCAGGAGGGTTATTATGAGTTCCGATCGAACGTAGAAATCGTACGTAAATCCTATCCTGATAAAATTCAGCGACAATAGGAATAGGATTTTTGTTAAATTGTTAGGTTCGATCGTAACTTATAATAATCCTCCAGTTTAATCGAGATTTCAAAATTAAAGTAAAATCCAAACACATTTAATTAAGTTTAAAATAATTAATAACCTAGAGATATGGTTTTTTTTTACAATAATAATAAGTAATTAGGGAAAAAAAGAATAAAATTAAAAGATTGTTAATACAAAATTATTCCACATAGAGTGAAGACTCTTTTAAAGAACTTTTTTTTTTTATTAAATTATGTTTCTATTTTCTAACATTTTTAAATTTTTTCCATCTAAGAAAAATGTAATTTCTTTTCGTTCTTTCTTTTTTTTTTCTTTTGCTCAATTCAAATTCTTTTTTAACAAATTCACAATTCCACCTATATTTAATGCTTAATTGAACAAAAAAAAAAAAAAAAAAATTATATTTTTCTCTTTATTAAATTAAATTTAACCCTTCATTTAATTTTACCTATTTTAATGTTAGAAAAAAAAATCTATAGAAGTTCTACCTTTTATCAGATCTCTAAAAAATCATCCACCTAAATTTCACCTACAAAGAATTTTTTTTTTTTTTTTCTATCAACCACCAAAGAAGGGGTTTCAAATGTTGAAAAAAATATAGCTTAGTTAATTGTAAAAAAAAAAAAAGAAGAAATTACCTACAAAAAGAATTTAATTTTTTTACTTCATTCTTCCTTTACTTAAAAAGAAATGATAAAAAAAAAATTATTAACCACAAAAATTATTCCACAAGTACAGAAATTCTTCTTTTTATTTTTATTAATCTACGTACCCTTTATTTCGCGATATTCGAATAGCAGACGAACTATTATGATGGCCAAATTAAAAGGCGGAATAGCCAAAATTGTAATTCATGAAACAATCAGCTCAATTTTTGAACGGCTAGTATAAAATCACGAAGAAGACCGCTTTTCTTTATCATCGAAATCTATATTTCGGAATTTACAACTTTTTCCGAAATTTCGGAAACTTGTAGGTACTTCGATTATCTAGCATCATATTACTCAAATTTCATAGAGTTTTAATTTTAAACTAGATCCGATAATTTAATCAATTAAGTTTTAATAATCATTTGCACTGAAGCCTACTGGTTTACCTGTAACTGAAAATTGATTCTTAATCCATTCTTTAGGCTTTTGAAAATGTTTTAAAAATTTTTATTGTAAGTCTTGAAAATGTTCTTACTTTGGAAGACTTCGTCATAGACTTTGGAACATGGAAAAATAATCGGAATTATTTTTATTTAACACTTGTTCATCAGTGTTCCACGGACCACAGTTTGGGGAACGTTGCTGTGTAGAAACAATTTTGTAATAAATAAAAATAATTAATAATTAGGTACGTAGAATTTTAATAAATTGATTTTTAAATTTTACTGTGAATATATTTATATTTCTGCACTAGTAAGGAAAAAAAAATCACTTTTCCTAACTGAAATTAGTACTGAAATATTTTCTAAACACTTAAAAGATATTTCAATTAAAATATAAAATTTCTCATAACTTCTGGTCAAAATATTTTTTGTGAAATCAATCTCGTTCTAAATTTTTTCTCACAGTTTCCAAAACTTAAATTTAACTTGATTGAAAAGTAATTTAAAAATTATTGTGATGCGAATGGAAAATTATTATGTAAATGATTTTATTTTTTCTTTCTCAAGAATCATTTTGTTTTTTTTTTTTTTTTTTACATAAACAGCATCTTCAATATGCAGTCCGTAATTTTTATTTTTTTTTCTTTTTAGTTTTTATTTTTCTTCTTTGTATATTATTGGGGTTACAAAAAAAAAATATTCCTCTTTCTATGTACCCAACTTAACTACCTTCTATTGAACAAACAAAAATATTGATGTCGAAAATTTCCTCAAACCAAAAGAAAGAAACATTCAGAATTTACTTAATTCAATTAAATCCAACTGGTAAAAGCAATTTTCTTTTATTTTTTATTTTTATTTATTTTAACATAATTTTTTTTTCAATATTTTCTTATTTTTTATATTCGTTATTTTGATATAACAAAAAAAAATAGAAAGAAATAATATTCTCAGTCATTTAAATATCAATGAAAAATTCTTAAAATTAGAAATATTTATTTTTATGCATTTTAACAAAATTCTCCATAAAATAGAAAGCAAAATAAGTTTCATCGTTTTTATAAAAATAAATTGAAATTAGAACTAATTTTATTTTAAAATTATTTTTTGTTTTAAGTTTTTTGCCTTTATTTTTTGTATATATTTTATGCCAATCTAATTGTTGCAGTAAGGAGAACTAAAAAGACTAAAGAAAAAGATATAAATTCTAAGTTATTTCTTTTTCTTACTTTGTTTGAGTTTTGAGCGTTACTCAGTTCTGTTAAATGACAAAATAAAATATATGGATATGAGCATAGAAGAAACTGTATGAGCAATATAAACAATTATCTGTTTTTAGTTAATTAACAAATACAGGCCAATGTTCATCTTGTTTCTTCTTATTCAGCTTTCACTACTTTTTCACTTTTGTAGTTTATGTAATATAATCTCTGTCCAGTGACCTGTCCTTTTGCTTATTATGATTCGATATTACAATTATTCGAAAATCCTATTCTCAAATTATATTTTCGAACGATCAGGAACCGAATATGTAATAGCTGATGATGACTTAATCAATCGAAACTAGTTATATTAAAATTTGATTTAGAAATAAAGTTAAAATTAAAATTCTAGGACATCATATTTCAAGCATCTTTTCCTTAAAAAATTATTTAATCTATTTAATTTTTATTTTCTTTCACTTCCACAAAAAAAAAAAACTAAAGTTGATATGCCTAAGACCCTAATTAACACAGTTAACAACGTTCTTTCAGCTTTATATTAATACCATTTTTTGACTTAAGTACCATTTCTGATATTAAAATCAATTCATCGTCTGGAAATTGCAGAGATATTTCAAAATTTTGTATTAATTTAATTGTTAATATTTTCATAATTAATTCAGCATATCGTTTTCCAATGCAAATGTGTAATCCGTTTGAAAATGGTAAATACGCGTAATTGGGATGCTTTGGATCCAAAAATCTATCTACATCAAATTCATCTGGATTAGGGAAAAATTCTTGATCATGAGCTAAACCGTACATATTAATCCATACTGTTGTATTTTTCGGTAATATGAAATCACCAATTTTAGTTAAGCAACTTGTTTCGCGACCAGTCAACGGAACCGTTGTATAAAACCTTTGTGATTCTTTCATAAATCTATCCAATATTTTCAGATTCTTTAAATGCTCATTAGTTATTGGCATTGATTTGTCAGGTAATACTGAAATAATTTCATTGTAAATATCTTCCTGTAGATTTTTATATTTTCCCAAATTGTAGACAACAAATGATTGACTCGCTTTTGTTGTATCCACGCCCTGGAAATTTATAAATTTATAAAAGATATTCGAAAATAATAGCATCTAGAATTAAAAATTATTTATTTACCGCAAATAAAAATGTATTAACTTCATCCTGAACGTCATCTTCTGATAATGGATTACCTTCAGCATCAGTTGTCAATAATATATCCAATAAAACTCGTTTTTCTTTGCTTTCATCGTCATAATTAGATTTTTTGTAAAATTCTTTAGATTTATTTTCTAATATTATTTTTCTGTCTGAAACCATTTTAGTTGTTAATTTCTTAATGATAGATACCGAGCTGTTCAATTTATCGAATGATTTAGTACGTTGATAAATAAAATCGTTAGACAATAATGGATTAACCATTCGTTGGAATAATAAGTGCATAGCCCTGTAATTTTCTAGTAATTAGTTGATATTTTTTTTTAATTGTGAAAGTTTTTCGTTTTTCCGTATACATAATTAAAATAGTTTGAAAGTAATGGAAACCTATGTCTAATTTCTCTAAAGCAGCGTGTCTTATTTGATGTATGTTTAAGAAATGTCTACTAGTGTATTAGTAGTTATTTTGCCCAGACATTTTGTATTAATTAATAATAAGTTTTGATCCATCATTTCAAGTTTTATAAAACTACCAACAAAAATCTCTAAAATTGAATGATAAATTAATAATCTATAAAATCAATTGAATTAATAATTTTTTTGAATTATCACTGTGTCTCTTATCCACACATAAATTTGTAAAAATGGAATGAAATGGTTAAAATTTTTCATATATGAATCCACATTAACTTCATAAAATTCAATTCAATTGACTTAATTAAGAAAATTAAAATGAATTACGTACTGATGAAATGCATTTGCATATTGCGATTCTGAATCTAATTGTGAATTGATTGTTGCTCCCATTGATGTTTCTAAAAAAAAAAAATATTCACAGAAAAATAAATACTTTTTTTTTTTCTTCTTAATTTATCACTAACCACAAATAATATCCAATATACAGTGAAATAAATAATCTGATATATCAAGTTCATAGATTTTTTTTAATATATCCACTAAAATATTCGAATGCATTTCTATTGTTGGCATAAATTCATCCAAAATTTTAATATGGAATGCAGGTGTTAACGCTTTTCGATGAATTGCCCATTTTTTACCTTCGCTCAGTAATAAACCATTTCCTAATAAAATTTTCAATTGTTGAAATTCGGATGCCCGATAAAGGGTTGGATTATTCAATGCTTGTTTTGTTTCCTCAGGACTGTGTAAGAAAACCCATAATTTCGTGCCAAGCCAAAAACGAAATGTCTTATTATATTTTTTGCGAAAATTTTGACAAATTTTGAAAACGTCTAGAAAAAAAATTTCATTTTTTTATGTACAATTTTATATGTAAACTTATGTGTTCAGTTTATGTCAGTTTGTTCGCTATTAAACTATTGCGCCAAATTCGACTGTTTAATTAATTGTCAAAGAACGTAAATATACACTCTATTTTGATCAATTTCAACTAAAATAAATGATGAGGTTTTATATCATTTTTCATGAAAAAGTTAAGTTTTTTTTAAAGTCTTAGACGAGTTCATTTATGAAGTAATGTTCGAAAATTTCAATGTTAATGTCATAAATTTTTGTAAATTTGGTTTCACAATTTCATCTTAAAGTTGACTTTATTTAATTATTTTTTAAGTTAACAAATTTAATTTTTTGTGTTTTTTTATTTCCTTCAATAAAACTTACTTTCTGGTCTTAATGTTAATGCCACTTGAACATTACCAATCATAGGTATAAACCATGGTCCTGGTAATTTAAGTCCATAATATAAATGTTGCTGATTTTTTATTAAAAAATAATTAAAAATTAATATTAATATTAATATACAAAAAATAAAAACCATTTTTATTTTTAAGACAACAATTATAAAATATTTGTCTTCAATTCAAAGTAACATTAAAAACTAAATTCTTAAATTTTTGAAATTCGAGCTAAAATGCATAATAACGATAAAAATAAATACTAAGCTCTTAATCTTATTAAATATATTTTTATGAACAAGACTAGGAAACAATGTTTGGTGAAAAAGTGTTCTAAGAATTTTCTCATAACGACCTTATAATGTGCGCTTTTTATTTAAAAATGTTAAATGTTGTAAATATAAATTTGTTAATTTTTTTTTTTATTCCATTTTTTATATTTTCGAATATTTTCTTCATTCTCGATTATTAATATATTTTAGGACTTTAGGTACCTTTATTATAGTTTTAATTCTAAAGATGCATTATAAAATTTCAGTTGACCATAATTATCAACGACAAAGCAGAAGATTAAATGCGTTAGTCCATTACTAGTCCAAATTAAATAAATGTTCTAAGTTCATTTTTGCATTATATGATGAAAATATTAATGCCAAAACTACTGTTAATGAATTGTTATCTAGCGAACACTTCAGATACTAGTTTTATTGATTTGTGAATGAAATGAGGTCAATTGTATTATTGTTATTTCATAAAATGAAAAAAAATTTCGCACTATTTCAACACTCACCATCTCTAATGTTAGAATACAAATTCTCAATTTTTTTGAGAAAAAAATATAAAAATTGTGTTGTAGGTTTTAAAAAAAATCTTTAGACTACCTACTGCCTACTGAGAATACACAACAGAAACTGGACGATGATTGACAGATTTGCACATTGAACATTCGTTTTTTTTTTTTGTTTCACTTTAAATCTCTTCTACCTTTTTTTTTTTTTTTTTAATTATATTGTCAAACTATAATCAATTTTCGATAGATGTATTTTTAAAAACTCATTTACTACATCAAATGATATTTTATTCGAAATGTAGGTTACTTCAATACTTCTAAGTATTTTTGGGGGGTTAGTTTTTTTTTTTTAAATTAAAATTTGCAAGACTTTATAATTAGTATTCATTTTATGAAAAAAAAAAAGGTTTAGTTCTACTAGGTGGGATCTGATTGTTTATGTTTTTTATCAGTTCAAATTTATAAAATATATACTCAGAGAGAGATAGAGAGCGCTGAAGATTATTTTATACTTGTTTCATTGCAAAAAAAAAAAAAAATTAATTATATTTTCAATAAGATAAATTAGCAACATACATGTGTTCATAAGTATTATGTTTCCATGACTCCATTACTGTACGTACAATATTATACATCCATGACAATATATACAATTTTTTTCTCTTCTTGTTTAAATCTCAATTTTTTTTTTTTTAATGCTGCCGGCTTTGGCATAAAATCTATTAATTACATATGTAATATGTATGTATTTTTTATGAAAAAGTATAAAAAATATTTAATAATTTATTTTAAAAATCATCGTAAATTTTATAATTGAAAATGGAAGTTAAAAATTTTTTTAATGCTCTTGTGTGAATTAAGTTGTAAAATTTATAATTTTCATTTTTGTTACTATCATCCATTGTGAACGAAATTTAATAAAATAAAATAAATTCTGTTTACAAATTTGAGTATTGGATGTGAAAGAAGTGGAATCGGCAGCTTTTAATTCAAAATTTAATACTTACCTTATATTGAAAAAATATGTAGAGATTTAAAAAATTAATAAAATAATAGAAAGGCGACGATATTATAATGGAGATTAATTTTAAGTTATTATTAAATTTCATTTTTTATTGTAAATTTAGTTCAAAAAGACTGACATTGGAAATTGGAATTGTAAGGTTTTTTATTCCAATAAATAAATCTAAATTTTAAAAATATATATTAAGTATGTGTATGTTATATTTTGTTTTTAAGTTTCTTATTGCAGAATGAAATATTATTTTTGTATTTAATATTTTCTTTGAAAAACTATCTAAAGAGAATTTCTTTCGGAATTAAAATTGAAAAACAATTTTCTTATTTCTATTTGATTTACACATGATGATTTATTCAATACGAGAATATAAGCACATATTATACTAAAAAAAAAATATATCTAAATTGTTTTTTTAATTTTTTTATTTTAAAATTATAAAGTATTTTATTTCTCCAATTTTTATTTTCTTATTTCTAAGTACATTTGTACCATTGTACGTATAGTACATTTTTTGTTGAATGAAAAAATGTTGCATGCAAATATTCTTAATTAAAAAATTAACACTACTATATTATATTGTTTTTTATTGATTTATTAATCAGTAAGCAAAATATGTTTTTATTTACATTTAATAATGGTAATTTTACAAAAAAAAAATTGTATAAAATATAATATATTAATAAATATAAGGTATAATAGAAATATATTATAAATCAATTTTTAAAATTAATATATTTGTAGGGAAATGCTCTTTCAGGATATTTTCTATCTAAAACTTTATACTTACAAACTGGATTATTTCTTATATATTTCATTAGTCATTAGGATTTATATATTAAGCATCCTTGGAACAACGTTCTATTTGTTAACCTTTTTTAAAGAATAAACAATTTTTTTTTTTCAACTAGTTCTAGACTAATTTATGTTTATTTTATTATTTTTTTTAGACTGATTCGGTTATTCAAGCAGGTGGATTAGACCGTTTGATTAAGCTCTTGCAGAGCCCTAAATCTAATATTGTGAAAGAAGCTGCTTGGACTGTAAGCAATATTACAGCTGGTAATCAAAAACAAATTCAAGATGTTATGGATGCTGGTAATTATTTTATATATATATATATTTTATTTATTTTTTTAAATTATGACCAATTGCTTTAATTTATGAGTTGCTAATAATAAAATTATTGTTTTTCCAATAATATAAATAACTTGTTTCTGCCAAATAAATTCGTAACGAATATATCATAAATAAAATAAAAAAAAAATTTTGTTTTTGAGAATTAATATCTGGTTGAAAATGTAGGTGCTTCACAGAAATAATTAATTATTCGTGAGAATTTTATATATTTGATACATGTTAAAAAATTATTTGTCTCACCAATTAACTGAGATCTCATCAGCAAATAATAAATTTCTTTTCTCATTCCAAAAAAAATATTTTCTTTACTTTACGCTAAACAACGACCTGATTGAATTCCGTTGGGCAGAATTTATATTTTGTTTCTGATGAGGTTAAGTAGATTTGTATGTGCATTATTGATTTGATTTGTTGACAAAAACAAATTGCAGAAGTACATGAGAAAAAAAACGAATGTTAAAAAATCATATTCAAATGTTTTTCATAGTTGATTTTTTTTTTTTCAGGCATTTTTAATCAAATTCGACATGTTCTTGAGAGTGGTGACTTCAAGTCACAAAAAGAAGCAGCTTGGGCCGTAACTAATACAACAACTTCTGGAAATTCGGAGCAAATAATTCAATTGTTGGATAAATATCAAATCTTGAAACCATTTTGTGATTTATTAGATTCTAAAGATGCACGTACAATTAAGGTCGTGCTCACTGGAGTATCGAATTTGTTTTGTTTGGCCGAAAAATTGGGTGGACTTGATAATTTATGTTATATGATTGAAGAAATTCAAGGTTTAGATAAGTTGGAGCTGTTACAACGGCATGAAAATGAGGAAATTTATAAGAAAGCGTATGCCATTATTGAAACATATTTCAGTAGTAACGAAGAAAACGATGAAATAGCACCAAAAGCTGTAGATGGAGCCTTAGAATTTAAAGCCGAACCATCTGCCAATCCAGAAGGCGGTTTTTCATTCTAAATTTTTGAACATCTGCACTAGAAAATATAACGAAATTCAAGACTTATAATTTGCCAATTTTTATTGCTATCAAATTCTATGCTAAGCTTAATTTACTTTTTAACAAAATATTCATTAAAAAAATTATACATTTTTAATTATTCTCTTCTTTTTTTTTTAAATTTACATTATAATTACAATTACGTTTTTGAGAAAAAACAATTCAAACAATGGGAAATTAAATATTTTTAAAAAATTTATTTTGTTTATTTTCTTAGAAAGTATCATTTGTTTTTTTTTAAGAGACCTCTGTCTAAAATTTAATAAATTTTCGTTACTGATTACTAACTTCAAAATTGAACAAATTTTTACATTGAATTTGAAAAATCTGGTTTCTTATAACTTTTTGTCAAGCAAAAACAGAATACTTTCATTACTGGGGGGTTATTATGTAACTCCTATTCGAATTCGGATTGATTCGAAAGTTGTTTTCGATTCTATTATGAAATGATATTATGTAAATCGAAAGTCAAACAATGATCGAATAAAGGCAGCTTTAAAAGGTTGGCTATAAAGTTTTATTCGAATAAAAAAATGTCAAAATCATATGTTTGTTGTTTTAAATTCGAGTGAAAACTTAAATCGGAATTATGTAATTCGAATTCGGATTTTTATTTTTATTTTTTTTATTTTAAAAAGTTGGCTTTGAATATTGACGGCATTATATAGACGATATATATACACGGCATTATGCAACTCGAAAAAGGAATAAAAATTATTCGAATTTCGGAAATTTTGTTCGATAACTATTTATCAAACGGAAAGAAAAAAAAACCAAAAAAGAAAATAATTTGTTTAAAATGTGTATTTACATTTTTAATAAAATTAAATAAAAAAATATATTTTGAGTGTTATTATTTAAAAATTAAATTCATTTATTATTAAATTCATATTTTATATTAATATTAAATTTGAAATAAATAATAAAAAGTAAAACAAAAAAAAATTTTCTTCCAAAATGTATTTGAAGTCAAACACTATCCATTAATTAAAAATTTGGCTAAACTGCCGTTTCCTTGAAACTCTCAGAATGGGCTGAGGGGGGTAGAGGCGGAGCCCAAACTCGCAAAACTGAAATCAGTTCTTGGGGCAAAGGCCCCGTTTCGGAGATAGAGCCCCCCAAAATTTTCATACATTTTTGTATGGAAAATTTTTTGTGCCCGATTTGCCCTATTTTCGGGTAGGTAATAGAGGCGGTTCCTAAAATGTTAAATCCGAGAGGGTTTTTGCGGGAAGGCCTCCATTTCGGAGTTATGACCCTTCAAAATTTTCATACTTTACTTCATATGAAATACGTTTTTTAAACTTTTTGTACATTGAATGAGCCTTTTCACAAAAAATTTTAAATAGAACTTTGACGAGAAATTAATTTTTCAAAAAACGGGGAGGGGCGGTCAAATCCCACTGACCGCCAGCATGCTGCCCCGCCCCCTCCACACCGCTTTTTGAAAAATTAATTTCTGGTCAAAGTTCTGTTTAAAAAACGTATGAAGTAACGTATGAAAATTTTGAAGGGCCATAACTCCGAAATGGAGGCCTTCCCGCAAAAACCCTCTCGGATTTAACATTTTAGGGACCGCCTCTATTACCTACCCGAAAATAGGGCAAATCGGGCACAAAAAAAATTTCCATACAAAAATGTATGAAAACTTTTGGGGGCCCTATCTTCGAAACGGGGCCTTTGCCCTAAGAACTGATTTCAGTTTTGGGAGTTTGGGATCACCTCTACCCTCCCTCCAAGTTTCAGCCCATTCTGAGAGCTTCAAGGAAACGGCAGTATCGCCAAAAATTTATTATTTAACTTTAGGTAAAAAAACACTTTGTTTTTTTATTTAAAATTTTCAAACAATTTTAAAAATAAAATCAAAACAAACAACAAACAGATGATATTGACATTTTTTTATTCGAATAAAACATTGTATCCGACCTTTTAAAGCTGCCTTTATTCGATTGTTTTACTTTCGATTTACATAATACCATTTTATAATAGAATCGAAAAAACTTTCGAATCAATCCGAATTCGAATAGGACTTACATATTAAAAAAATTGAAAATTTTAAATAAAAATCAAGTTTTTATTTCAAAATGTACTTAAATTTCAAACAAAATATTTTTTTGGTTGGTTATTTAGTTTTTTCCGTTTGGAAAAAAGTTATCGAACAAAATTTCCAAAATTCGAATAATTTTTATTCGTTTTTCGAGTTGTATTTATCGTGTATTTATCTTGAAAAATAAAAATCCGAATTCGAATTACATAATTCCGATTTCAGTTTTCACTCGAATTTCATTTTAGAATCGAGTTACATAATAACCCCCCAGGCTTTGAAAGTACCTTCTTATATTGTATCATTAACTCTGGTTCCCAAATCTCATTCTCAAATTCTACATTTCAATATTTTCACTAAAATGAAATGAAAACATGACTCAAACAAATATCATTTGACGAAAAATTCGATAAAGAGGAGACTAATCTGTATTCCGAATCAAAAAACGACATCATACTTTATGAATGGTTTCTGATACACTGTCTTTTCAGTTTAATGAAAAAAAAAAGTTGATAATAGACCCTGGGATTTAATCTGCAAATTTATTTATTTCTCCTTTAACGAAGTAGAAATATTTTTGTGAATAAAATTTAAATAATTTCCCAAAAATATTTCTGTGGAACAAATTAACAATGCGCTTGTCTGTTATATACAAAATTAAGTTAAAAGTTCACAAAATTTTCAATTCTCTTAAATAACTCCAATTTTAAGAGCAAAACTTTTATTTTTACTTGGAATAAAAGCAAAAGAAACCATATAGGAAACTTATTTTCTCAGATTTTCAATTTATACATACAAAATAAATTTATGTTGTCACAACACAAGAATTAAGGATACAATAATGTAATGTAAATATCCTTCTTTTTTTTTTTGCCGATACAATGTGTCACTAGGTCAGGATCAGTATTTTCACTTAATCGAAGGGATTTTTTCTTCATTAATTTTTTTTCATTTTTAATTCATAATGTATGTGAAGATTTTTATTTACACCTTTTCAATTAAAAAATGGAAATAGATCGTATATTTATTGAAAATAATGGCACAGTTTTAATTGTAAATAACTTCAGGGAGAAAAAAAGATGAATGAAGAAATTGGGAAAAACAAAAATTTAGTGAGAACAACTAAATTTTGTAAATATTAAAATTTGTAGAAACAAAATTAATTTTATTTACCGTCTAGTGCAGAGATTCCCAACCTGGGGTCCATGGACCCCTTGGTGGTACGTTAACCAATTCTGAGAGGTACGTGGAACTGTTCGTATTGAAAAAAATATATGTATATCCTTTTTACGGCTTACACATAATTTCAAAATCTAATTTTCTTTCCAAAATTTTGTGAATTGTGTATAATTGTGTATATTTTAAATAAGTATATTAAAACTCATAACGAAATCTTCAAAAAAAATGTTGATGGTATCATTCCTCCAACTTTTAATGTCGATAATTGGATTAGAAACACCTTCACAATTTCATTAGACAAGATTGTTGACACTGATAATGATAACGCAAAAGATGAACCCATTGACTTGAGAAATAACATGAAAACTCGCAGTGATTTTGAAACAATGATGCTGGATCAATTTTGGTGCTAACAAAGCGAGGAGTATCTAATCACAACGTGCGTTAAAATTTTTTATTCCGTTTGTTATAACCTGTATGCACTCTTTTTTAGGGGTACGTAAAGATTCAAATCATTATCAAGGGGTACAAATATTTCAAAAGGTTGGGAACCATTGGTCTAGTGAATCATGCCCTTATTCAAGGCCTTAAAAACGGATCTCCATGAGTGAGACAGGACGTCAATATAAATAAATAAAATATCCATAACGCTAACTTTTTTTAACGTTTGATTTTTCATGCCGTTAAAAAAGTACATACAAATGATACAATATATAAAAAGAAGTTGAATAATTTCAAATAAATTAATTTTTTTATTGTTTTAATTAAATAAAGTTATCTTTAATTATGCTTACGAATTTCCAAAATAAACTGTATGAAAATAATTGAAACATATTTTGTGGCCTTATCACATTAAATTTGGTTATCTACCTTTCATATAAATTTTTTAATATAATGTCATCATTTGAAGTATGAATGAATTAATAATAATAAAATTGCATTTAAAATAAATTGAGATAAATTACGAAGTACAGTTCGAATATTGAATGGAATATGAGGCCTGCTTATAATTTTCGAAATTAAAATTGGCCCTTCCATTTTCCATGTTGAAAAGTGTTCCCCATCCCTGATTTAAACCATTTCAGTGTCATATTCAAAACCTGTTTTATATTTTATAATGATATAAAATTTTCTAGAATCAATTATCTTCAAAATTATTTGCATTTTTTCATACCATCGGCATACTCTCATACCATAGTATTGAGTTTCTTATTACAGAATTAAAATTAAATTATGTATGTATTCTTTAAAAGACTTTTGTAATATAAAATTAACGATATAATACAATTCTTGTTCTGTTTACCATTGTGTTGAAAAACTGATTAATTGCAAATTTAACAAAAAATAATTGATTAGAGATCTTAAATTTTTGTAAAATTTGAATTGACATAAATTTGGTACGAAAAATTATTTTTTTTTTGCAAAATTTAACCCCACAGCAAACAGCCGTCGTTTTAGACTAATTTTAAAAACTTTGAAATTATTTTTTATTTAAATTTTCTGAACTGTTTTTTATTAAAATATGTATTATCATAAAGGAAGTATAAATAGAGAAACTAGTCCCATACAAAAAATGCAAATACAAATAGTGAAACAAAAAATCCATATCACAACCCCATGACCTTTTTTTTGTATTTTTTGAGAATTCCACTCTCACAAAAGCTTTTAAAACTTTTAAAATAACAACAGTTCTATACAATTTTTAAAGTTTTAAAAGCTTTTGTGAGAGTGGAATGCTAAAAAAATACAAAAAAAAAGCTCATGGGGTTGTGATATGGATTTTTTGTTTCACTATTTGTATTTGCATTTTTTGTATGGGACTAGTTTCTCTATTTATACTTCCTTTATGGTATTATTCAAATATGTTCGGCGGAACGTATATTATTAATCTTTAGATATATGTATTTAAAAAAAAATTTTAATGATTCTATAAATAAATTTTAATATAAAAACATTACTGCTTTTGTTGTAAATCTAAAACTACTAATTTTCTTTTACTATTTCTATGCCTTTAACTACATTGTCTGCAAATTTCCTTTCGCATATTTAATTTTTTTTATATACACTTTTATATACTTTTTTTTTAATAAAATATTCTGTTCTCTTTTTTTTCCTATGCTGATGCTGCTGCTATTTTCAAAAAAAAATATATATATACTTTTTAAATAAAAATCAAATAAAAACAAAACTAAACAAAAAAAATGAGGAAAATTTTCAAGAATATGTTATGAAACAAAAAAAAAAAAATAGAAAAACAAAAATTTACATACATACGTATAAAAGGAAAATCCAAAGAAAAAAAAAATTAACTTGGTGCAATGCACTTTTCGTTCTTCTGATTTGAAAATTATCTTTATTTTATTATAAAAAAAAAATAAAAATAAAAACTTTTTTTTTGTTGCATTTTATGTTGTATGCAATTTAAAAAAGTAGTTACACAAAATGTAAAAATCCGACGTTAAATGAAAAAAATAAAAAAAAATTGAGTAAGGATATAAATACGTGACGGGGGATATTTTATAGGTTTATCCTCTGGTATATTATTATAAAATTTTAAAAAGCAGTGATTTCAAAAATGTAATTACACTTTGGCTATAAATCTAGTTTTATTCTTGTTATAATAATTTATTATAAAATAATATATATTATAATGAAAACAGTTATGATACTCTTATAAAACTAAATTTGATCGATAAAACCATTGATTAAGAATAACAAAAAAATATTATCTGTTTCAAACAACGATTTTTTAGCTCATTTTCTTAGTATTCTTATCTTCTTATCTTTTTAGTATTCTTATAGTCTGAACTGAATTTAGTGATATTTCTCATCCGTGTATCCTTATTAGTTGGGGATCCTGTAAATTTCGCTTAAAAAGAAACAAAAATATCGATGTAGGTATTATATGTGTATGCTTTGGAAAAATTAAATGTATGTGATCAATCAGATTTATACCTTATTTAATATAAATGCAAGTTCCATATTCAGTAATAATTAGGTTTAACCCAGTAATTTCAAACCAAGATATCAAAATTTTTGCTTAAAAATATAATATAAATAAGTGGAAAAAACTTATTTTTGTTTTCGGAAATTTTTATTTCGGAAAATAAAAATAAAATTGTTTCTTTTTCATTTAAAAGTTTTATGCATTTATTCTAAAACTAAAAAGAAAAAATAAAAATTGCGAGGGATTTGCTATTATACTTAGTGCAACAAAGTATTGTTCAGTTTAATTTTACTTTTCCCATATTTGAAAGTTTTTGTTCTGGATCTGAATTTTTGAAAAAAAAAACCTGAGCATAAATAACATACAATTTTCAAAATTCTCCTTAAAATCCTTTGAAACTTATGTGATCAGAATTCTTTTGTGAAACTTTTCAACTTGAGAATTAGTTACTAAAACTTAAAGTATTGTTGTTCTATATATATATATATATATATATATATATATAAATATATATATCTTAATCTATATATATATAGGTACAATAAAAAAATACAATACAAAATCTTATACATTGTGCCAATGGTACCTAGTACTTAATCTTCTGTAGAAGTCCAACATTCAGGTTCGAAAATTTTGGATGTTTCGACCTCTATATTTCACATATTATGTAAATATTTATGTACATTTATTTAATAAAAATTGTATAGATTTTTTTTTTCTTTTTTATTTATAATTAAATTGTTTTTGTTTTTAATCCAGTAAACTTAATACAGTCCTCGTGATTTTATCACATTGCATCATTAAAAATATTTTCCTGTAAATCATTCATTAATAATTTTGTAAATTAAAAATAAATGGAATTAAATTTGTTTTTACAAGGTTTCTAGAGATCTGGGAGTTTTAAACGATTATGTACACACGCTTATAAACGTGTTCATTTAACTTATTACATTTAGAAAAATAATTCTATAATAAGTTGTTAAAAATATTATTATTTGATATTAATAAAAAAATAATCACAGGAGGTATACTACTACATTCTAAGTATAATAGGATATCAATAAAAATAGTAATTAATTTTTACAACATTCAATAACGTTAATAATCCACAACACTACTATATCATTTAACAACAATTTATGTTCTTAGACAAATATAACCCAAATACGTATATGAATATAACATTTGAGTAATTTTCAAAATCTCGCAAATATGTATATTAATTATGTTATACATCACATTACCTATTTGTATTATATTTTCTAACGACAATAAATTAATTTTTAAATTAAATTTTATTTCATTTTGTAAGTATTAAATATGTGTACAAACATATGCCAACAAATAAGTAAAGCATATTGTCTTATATAATGATCCTAGTTTCTTCCATTGAATTGAATTGAATTTTAAAATTTCCATTACCTTTACTCATCATAGTTAAGTTTTTGAGTAACATAAAAAAATATGTTAACCAAACAAAGTAATAAATTAGTCCATTCTGTGACTATATTCTGTGCTTATATTAGTAAAATATAATATAATACGAACTATATAATATCTTTAATGCATTTTTAACGATATTCTTTCACGGCACCGACAAATTAACAGTGATACATGCTACTGTTTTTAAATCTAAATAAAATAAGTTATCAAAAATTAATAAAAATTAAATTTTAGATTAAATATCAAATTAAATACGGTTTTATTAACTAAATTTTTTTATATGTAAAAGTATGCTTTAAATAAATTTGGATAAAAGTATATTTAGTCTGAGTTTTTTTTTACTTTAATGCCTTGAGCACAGCTAATACCGCAAACCAATTTTGAGCTACCGTAAAAACCGATTTTCTGCGTTATTTCTTATTTATTTTAAATAAAAATTATGAAAAACGAAAGATATTAATTTTATTGATTTTTTGTAAAAAGAATTTCTTAAAATTATTTCATAATTAATTAGAAAACTGAATTTTTTTTTTTTTGCTCCAGAAAGAATTGACTGCGTCACAAAATAATTTTTTTGTTTCTTTTTCACAGCGTTTCTTTTGCATCGAAATTTGGTTTTGCGGCATTTTTCTGTCACAATCATATTATAAAAAAAACAAAAGCAGTTGTTTGCAGTTGATTTTTTTGCTTTCAGGTAAAATTAGCTGTGAACAGGTTTCCGGAACATTCCTTCAAAAATTGCTTTGCGGTATTAGCTGTGCTCAAGGCATAACAATTTTCAATAATTTTATCTTGTATTGCTGAATATATTTCAATTTGATAATTAAAAAAAAATAAATACATATATTAAGTAGGTAAGCGTTATATTTGCCCAAAGCTTTATATAATTTTATATGAAACAAAATAAAATTCATGTAATCATTTTTTTTTTTTTTCTTAAATCTCAAAATTTATTACGAATTGAAAGTGGATTGTAAAATGATATTCAAGGTCATAACAAGGAAAAATCATTAAAATTTAATTTGATTTGATTTGTGTAATCTATCTTTATGTTTTCAATATATTTTTCTTCAAAAAATATCTTAAATTTTTTTTTTTTTTTTTTATGCTTTCAAAGGCGAAAATTATTTTCAATGCTTATATAAAATACCCTAAAACTTGACTTTTTTTTTTAACATTAATAATGATTTCTTTTTTGTTTTTCCTGCCAAAATAATGTTCTCGCATATTTAATGTTGAAAAAAAACAAAATATAATCAAGGAACATTAATTTTATAACTTTATAGGTTGAAAACCATAGAGAAAAAAAAATAATTCAAATAAAATAAGATAGTATATGTATTTATATATTATATATTTATATATCAATGTATATTAATACATTTAATAATGAACATTAAAAATACAAATTTATTTGAAAAAAAAAATCCGCTATTAATTTGTTATATAAAAAACAGAAATAATGGAAAATTCTATTAAAATTATCCTAAATAATAAGCCGCAGAACAAAAGGATTTTATTATATCAGATTCTAACAAATACATTGATTTAAATATTATATTTTTGCGAAAATTTATGTTTATAAATTATACGTGTACATAGAATTATATTAAGAAACATTAATAATTATTTTATAATAATTTAACTCCCAACGTCTTCAAATTCTTAATGGACTTTTTTTTTTTAAATCTCACACAAAAAAGTTTCCACATCAAACTTACCTTATTATCGAGAACTGAATTCTTAAATTCTTAATATTCAGCCTAATATGAAATGTTGTTAAATCATGTAATAACTTATTAAAATATTAAAATATTTTTATAAACTATATATATAATTAAATGAATACCTAATGTTTTTAAATTTTTACAGCTTTTGAATGATTTTATGAGTTATAAAAAAGTTTATTCAATAATTTGTCATGAAATCACGTACTACATACAATACTATTTAAATATAAAAAATTTTATAAAATTTTCATAATTCATAAATTAATTCGAAATTTTTTTTTTTTTAAATATTAAATGTTTAACAACACAAAATTATTAAACCAACAAAACTATATAGTACAAAAAATAATAAAACAAAAAAAAATTTAAAATTTAATAAATGTAATATTTCATGTTAAAAATTATTATTCATTAATATGTAGGAACACAACTTTTAAAATTTATAGATCTAATTTTCCCTAAATTTATTTAAAATTTTTAACTTTACTCTGCTGGATGGAAAAAAAAAAAAAAGAAAAGCTGCATACTATAAAATTATAAATATACATAATAGTCATAGATATTGTACAATATAATATTCTATAGAAATGAGCCAATATTTATGTGTACATGTTCTATACATTATACCATAATGATTTTCTTTACATTTTCCTACAGATTTTATTTATTTATATCCTTTTTATTACACATTTAAAAATTATTTACTCAATTTAAGTATTTTGTACACATATTTTTATTATTAAATTCTAAATATAGGTTAATATAAAGCTACACTACCGCGTCAGTATAATTTACAATTTATTATTTATGAAATGCATATGATTTTAGTAATTCGTATATCTAAAATATCCAAATGCACTTCACTTCAGTGTTAAAAATATAAAATCTGGTACATATGATTTAAGGCCGGAAATTTCTAGTAAAAAAATGCTAACAATCAGTGGTACACTATCAAGCGACAGCGTTATACTGTAGATAAAATAAAGATAAAAATCAATGAAAAAACATTTTCTAATAATCATAAACATACTTTAATGGACAAAAGAAGCTCATCACCACGTTTGTGATTGCCATCATGAATGTTTGCCATTGCCATCATGTGAATATGAACTTTGTCTCCACATATTCGGTATTTATGTAAGAATATAACGATCATTCTTACACGAACTTGGACGTGTTGACATACGAACAAGTAACAAATACTATGTAAATGTATCTTTTTTTAGAATTTTAAATATAGAGTTTTTATAGAGAGATTCAAGTACATTTATTTCATACATTAAAATGATATGGCCTTATTAATCTTAAGTAGAAGGGTTGAAAGTGACTAAAGATTATTTTATAACTTTTCCTTCTTATTATTTTATATTATTAAAATAAAATTTAAAAAATACTTAAAATATTGAAATATTCAAAAATTAATATTTAACTTGCCTTTAAAATGTTTTTTAGATGTTTAAAAAAGAAAAACTATTTTTTTTTTTTTTTACAAGTTAAAATAATGATAAATTTTTATCCTTTGGTATAATATAATATATATTATATGTACTACATACATATATAATTTAATTTTGTTTATATGTAAACGAAAAAAAAAATTAAGTTTATTATTATCTATAAGTAAATAAATACATAATATAAATCAGTTAAATTTATTATGATGATGGTATAAATCATAAATTTTCACATTGTTTTCAACCCTTTAGTTCTCCTTTTTTGTTTTTGTGTGTAAACAATTTTATCCATTATTTCATTCACAGGGAAAAAAAAATGATAATAAGGATTATATCTCTGTACCGTAAAACAAATTGTGTTCTAAGGCGATTATAAAATTGTGAACTTAAAACTTATGTCGATACAACGAATAAAATAAATGACATTAATGGTCACTGACATGGGTTAAAGAATTCAAATTAAACATTAATAATATAGGATTACAGATTTTAAGTATTATATATGTACATACCTATTCAAAAAAAATATAATATTAAAATGGAATTAATTAATTTGTAAGTATGTATTTTAATTTTACCAATATAATAATATATATATATATACAAACATTATATATATAATACAAATGTATGTTAAAAAGAATTAAAAAATTTGTTTAAAGAAATAATGATAACATTTTTATTGTGCATGATGATGAACTTAAGTAATATTGTTTTATTTCAGATTGAAAGATATTTGTAGAAAAAGGACGAAAGTTATGCTTACCTGAATTAAAATGGATAACAATAACTATAGTTATGGTGCATAACTATTGTTTAACTTAGAATTGAAATTTAAGATTTGTCCTCAATTCTCAATTAATTTAATGTACTCTTTTTATTTTATTGTTAATTATTTTCTCTAATATTTTTTAATACATTAATATGTATAACAATTTCGTTTAATCAGTTCATCTCAACTACCTGATCGAATAACGTCTAATCAATTATATTTTTTTTCGAATCCAAAATCATTTTAAATAAAATCAATTTTTGAAATTACTCGCTCGACCTTCATTCAACCCAAAGTTAATTTAGGAAGCAGAGTCGGTATCAACTATAATCTTTGACTTTTTATATATAACAAGTTAAGATTAAAATTTTAAAATTTAATATTTCGTGTTAGACGGATTTAAATATATTCTGAACTACATGCAATTTTTTTTTAAATAAAAATTGTCAAACGTGATAAACAATGCTCTTCGACTTTTTGCACCATTTAAAAAAAAAAATTATGCCAAAAGCGAAACAATATTCGTACGCCGATGTCGGTAGTTCGTTCATAAATATAGAATATTTATTGGATATATAAATAATATATTATATTATGCATAAAGGTAATATCTATATACCGGAGTTTTATTACTTATTATTTTTGTCAGAGGTATAGAAATCCGAGGTAGAAAATTATTAAAAATTCATTCATATTTCTAATTGGAAATGAAATCGTTGTAGGTTTCATCAGGCTAGAACTTTTTTTTTTAACCTTTACTTTTTCTTTTTTTTTTCAGTTTTCATGTTTCCAATTGTCCAACTAAAAACAATTCTTGTATATTCATTATAACAACATTAGTATTTAGAAATAATACTACACACTAACTAAATTTAACACATATGTAGATACATAATTATGTAAAAAAATTTGGATTTAAATTTTTATTTATCCATATATGGCCTACATTATTGCTAAAGAATTAGTTTGCTTCACGGGCAAAAAGTTTTTGTAATTTAGGCCAAAAATTTTAAATAGATTTTTTTAGTGAAATAGTTATGTATGCAAATAAAAAGTTACCATATTTATTTAAATTAAAAAAAAAAATCTTTTGGCCAATGCTTTCGACTAAATGTGGTGAACCTGGTGTTGAAGACTAATTTTGGTACAATCATCTTTATACAATAAACTCAATTGATATATTGATGGAAGCTTAGCTTTTAATATGAAATTTTAAAAATTATAATTTTTCGTTTGAAATTTTTCGTTTGAAAACACCATACGAAAAATCTTCACGTAGCTTGCTTCATTTTTCACAACAGCGTAATAATAACCATACAAATCTTAATTATCACAAAAATGTTTTTTAATCATCAAAATATTCGAAAATAATGGTAAATAACACAACAGCCAAATACAATTTTAAAAAATACTCAAATGCGTTAGTAAGTACAAAAAAAAAATCATCATATAAAATATGTGTACTATTTGTAAAATTTGACCCATATAAATAGAAATTTTCTTATTAATGGCCTCATGCATGTACTTCGCCCCTTAGGGAAATTTTCAAACAAAAAATATAAAAACAAACAAGAAAACTCTATAGTCTTCTATACGTATACTGTCTAATTTTGTATCAGCACTAATGCGATTATGTGTACAATCTCATTCGTATGTACATCATATATACCATCATTATTTATGGCGAAATAGTCAGGATACTTTTTGAGTTGAATATGCAAAAATTGTTTTTATAGATATTTTTTTTTATTTTACATATTTACAGAGGTGTCTTTTTAAAGCTTAAAAATCTATTTATTATATTATGTTTGCGCTACCAACATTGAAAACAATAAAATACACCAAGTGAAATTATTTTTCGCGCTATTTATGAATTAAGTGTGTCCATAATTTATTTTATCCGATTTAACATATAAAAGCTATAGAATTTTAATAGTTCTTTAAATATGTTTATTATTAACTACTAAGCTTAAAATAAGTTTGTTTCATTAAGAATTTTTATTCATAAATAATTCTTCAAAAGGTTTCCATTTCGATAAGTTTGTATTCTGTATAAAAATTTAAGCAGTATAACGTAGTTTTATTTATATTCCGTTTACATAAAATAAAATATAAATAGTTAGGTTCTTCTTTAGAAAATTATTTAAAATTTTTTTATGTTAAAAGTTGAACAAAATGAAGTCAAAAACTAAAAAATATATTTAAGATTTTTTTTTGCCACAATAATATTGAATTCCATATCAAGTTGAGATGCTGAGTGCATAATATTGTATGATGAAGGTGCATTTTTAAAGTGCCTTAACATAGACAATTTTCCAAGTTAAAAACATTAAAGGTATATAAAGAAACTTTGCGCAATTGTACAACGTGTTTTGAATAAATAAATCTTCGACTATATCGAAAAATAGCACATTCAAAAAAAAAAACTATTGGTAAAGAAAAATTTATTCCAAAAATCAAAAGCATTAATTTTCATATGTAATCAAATAATTTAATTTTTCCTATTCATACAATATTATGTGTATTTCTGCTGAAAAAGTAAAATAAATAAATGGCGGAAAATTTTTTTTTTTTACGTTATTTACAAATTAATTGAGTTCAATGATTCTCAAAATATCAGGGCAATGCTCTTTTAAAAGATTATAACAATGATGATAAAAACGTTGTTTATTTAAACACAAAATATTTTAAACCAAAAAATTCCTGACATAAACCTTTTATAGCGCTTATTTACTTAGAAATATTACAACGCATAAATATATAGAATAATGCATGATGATAATATTTATAAATAAGATAAAAAAATTAAATTTTAGATGCGATAAAACGGTTGACATGGCAGCTCACATATATAATTGTCAAGTTAAATATTAATTATTATTATTATTATCATAATGAAATGGTTACAATATCAGTCAGCTGACACAAGATTATAATATAAATTTTTTGATTTCCTAAAAATATTTAAAAAAAATAATATAATAATAGTAATAATAAAATAATAAATTTTCATTTTACATAGTATCAAAAATTTTATTTTTTTTGCCACCTAATGATTTATTAGACTATATACCAGAGATTATGGTACAATGCTACTATTCATTTTAAAATTATTGTCTTTTTCGCAATACTGCAATTTGGCATCATCTATACAGCATTTTCTTTGTTACTGAAATTTATATTGTACATTAAAAAAAAAAATTAAATTAGATAATGATAGAGCAAAACATTATGTCTGAGACCTGTTTTCACAATATACTTATAAGCTCACTAGGCCAAAACAAATATTATATGGACGAAACTTTATTCTGTAATGTTGGTTAACAAGCTTAATATTAATAATACCTGGAAATCTGGAAATGAATATTTAAATTTTTTTATATTATGTGTATTATATACATATGAAAGAAAAAAAAGGAAAAGAAAAATGAATAATTTTATTTCCTGATAGTAATAAAAGTACTTTAAAAAAAAAAAATATATAAATAAATAAATTTTTCGCTACCTATGAATATGTTAGTTGGGCGAATATTCAAATAAAATATATACTTGTACAAAGATTTTTTTTTTTTTCCTTTTTTTATATTTAATTCATTGAATATTCAACAGAGTGTCATAATCAAAATTTCATTTTTCATTATTTTTTTCTTATTTTATTTAAAAAAAAATAAAAAAAATGAATTCTTTAGAAATATTCTACTTAGCCATTTACTCATTCATATTAATTTATTTTTATTTTTATTTTTTTTAATTTTATTATTGTTGAGCATAAAAAGATTTTATTATTTTAATTTTTAACTTCACATTATGCAAAAAAAAACATAGTTTTTTACAATCTCATATGTACACATATGGAAAACAAAATTATGTTAAAATTTTTTCATGCAATTTATTTTCACAAAGAAAAAACATATTTTAGTTTTTTTTTTTTTTTTTGCTTTTGAACCACGAAGAAAACTCTACTGTTAAAGAGGGAGGATTAAAAAGCATTATTTTTTAATTTCCATTCTTGAAATCTTATAAAATAAGAGATTTTCTCCCTTGAAAAAAAAAAACATATATGTATTATAAAAGATTTACATAGTTAAATTATGAATTAAAATTATGTTTAAAAAAATAATCCGCTTTTTAATTTCTAAAATTAACAAAAAAAAAAATGATTTTAATATTTTATTAAATTTTTTCACTGTAGGGTTTTTCTTATGCCATTTTAAAAAAGAATTCATGGTACAATAAAGTTTGCAAATGAAAATTTTATATAAAAAAACATTGCATTGAAGTCCACAAACAACTTACAACTTCTTGCATTTAGCAAATTTGGGGCTTAAAAAACTCATAACTCCTTTCTACAACCGCACATACATTTTAATCCTATGGTATTGTACCGTATTACATATTGCACTGCACCATTATGGATTTGATGTATTTCAATTCTTTCGGATCAAATTATATAGATTGATCCTCTTTTTTGAACAATATTGCAAATTTTCCAGCTGATTTTATGTAAACATAGTGAATAAAAATTATCAAAATTTTGAACATTAAGTTTCACTTTTAATTTTATGGTTGATGGAAATATTATAAGTTCAAATTAAAGAATTTTGTTTTTTTAATATAACAAATATATTATCTCAGATTCTCAGCACTACAACTCTAAAGCTATAAATCCAAAAAATATCTGCCTCTATATAATAATATCTCATATAATTTTTTTCCGCGTTTATTTTATGTAAATAAAACAGAAATGCATAAAAATAAAAATTCATTTGTTTTTCTTTATAATTTTTTTATTTTTTTTTTTGCATATTTTTTTTAATATATGAAAATTTAATGAATTAAAAAAATACAATTTTAATGTTGTTTTATTCAGAACCAAAAAAAAAAAAACATTAAAATGAGAATATTTGCATAGAAATCATCGCTAACATATGCGGCGACAATAATGCCTTAATAAATATATACATATGTGAAAATGGAAATTATTAATTGAGAAGAAAATTAAAGAGTTTTTTTTTTTTTTCAATATGATTATCATAACAATGTTAAAAAAACCAAAGAATGTAATCATTTTTTTTTATTTGTTTTCGTTTATCTTTGATTCAAGAATTTATCATGCAAGAGGTAGAAATAATTTTTTTGATTTATATTATTATTATATATTCCTATATATAAAAGCAAAATCTGATATAGAATTTCAGAATTTTAAAGAAGAAGGAATATTACTTGTTCTGTACACGCAATCATAAATATATGTACTATGTAAAAGATTTTTTGCTTTAATCCTTCTTCTGAAGAAATGAAAACAATATTTTTCTTCTTTTTTTTTCTTTTTTAAGCTTTTAAAATAAAAGTTAAATGTTTCGTTCTCAAAAACAATATGTGTAGACTTTTAATCTTGATTATATTCTTATGGTTTTGATAAAATAAAAAAAAATAAAAAAAAATATTTTGTTTCTATAAAACATAAAATTCACAAACTTAAGAAAGATATTTAGGTACTTACATGAACAAATATTAAAAAAAAACAATAAAAATTTAAAATAAATACTTTAAATAAGCTTTAAATTTCACTTAGTTGTACTATATTGAAACTACACATGCTTAGTATGTAAATATTTTAAATAAATTATTTTTGTGAATGAATTTAGTAAAATTATAAATTCAAAGTATGCACAAGTTGTGTGATGTTATTGTATTGATGAAGAGTGGAAAAATAATTCAGTACATATTTCGAAAATGTTTTATAATTTTATGTAATTAAAAAATAATGACATTTTTCAAGGTTTTTTTAACCTGATTTACCTTTTAATGCCCGACTTTTTCTCTAAGCTCATTATAAAAGAAAGACTTGTTCGAAAAACTTATTTACAAATTCTATTTTTAAATGAAATTGAATTCTTTTCAGTTCTCTTTGGGCTAACATAATCTCTACTTCCTATCAAGATTGAAAAACAATTTTGCTTACAAGCTTCATTAATGAAAAAAATATAAAATTTTGAATTCTAATAAATATTTATCAAATATTATTAATTAATTACTCTATATTCAAAGCCAAAGTATCCAATATTATTTTATATGGGATAATAATGTTTTTATAACGTTATTATGCCAATTCTATAAGTATCAATAATAAATTTATTTGTATGGTTTTCAATTTAAGAAAAATACATTATATTCAATATTCCGAATAATTTTGGATCAGGAAAAATTCCCAATCTCAATCAATTTAAAGTGGCCAAAATAATGGGCAAATTTTCAAACTTTTTATAGTGTTGAATACAATAGGCAAAATTCAAAGTCTTTTTTTTTATATATATTTATTAAGTTTTATATCTGCACTAACCAAAAAAATAAAATCAACCTTGAAAATTAAATAAAAATCTAATAAAATATTGTGTTGAAATTAGATTTTAATCAAAGAACCTTTTTCTTTTCCAAGAACCCTTAATATTGTAAATAGATTTTTTTTTATGTTCTAATCGTTTCAAGTCCATTAATTAGACTTCTATTTTTATTGAATGAAATGAATAACAAAAAAAAAAAAAAGTGCGAATAATGACTTTAATTTTCTTTTTTCCTTATTTTTTTTTTTTTTTTTGGAAAAGTTAATAGATTTAATGGTTTTTTATTCAATTTAAAAGGAAAAAAAAAATATACTAAATTATAAATAAACATATACGCATTTATAAATATATAAATTAACCCCTTTTTTAGAGTGGTATTTTAAATCTGTTGAAATAATTTGTTAATAATACGAATCGAATTTTTCCTATCGAAAAAGTTATATTCAGGCTTTTTATAGGCGAATTTGATTTAAACACTAGAAATTGAAAGTTTGAAACAAATTCTTGTCAAACTGTTGGGAAACCTCATTTGTAGCCCGTTTACTAATAACTTTCGAAGCTTGAAAAAAATATTTATAGTTCTGTATAAAAAGTTATTAAAAGAAGACCGATCAACAAATCTAAGATCATACTCGAAGATAGCATTTTAATTTTAGTTAACTTTGTCAGGTTGGTCATAAAATTTTAACTTCAATACATTCAATGGAACAATTATTCCAAGCTAAATCTAAACATTGGAATATAATTTCTCAGTTAAGGGAAATCAATGAATCTAAACATCATTTTAACTTAATTTTCACAATTTAAATAACAAAATTTTTCTTAAAATGCCCAAAAAAAATTTTTAATTTCTTCCAAAAAGAAATTATTTTTGTAGAATTTTTTCCAAGGATATATTATTATTATATAGAATATAGATATATATTACATTATTTGATTTCTATACTGAGTGTAGGTTTTTGTATTAAAAAAAAAAGTAAAAAAAAATTGTAAATAACTATGTATAAATATATAGATTTTTATCTTTTTTTTTCCCCCGAAATCGGAAAATTATTTTTGTTTCTCATTTTCCATACAACAAAAGAAAATAATCCTTAGAAAAATAATATCCTTTTTTTATTTAATATTTATATGGGTTAAGAGTATTATAAGTTTTATCCCTCATTGTTTGTTTATATATTTAACAAACAAACAAAAATAAAGACAATTATTTTAGTAAATAATAAATAGTATATATATAATAATGTGTTAAAAAAGTAAAAGAAATTTTTTATATTATTATATTATTATTATTATTAATATAAATATCTTTAAATATACATTATACACTATTATATTTATTATTACTATATTATATATAGAATATAGGTATATGGATGGATTTAAATATAAAATAAACAATTTTAGAATTAAATATCTTATTTTTTTGTATATTTACCTAAAAAAAATAGTGAGATGGGAATTGACAAATTTCGTCAGAGCGAAATAGAAAATTTTTATCTTTGTTTTATCAAACTATCTATAGTATATATTTAAATATGATAAAGTCCAAAGAAGTTAATTAAGTTTTTAAAGCATTTTAGAATTAAATATCTTATTTCTTTGTATATTTACCTAAAAAAAAATAGTGCGATGGAAATTGACAAATTTGGTCAGAGTGAAATAGAAAATTTTTATCTTGTTTTATCAAACTATCTATAGTATATATTTAAATATGATAAAGTCCAAAGAAGTTACTTAAATTTTTAAAGCATAATCATAGTTTCTGGAAATTTAGAGTTTTTTTTTACTACAACGATATCTCTCGCCGACAATGCATTTAAATTTAATTAAAATAAAAAAATATAATTTCTCTAAGCAAGAGCATTTTCCTTTGTGATCTGAAAATTATACAGTCAAATTCTTTTATACTTGCAAGTCAAATTATTGCAATACTTGCAATGTAATAGACAGTTCATGGTTTTGAATAACTCAAATTTTTGTACTTAATGCATGTAGACGTTATTCGTTTCAATTTTTTTCTTTTAATTTTATTATAAAGTTGAAATTCGATTCCCAAAGTTCTTATGGGAGTATCAACATATAAGTTATAATATAAAGCCATTAGGTTTCTGAAGTCCTAAAATATTTTACCGTACTAAATAAGAATTTGAAATTACAAAAAAAAAATAATTCTCATCATTATTGATTGTCATTATTCTATACATACAATTTTTGTTTTTTTTTATTATTCCAAGAATACTTTTTATATAAATGGCATTAAGGGACAGCACATAAGTTAAAGAAAACAATTCTCAGTTAAAACACCTAAGAGAATGTTATTGAAATCATGTATGTATGTAAGAAAATTTATTCTATCATTAATTTTTTTTTTTATCGGTAGGTAGGTACAAAAAAAAAGGACTCTACTCTTAAAATAAACTTAAAATTTTTTCTCAAATCAATGTCTGTCTAGACATTTTGAAGATATTATTATCTAAATACAAAAAAAAAAAAAAACATCGTATATTCATAAAAATCATTCTGACAAATTCGAATTTAATGATTGTAATTTATATTTTCATCAATAAGTCTTTCATATCGCATTATTAATATATATGAATAATACACTCTTATTGAAGGTGTACATTTATCTACTATAATATAACTCAATACATAAAATATTTTTATTTTCGTTTAAAAGAACAAATAGTAAATCCTTAATGATGTTGCTGGTCGTATTTTCCTTTTTATTTTGTCTATTTTTTCCGTGATTATTGCTATGTTATTTTAAAAAATAATTTATAAAATCCTATAACTTTTTTTTTAAATCGTTCATATTAAGTTTAATATAATCATCAATTTTGGGTCAATACTTATAAGTTCATTGATTTTTCGATGTCATTTTATTATCTAATAATTTGTTTTTAAATTACTACAATGAGTAGTGCATAACTTTAAGATCCAGACTTTAAATAAAATGATCTACAGATTGTCAAATAAATACATAAATTTTGTTCTTACATTACTTACAGTTCTTATGTCTTTTAAAAGCTGTAAACCAGGCAATGTGTTATATTCTATCTTCTCGAACATTTAAAGCATCAGATAGTAATTCCCATCGGTCGTTGTTTCTATTACTAATTGTGTAAAAGTAATTAATGTACATTTAAATAAAACGAGTAGAATTCAAAATTTTCATGTAAAAAGTAATATACATTGTTATAGTTTTACATATATAGATAATTAAAATACTTTTTCTTTTACATAAGCATAAAACACATATACTTCAATGAAAAATAATTATTAGGCATCTTCTAACCAACAAAAATACGCCAGAAAATAAGCCAAAAAGAGATTACACAAAAAAAAAATTGAAAATAAAATTTCAGCAAAGAATATACTATTAAAAGTCATTATAAAAAAAAAAATCACATGAAATTGCAATTCGAAATAATTTAGGCTAATTTAAGGCTTTTTATTATGCGACAAATAAAAAAAAATACATATAATTCACATTAAATTCATTTAATTCGGCGGATAAACGTGTAATAAATTAACACTTAATGCTGCGATAATTCTGTTAACAAAGTTTGAAATTTTTATTTTTAAAAATAAAAAGAATAAAAATAAAAATTTAAAAGGAATGGAGAATACTTTTAATGAGTTAAATTTTTTTAATTTATTACGTGTTCTTTTCCGGTTTATGTTTTTCAAAATTTTCACAGTAAAGTAGTGTTAAAATAACATTTCCTCTTTTGGAAATTAATACAAAAGGAAAAATTGTTCCTTTATTTAAAATTTATGTGCACGTTTACATAAAATTTTCTTCATAGTATTCTTTGCAAAAATGGTCCTTTTCTTTTATACACATAATGTATATATACTTAATTAATTTTTTTCATTTACTTTTTTTTTTTGTTTTCATTTTAGTTAAAGTAGAAAAGTTATATGGAACATTGAAATTGTGAAAGAAATTTAACATACTCCAGTACCCAAGAAAGAGTACGGCTAGTTTCGGAGAAGAAATAATCAAGCCCGAAAAAATATAAATGCTATCGACTTTGCAGTGGAACAATAATGTACCAAATATGCGCGGGATTGCTTTAAATTTACTATGACTTTTTGGGTTGCATGTAGTGTCTTATAAAAAAAATTGTTTTTCTCGACAGGAATTTTTTCATCTGGAATTAATTATTTTTTTCATTTTAATGGATTTATGTTAATTGAAAGTTTTCTTTTTGCGTTTTGTTTTTAAAATTTTATTATTATTGTCTTTATGAATATTATGTCAAGTGTCTTTAAATGTTAAATTTGAATTTTGAATAAGACCAAGAAACAATTTTTTTTATTTTTCTTGCGCGCACCTGGAATTTAATTTACTTATTTTTTGTTTATAAAAACTCGTGTTCAAAGAAGTTTCAACTTCCTCTTTCTCCAAGTCTGTGTCAAGAATTTAAGTTGATTAAGAAATACAAAAAAAAAATGTTTTTTGGTCAAGATCAATGGAACATCGAGCTCTATCCAAAAAATATTTCGAATGAGAATAATGAATAAAATATTTTGACAAAAATATAAAACTTAAAGAAAATTATGTATTAATACCGAAAAAATATGCATTTTAATGCCGTAGGTATAATTGTAC
Source organism: Hybos culiciformis (assembly GCA_964007475.1). Taxonomy (NCBI): domain Eukaryota; kingdom Metazoa; phylum Arthropoda; class Insecta; order Diptera; family Hybotidae; genus Hybos; species Hybos culiciformis. Next base: position 145,007,926 of record OZ023273.1, on the reverse strand, counting down.
CATTATACCATTTTAAAAAACATATATGTATATGTATTGCTAATACTTTCTACATTTTTTTAAATAAGAATTTGTTTTCAACTTTATACACATAATTATAATTCTTATTAATGGATGAAAGTAATATAGAAGCGACAAAAAAATTCTTTTGATCCCAAGAACAATCTTTTGAATAGCATAATTTTTATGAAGCAAAAAAAAAAAAAAGTTGAAATAAAAATTCTTTTCCTGCAATGTAAAGAAAAATAACTCTTATTTTTATCATTAAAAAAAATTATAATTCATTTTTGCGTTTTTAAGAAAAAGAAAAACATTACTTCAGCACAGGAAAATGTACATATATACATTATACATATATACCTACAGCATTGTTCAAAAACTTAATACTTTATCTAATTTTAGAGCTTCCGTATAGCATTAATTTAGACTGTATATGTACAAATCTCTTGCACATTATTCACATTTTATTTCTTATATATATACTTAAAAATTATATTGTACGGTATTTCAATTTTTATTTAAATTTTGGTTCTCCAATGAAAGAAAATCAAATGTGTAATAGGAATAATATTAAGTTAAAAATTATAATATTATACACTTAAATTTTTTATTTCAAATTTTGAAAAGTTGGCACAACAAATTTTATATCAAAATTAGAATTCCAGAAATCATTATTTTATAATTGGGACACTGTGAATGACTTCGGCGACATATAAATTTGCACTTATTTAAAAAAGAAAAAAAAAAAATGTGCACATAAGACTGCAGGGCCAAATTCAGACAAGAAGAAATTTTACTTTTTAATTTTTTTACACTATTCGTGTAATATTAAATTACATGCGCTCATATAGCACATAAGTTTATTTTTTTCATTTTTTTTTTTAGAACAAATTTTCTTGTCATGTTATTTCAGAAACTAGAAAAAATTCTTTTTATGTCATTCTTGTCACAATTCTTGTACACATAATATAATATATATCATGATATTAATCACTTTTAATTGCATTTGTATATACAATTTTTTATTTTATTTTTTTTTTGATGAATTGCTACCGATTAACCTTGTAAATATTATAACATTCTATATGAAAAACAAACAAGAAATGTTTTCTAAGTTATTAGTTTAATAAAAGTTCCATAAAATCTCTAACATCACAAAAATTCTTAAAATATGATAAATAATCTGCTAATTCTATAAAAAAAATTCTCTTATTTATTTATTTTTTCATAAAAACAATCATAAATCAAATTAATACACCTGGTAATCTTTACCCAATTTTTTATATGAGCCTAGGACTATACTTCAACTTCATAATTCTGTCTACTTAAGTCTAATCTATAAATAATTTTCTTGATCAAAGATATTCTTAATTTAATTTTTTTTTTTTTCTTTTTGCTTTCTATTTTTTCCATTTAAATGAACTTAATCCTTTTTTCAGTATCATATATATGTATTGTATATTTATATATCCTTTAAGAATTTTGAAATTTTTTTTCTTTTTATATGGAAAACATAAACTTACAAATTTTGAAAAGGCATTTTACTTTTGAAAAAATGAAAAAAAATATATATATTTATATTTCTTAAAAACACTAAAAAAAAAAAACAAATTTTTCTTTCTTTTTTTTTGTCTTTCAAAACAATTTATGAATTTCAAAATCAGCTGTTTATGAAAATAAATTATTTATCAAATAAATATGTAATTTATGTATACAATAATATATAGTAAAATTGTATAGAGAATAAACATGTTATTCATTTAAAAAGTGTAAAATTAATATAAAAAAAATACTTTCACGTAAATTAAAACATTTTACTTAATAACAGTCCTGTTTAAGACTTTTAACAGTTTTTTTTTCATTTATATTACTGGCATTTTGTTTACTACAATTTATTCTACAGACTTACTCTTTAACAGATTGAATAGAACGAATAGTTTTAGTTCCAAAAAAACAACTAAAAATGTATGAAATTGCATCCTTTTTAAATGGTTTTAAATAAAAAAGAAATAAACCATCAAAAATGTAAAAAAATGTTTATGGTTTTATATGAAACTATGCATCTGTTATGAATATTTCTATATGCCATACAACTATAAACATTATAATTTAAAATTTTAATTCTTTGATCTTCAATAAAAAAAAAAATTGATAAAAAAATTGTATGTAACTTAATTAAAGCTGAGAAAAAAGAAAATAAACAAACATGAAAAATTGATTAAAACTTTGATGTTAAACAGGAACAAAAAACATAAGCCTTTAGAAAATGTGAACATCAAGTTTTCGAAAGTTTTTCTCTACAAGGAGTATAAAAACTTTGTAAGTGTAGAATAATCCTTTGTTTTATGGTCCAACAAAGACACAAAAAAAAAAATGTATTTGAATAAATTTTTGAACTCAAAGAAAATAAATTTTTATACCTTTTTGGATTTTGCATCAAAAAACAATTTTTTTTTATTTTTTAGCTTCTGTAAAAAAAAAAAATAGGATAAAGTGAAGCAAGTGGTTTTACATTAAAAAGACTTTTTTCTTTTTTATTATTATTTAGAAAATTCAAATTTTTTATTTTTAAGATAATTTATTCAAAACAGAAAACAAAAAAGCTTGATATGATTTCTATTTTTGGAATTTATTAAATTTGAAATTAAAAATTAAAACTGTGTAGTTTCCACTTAAATGGTATAGCAATAAAACAAACAATGTAGAAATTATATGTCAATGAAGAATAACCTTTATTAAAAGTTCTTAATTTTTCTCTTTTTAAAATTTAAACTTTATTATGCGCTTAAAAAGATTTTTTTTTAACATTTTGCAGTATAAAATATTTTTAGATTTACTTTTCGGGCTTGATTATTTTGCTTTCAGATACGTATAGAAGTTTAGAATGTTTGAAGGGACGGATGGCCCAGAAGTTCGTATAAATCGTTGTATTGAAGAGTGTTCTTTTTTTTAATTTTTACTATTACAATAATTTATCAATGTTGGGCAAAATTTCGTTTTGTGCGGTGTTTAAATGTAAAGTTCCCATTGATATTCCCCAGATAAATGAAGTTTACCATTTTATATTCCTTCTGGGTGCGTAAACTAGAGATCAAACACATAGTCATAAACTCATAATTCATATAAGTTTTATGTCCAATTTTTTTTTTTGTATAAAAGGTATCAAAAATGTGTACATAGATTTAATAATATATGTATATTATTATATTTATACTCATTTTTCGTTATTACTATGAATGATGATAGTTTTTTATTTTTTAAATTATCCAAAAACAAAAAAAAAACCCAGATTTTTATTATGTCAAGAAAATATTCTTTATTTTTTCGTCTAGATTTTTAAGAAATTCTCATAAAAATCACGTACAATTTACGTGTGCATACATAAAATTGCACAACTTGAAAGTCGTTTCCCTTATATATAGAAATATTTTATTAATAAAGATTTTATTGTTGTATAAGTATAATATCCAGAAATTTACTAATTTTTTTTATTTTCCAAAAAATCATTTTAGTTTACTTCCACAAGAAATGAGTATATAAAAATGTGTTCGAATCTTAAAGTAATATCATTACTCTCTGTCATAATATTTAATGAATTCAAAATAATTGATGTTTATTTATGTGAATTCTGTCAAAACATAGATTGACTTAACTTTAATATTTTATTCATGAAAAGAAAACTTATATACTTTTAATAATGTATCTATTATGCTATACTATAGTTCAAATAAAAACTATCATTATTCTCTCTGTAGTGTGAAAGATATTTCTCTTTGAAAAATATCAGCACCCAAAACCTGAAACACATTAAACTACGAGCCTCCTCTAATAATAATAAGTATTAGTAATCAAGGCTATTTTATTTATTTTAGAATTATTATTATTATATTAATTACAATAAAAAAAAATTTTTCATTGCACGATTAAACCTTATAATTCACTTTTTTTGCTCGAATTATTATTTGGTCTACAATTTTTTTTTTTTTTTAGATTCCAAAAGAATTCAATATTTGCAAAATAAGCAAAAATGAACTAATAAGTTTGTGTTATGCTTTTTTCAATCTTAAAGAAGAAAAAAAAAAGTATCTAATTTTCTCCAAATACTTTTATATAAATATTTTTTTTTTTGTTTCTTATGATTCTTTAATACATTTTCCCAATTTTTTCATCACCTTTGGGCTAAACATGTTTGAGACAAAAAAATTATTTAAAAAAAAATTATAAATAAAATTTATAATTTTTTTTTTGTTCCAAACTATGAAGATCGTTAGAAAGTTTTCGAAATAATGACAAACAAGTGCTTAATCAGTAGTAACTAGTTGCCATAGTGTAATATAGAAAAATTTAAGTCAGATAAATAATAAAAAGCGAATGGAAATTTTTTTTTAAATTTCAAAATTCAAGAAAATATTTTTTTTTAAAGCTTTGGCAGTTCAATTTAGAATTATTCTTTCAAAACCATAAAATATTATAGAGAAAAAATTGGAACAAAGTAGTAAACAAAAAAAAAACTCCTTATCCAATAGTTTCAAGATGAATTGAAAATAACATTTTCTCATAAACTAACTTTTTATATTCAAATAAAATTTGTTTTCTTTTATTTTTACTTCTTTGGATGAAAAAAAATTACATGGAAAATAAGTTATTTTCCAAAGACAATGTCCCAAATTCTGAATATTTTCTGAAAAATTACACTAAATTACTACATTTTTTTTTATATGGGTTTTTTGGGAAAATATTTTTTTTTTATTATCCTTTTAGCATTTTAAAGGATATTCTTCTTTTTTTTGAAAGAATATAAGAAATATTTCGTGCAATCATCAATTTTTTTTCCCAAATTCAGAAAATTCAGTACCTTCTACCTTTTTCATTAGGCTTCACCAGTGTAACACAGAAAAATATTGTGATATAAAATTATTAATTGAATTATTGAAAGCAATCACAATTATACAGAACTTAATTTTTTTACTTCTTCTAAGACATTAATATGGGGTTTTTTTGCCAAAAGAATTAGTTAAAGTAGTTAAAGCGCCTTCATTTTTCTTTATTGTTAACATTATATTAGAAATCGACTATTTCGAGGTAGTTAAAAATGTTTTATAATAATATTCTATTAACAACGTATTGTTTTCACTATTTTTTTATATAATTTTAGAACAATTAAAATTTTTGATTTCTTTGGATTCCGGAGGTTATTATTTTGAATATAAAAATCTTCCGAAAATACTTTTCTATTTTTATTTTCCATTTGAGTAAAACTAATCATAAATTCTCGTTGAATTTAATCAAAATAGAATTTGAGAGTAGGATTTTCGTAGGATTTTTACATTAGATCGTAATTCATAATAACCCCCTGAATTTGTTCAAACAAATGCCTACTACTATTCGAAAAGTTTATATTATGAACGTTCATTAGTTAAGAATTACTACAGGCTTTGTCAACATAAGACATTAAAACAAATTATAGATAAAAATATTAAATTAAAATAAAATATGTATAAAAAATAAATATTTTTATAGTGTTACTAGCTGTCTGGCAAACCTTGCTTTTGCCACATAAATATTTTTCTATTTTTAATTTTTTTTTTACAAATTTTCGAAGTTTTCATGGGAAGTTTTCGCGAGCTAGTCGCGATCGGATGTGATGAAGAAATATTTTATGACGAGCCTGCACTCGAAAATCTTTACATAAAAAAATATCCAATTTGGTTTTTATCGCGAATTTTTTCGCGATTTACGCCGTTCAATTACGATCAGACTGGTAAAAGATGTATTTTTAATTTAACATTTTTGCGGTTTATGCAGATAAAGCAACACCAGGCGGTTCCAAAGCTGAACGAAAACTCAAGCATGGTCCTTAATAATATATGTTAGAAGTTTGAAGACATTTACTCAAATAGTTGTCCTTAAAACGGGACACATTATATCTTAATAATCAATTTTATGTTCATTAAGATATGTATCTTTTATTTATTTTTACAGTACTCATCAAACTAGGCACATTATACTTGCAAATTGAATTTGAGAAATATTTACCTTTCACAGGGATTTGCATGATTGAAATAGGATGTTTAAGTTTTTTATTTTTCAATTTTTATATCACTGACAGTCACAACCTAAAAAAAAATAAAAGTTTTTTACTGTTGATATAGAAGTAGCCCACAGATTCATGAAATTTATGTAAAGACTTACGAATGGAATTAAATAATTTTCTTGAAAAGAAAAAAAAACATTCAACCCAAAAAGCCAATTTATTTTCCGATATTGCTAAAAAAAAAAAAAATTACATATTTTTTATATTACCTATACATTTTTTTTTTTTGTAAATGTCAAAGACACGCATGAATTGTCCTCTAATTTTCTTATTTCATTAAATTGAAATCAAAAATGCTTAGTTATTTAGTTTATTTATTTTTTTTCATTTATTCTTTTTCTTTATCATTTTCCATAAAGATACAAAAAAATCTCTATGTATAAGCATAATTATGTAACATAAACTAAAAAATTGAATGTCAATGTTATTATAACTTTTATAATTAACTTTAAAAAAAAAAAAACTTTTCCTGAAATTAAATTTAACGAAAAAAGGGAAAAAAAAAATTACATTAAAATAATTTTCTTTTTTAAATACTATATAATGTACTAAAAAAAATTTAAAGAGGAAATCATAAACAAATTTTGTATTCCTCATGTTTTTTACTCTTAGAATAGTAAATGAAAAATTAGGCAATTTCTTCGTTTTCGTTGGTACATTGGTCGACAATAAAGGGCAAAAAAACTTTTGTAATAAACATATAAGGCAAGACATCATCAATTTATTGTATTTTTAGTTTAATCAGAATTCTTGTCAAATATATTGTAAGATCAATAAAAATAAAAACTAAATATTTTTAAATATTTTCTCTTAAAAAATAAGCCAACAGAAATAATTTAACTAATAGTGGGGCTCCTCAGTTTTTCATTCCATTAAATAAAGATTTTTATTTACAATTTTATTAATTAAATCATTTTATTTTATATATTAATTGATTTTCTTAATTTATTCTTACCTTCACATTAATCAATTAACTTAAAATATTTTTTATTTACAACCGGAAGAGATTTAAATCAATCTTTACAGTTTAAATTTAAACACATATAAACTAAATAATTAAATCGCATTAATAGGTACTAAATAACATTATCGAAAACCTCATATTAACGTTAATTTATATGTATTACATAGACATATATATTCTGAAACCATAACCTTACAAAATATTTTTATAATTAACTTGGTAGGTAAAAGTACATAAAAAACAAAACCAAAACACATCATAAAATTCAAAATGTGATTATAAAATTTTATGATTTTTCATGAATGTGTTATTCCAAAAATCTTCTATCTTATGTTACACTACAGTGCTCATATTTTTTTTAGTATACTACTTCTATTAATAAAGTCACAGAAATTATGGATGAACCACTCTAGGTTTTGAATAAAGTGCATTCCAAAAAATATAAATTCATTTCTTAAGAATTAAACAGATAAAATAATTTTTTACAAAAAGTTTGACCGTGAAAAATTGTTGAAAAAAAAAATATATATGTATATATAAACCTGATTTACAATATTTTTTTTAACAATAAATTATTTTCACTCATCTAGTGAAAATGCCGGTTTACATTCAATAAAACAACCAATATTATAATCTAAAAAATCTAGACATTAAAAAAAAAAAAAAAAACAACAAATATTTCTGTACGATGTAAAAAAAAATTTCTTACAAAAAGCTTTTCCCAAGTTATGTAGTGCACCAAACTTTTCATATATAGTAATATATGTAATAACAGACACATAAGTTAAAAAAAAAAAAAACAAAAAACTTCTTGGTATAAAATTCCGTAACGACTGGTGTACTGATTTTTTACCACTTAACTACACTTTCCAGCAATAAAAGCACTATACTATGTATGTACATGTACAACATAATAATACCTGCAGAAAAAAATTGTTTCTTGCTGTTGTAATGTAATCAATTTTCTTGTTTATGTAAATTTTAAAGCGGAATTCATTCTATTGTCAAAGGTGTGAGAAATAAGCATTGAACTATATTTCATCATTGAAATAAAATGAAATTGTCATTTTTATTTCTTTCAATATATAGTTTAACAATATTATACCTTCAATTCTGTTCTTTAAAATTCTCTTGAATACTTAAGTTTAATATCAAGATATTCAGTATTGTGAACAGACTTTTTTTTTTTATAACTAAGATGATCCTATTTATATGTAGTTTAAACATCTTATACCATATCTCTAAAATAGGTAAATAATTTTTAGTTAACCTAGAACGAATTGAAAATACTTTCACGAGAGATGAAAAAATATACATAAGAACAAGAGTGTACGTATTAACATTAACATATAATGAAAATACATATGATATATTATGTAATGGAAAATTTATTAATTTTATTTATTAAATCAATTATTATCACAGAACCTCCAATCATATATTAAAAATTTGTTAAAAGATTAACTGGTATATAAAGGAACTGGAGTAATAAAATTTGTATTAATTTAAAATTCATTTATGAAAGTATTTTTACTTTAAAATTATAAATTACTATAAATAAATTAGAAATAGTAATATTATTTAATTATAGGTGTGATAAAAAAAATTATAATAATATAGGTATCTAGTTATCTACTTTTAAAAATCATGAGAATCGAAAAAAAAAATCACTATTGTGACACTTCAACATTATCGTTAAAATTTATAAAATCTTCACTTCGTATCTAAACTGTATATTCATCTGGAATACAATTAATTTCTTAACATATGAAGATACAATTATGCATAAATATCTATAGATTACAATAAAATACATTATAATTATAGTTATAATAAATTTGTTATGCACATAACAAATATATGCGTATACATTAATAAATATGTTAATTCAACATTCAGATATAACTTCAACATGAAAAAAACATCTCATGCTCAATGAAAGAAAAAAAAATACCTAACCGGTTTACCACCTCCACCAGAGTAATCAAAGCGACTATTTTATTGATTTCTGGTATTTTCATACATATATAGTTTTTTGTTTACGAGAGCACGCAACTTTATTGCCACATGGACAATAATAGTGCAAAATATAAGTTTTTTTTCTTACCTGAGTATGAAATACTAGTTGGACTGCAAGCTTTTTTTTCTGTCCCATTGAGTTCACTTAAGTTTCTTCTACAATATCGGACAGTTGTGCTTTGTACTTTTCCTAATTCTGTTTTTTTTTTTTTTGCAATATTATATGAATTAATAATTAAATTTACAAATTATATAGAAAAAGAATAAAGTCATAAAAATAAATAAATAATTATGAATTCTATGAAATTATTAATATTATTTTTATTAATTGGTAAGTTTGTTAAAGGATTATAATATATTAAGTTTAAAATAAACAAATTCATTATTAAATAATACCTTGCAAAAAATTTTGTCAAAATCAAAACCTCAAATTTATTAAAATTTAATATTTTGCATAAAAATCTGACTTAAAATAAAAGTGAAAGTTTTTAATTTTCGTTTTCATTTTGTGCTTAAAATTTTTTGTAAATATTAATTTGATTTAAAATGAAACAAAAAACAAAATTTTGAAATTGAATATTTAAAATATTAATTTATGTTGATTTTTTTTTTTAAATATTATGTAAGAAAATTTCAAAAATTAATTAATTTTAATGACATAAATATCGATATTGTGTTTGCAGAAAAATTTTATAATATTTTTTATTAATAATTATTAATTATAAATTATGTCAAAAGCAATTGTGATTTTTTATTATATGATAAAAGAATATTGTACTTAGTCTGAGTTCTTGTTTGATATAGGAAATGAAATTTAGAATATTAGTTTTGTTCCAATAAAGTTAATTAACTTTAAGCTTTTTAAGACATTGAAAAGTTATTTTTTAATTTAATACTATATAAAGCGTTAAGTAGTTCGATTAGTTTAACTATTATCATAGATTAAGAATACAGAAAGATTTATAGCTTCATACAACATTTCTTCAGTCTTTTTTGGTATTTTTATGTGAAGGTGTTAGTAAAACTAAATAAAATTCTTTTCATATATTGATAATTATCACGTATTTTATGTTGTTTTACTAACACATTCACATGAAAATACCAAAAATAAAGTCTTATGAAGCTAAGAATCTATGTATATTCTTAATCTATGCTATTATCTAATAGAAAATAAATTTATTGTTAAGATTTTTAATTAGAACGAATATTCTAAAATTGATTATTAGATTCTAGAAATAGGCTAAAGTACTAATTTTTTTCCTCGTCAACCCTAATAGCGGCAATAAGTTCAAAAATGAATTAAATAAAAAAAAATCTAATTTATGGGCACTTTTTCGCGATTACACTGACTTTAAAATGAATGACAAAAAATCAACGCTAAAAAAATGAAAATGTTTTCAAAAGACGTTCTATATGCAAATTTTAGGTTTTTAAATAAATTTTTTTTCATCTTATATTTTTTTATTACACTGTGTCACTTACATTTGTCGCGTTGCGGTTTACTAAAAATTGTTTTTTTTTTTTATATTTTACATGGTATAAAATTGAATGTTAAAAAAAATGTTTAAAAATGAAAATAATTTTGTCTTTAGAAAAAAAAAAAAGAGGAACTTGTAAACCATACTATTAACCCGGTTTTTTTTTTTTTAGAATATTCTGTATGACATGTATTTGCTGTAAAATGCAGAAGAAAATAAATTAAATAGAAGTTGAAAAAAAATATGGTTGAATTGATTTTTATTTACTATATTGTACCGGATATGTTTGCATATTATTTGAAAATTTCTTCCCCTAACGATAAACAAAAAAAAAATATTTACTTAAGTTGACTTTAAGCTTGGTGTATACAAACAGGATAATAATTAAATATTTTTATTAAATTCTTTTCGATGTTTTTGTTTATTTTTGTAAGCATTTTCAAGGCTAAAATTGAACACCTTCACATATGAATATTGCAACTAAATTCTCAGGGACCAAGTAGCTGTACTACTGAAAGTTCTACTTAAGACGTAATATACGTTATATTATACTGATTTATATAATATCGTCAATCAAATATACACAAATTTTAAAAATAAAAGGATATTGTTAATTAATCAATCACAATCGAATTGTTCATTCAAAATTCTTGCGGTTAATCCTCTAGTTTATGTATAGTAATTTTTTCATCCGTCGGAGTCAGAAACATACTTCGATATTAAAAGACAATTTATGTTGTAACTCTTCAGTAAGAATATTTTGGGATTGTGGAAATATGCTTCAAATAATATCTGAATCTCAATAATTGACAAGAAACAAAACTATAGATATGACAAATCATTAATTATAAATTAAAAATTTTAAAGCATTATATTAATTCCAGTTATTTATGTTCATTTAAAGAGCATTAACCAATGAGAACGTATCATGTAATTTTTTTTAATAACAATTTTTACTGAAATTTTTAAATATTCAATACAATTTTAGAAACTGAATAAAATTTAACCATAAAATAAAGAACTTTGTTAATATTTTGCTCAGCAAAACTTGATTGGTGCCAAGAAAATATTTTTTTTTTTTTCTGGCAAAAAACTAACGAAATTACATTAAAAAAAATATGTATAGAAAAACTTTTTATCAATTTCAATTATCAATCACAACAATATTCTCAATAAATTTTACAACTTTGTATAAATAAAATAGTCTGTAAGACATACCAAATTATATAATGAATGTTTAATTAATCAAAATTCTGAAAAATTCTACTTATACATAGAAAAAAATAAATTAGAAATCGTTTTATTATATTAGCGAAGTTTTCTTTTAATTATAATTCAACTCACGTCTATGATGTTTGTACAACATTATTAGAAATTGATAGCACTTTCTATAGTTGTTTGCATAATTCTATTAGACTATACCCTAAGAAACATATAAAAATATAACATGAAAGAGATTAACTCCTATTTTACAATGTATGCAAGTACAATGAAGTACAGAGGAATAATGGACAATTTCTTCAATTTATTCAAAGAAAATTCATCCGAAACAATTCAACCAAAAAAAAAATCATTTCAAAGGACGAACATTCTCGTACATACTATACGCATATTTATAATATTATTAATCTACTACTTCAATGTGTCGAAAGAAGATTATATTTTCATTTGAAAAGTAACTAAAACGTTAAAATTAATTATTTTTCTTAAATGTCAAACCATTTCAAAGCATCGATTATCCACTATATTGTCCTTGAAGTTGACATTAAAAATTCAAAAAAATATAAAAATTATTCATAACTCATTTACTCATTTAGTACCTATTCAATTTCATAAATTGACAGTATTGAAATTGTATATAATAACTAAAAAAAATTCTATTTGTGTGTTTTTAAATGTTCCATCGAATTTTGCTACAAATTAACCAAAATTTTATGAAAATTTAGTAAGGCATATACATTTTCAAAAAAAAATTCCAAGAATCGAAAAAAAAATTGTATTATCATTACATTCGTGAAAGAATTTCCCTTAAACGCATTTAATTAAATTTAAACCATTATTATAATAAATTAGAATAAATAATATTATAATTTAATAAATTTATAAAATTTACACGAATATAATATGTGTTTATTTGAAAATTTAATGTATAATTGCCAATTAAAAATTTATACCTAGAATTTTCTAAACATATAATATTATTATTGTATTATCATTATTCAAAAACTTATGCACAATATAAAAGCTAATAATTATATAAGCACATCGTATTTATATACAATTTTCAAATACATAGATATTTATTGAATTTATTTTTTAATAAAACAAAATTTGACTATATTTTTTTTTTAATATATAAATTTTTATGCCTAACTACATTATTTAGAAAATTATTATTTTAAAAATTTTCATGAATTTTCGTGAAGCTCTTATCCTATAAATTTTAACAGAGATTGTTATTCTAACATAATTGATTCTGTGATTTAACTTTATATTTGGAAATTTAAAATCATCAAAATGTTGATTTTCTCCAATATTATTTTTATGATGCTAGTTGAAACATTTCTCTAGACATTTCTCTTCTAATTTACTCAATATTCCAAGTAATAGATAAAGCTGCTTTTTAAATTATAGATACCTACTGGCCCTACTGCTACTCCTCTAAAAAAATAATAATAAATAAAGAAAAAATTATTTTATGGATTTTTTTTTTAAATTTGATTTTTATTAGCAATATGTGTCTACGTTTGTTACGTTACATTGATTGTTTGACAAATTTTTTTTTTTTTTATGTAATGTCACTAATTTTTATTTCATGCTTAAGTTTTCCAATTTTTCGCTGATGAGCACAAAAATAAATAAAAAAAAAAACAAAAAAAAACAAACGCAGAACAAAAATTATTATGTAATATCAGAAGTTTATTGACATGTACTTCATGTTTTGAATTTTAAGAGAATTTTATACAAAATTGTGAAAATATTTAACAACTAACAGAAAAAAAAAAAAGATAAAAATATTTTTTGTTTGGAATTTTAACAAACTACGTGGTTTTAAGCTTTTCACAAAACTTTTTTTTAGTCAATGACCTTAACATAAAGTTTTCTTAAATTTAAATAAATTTTAATGTAAATATTTTTAAATTTAATATAACAAAAGAACACCTGAATAAAAGTTTTACTTTTTTATTCACAGTATATAATGTCCTGATAATAAGATCATTATAACATAATATTGAATTCGTAATATTAACCCCATTATTTGTTGTTCAATCTCTTTTTTTAACCTTTATCCTGCTGAAGATGAAACCACATTACTTCTTTTTTGCATAAATTTTTCATAAATTCTTCATGAATTATAAAATTTTCTGTATGCCTGAATCAAGTATCAAAAACAAATCTAAAGTTCAACCGCAAATTTATGCCGTTTAGACGAAACAAATACTAGTATATGTATAAATTGTATATGCAAATGTACTCAAGATTGATTATAGAACTTTTGCAAAGATTTGCAGTTGACAAATTTGAAATTTCTCTCAATACGTATTTAGTTCACAGCACAAGTCAACTAATAATTTTTAATAAATATTTATTTTAATAATCTCACAATACAATATAACTATGGAAAATTCAAGTCTAATAAATTTTTTTGAATTTTACAAATTTACTTATAAACAATTTCTATTTAATTTTTTCCTAATAAATTTTAATTTAAGTATAATTTAAACTTCAATAATATCATTCAATTTATTATCTTTTTACACGATAATTTTAATGTATAAAATGTAGCATTTTACAATTTTATTGCGATGAAAATATTTTCCTTTCAAGTGGACACTGCCTGCAACATAAATTACAATCAAAATCAAAGCTTTTAAATTATATTCGATATGACTATTGGGTATACAAGAAAAAAGAAAAAAAAAAAACAAGGCAAGGAAAATATTTTCCACAAAAACCTCATCATATAAACGAGACATTATTTTATCGCAACTATATACATACATACATAATAAATTTTTTGAAGTATGTGCAAACAATTCACACAGAACATTTTTAGTTTTTTTTTATTATAACAATTCTTTTACATTCACCAGTTTACAATAATTTCGCTTGTATCAATAAAAACTTACAATTGCATAAAAAAAAAAAGATTTATGTAAAATTTATATACATGACCTTAATGTCCATTGAACTTAAAATCTATATTTAGATTCATTAATTTTTATGTGCACATTTTAAATTAAACAAAAAGGAATAAAATTGAATAACTAAATTTAAAGTTGAATATATACATTTGTGTGACTGAAACCTGTTCTAAAAATTTTTTTTAATTAATAATTTGTTTCGTGGTACATAAAAATTACATTGATTCGATGATTATACAAGTTCAAAAAGATAAAAAAATTTGCATTACATTAATATGCACAATAATGTAAACTATTTATTTATCCTATGTTGTATAGATTAAAAATATAATGTCAATAGAACAAAATTTCAAACCCAGTACCACCTATTTTTTATTTTTTTATTTTATTGCATGATGTCATTTATAACAAGCACTTACTACAGGAAAAAAATATATTTTATGCTTCTTAAATTTAATATTTTTATGATCATCAATGAAAGTAGTCTTTCATAAAGTTAAAGACGTCTATATTATATAGTTATTTACTTGTTATATGTATCTCTACATGCATAACTATTACAAGTTCTACAAAAAATTAAGTTAAAAAACCACCTTTATATAAGACATAAATAACACTTTATACTGAAAAGAACATCAGGTAAAGAGCAATAAAAATACCGGCAAGTGAAATATGAAGTCTTTATTTTATTTTCAATATTCTTTTTTTTTTCTGTATAAAATTGCATTATACCACCCAAATTATCATGAAAATGTTTTCATAAAATTATAATCTCTAAGTATTTGGCAATGTTAATAATAAAGTTAGTTATACCTAATTTGAAGCATTTGGGAAAAATTATAGTAGTAATAAAAATTGAATTGATGAATAGTAGATTATTATCTAACGTTATTATAAATTTATTAAATGTTTGTTTTCACATAGGTTTTGGGCTTCAATGTCAATTTCAAGTCCTCAAATCTTAATATACTAAATCTTTCGTGATTGAAAAATTATGTATATGCATAGTGAACACGATTTATAGGTCTACTTAATGGTATAAGACGATGTCCAGAATTAATATAAAGCAGAGACATATTGTCAGAAAAATAAGTGCAACAATATTTATTGTCACACAGACTTATCTAACTTTGGCTCTCATAGAATTTATTCTGTTATTATCATTTTCATTATTTCTTCCATGACTATCAAAATTTAACAAAAATAAAAAAAAAATAAACTTTTCATTATACATAATAATATTACATAATATTACATAATATTCATTTGGACATTTTATTCATTACACTTTTCTTTAATAAATAAATATGATTTAAAAATTTATTGACAACATGGTTAGAAAATATCAAATGTTTATGTATTTTATTTATATATGTATGTATACATAACTTTTCAGAATAATTACATAATGTCTGTTCTGTATTAAATTCTCTAACTCAATTGCTCGTTCAATACATTGTAAAAGTTTTCCTCTTGAAAACGCATTGAAGTATCCTTTTAAAATGGAAAATATTTCAATGCAGACCCCTTTTGAACAAACAAGCAGACATTGATTCAACAAAAATAAAATATGGGGAAAATATATCCTATTATATATTTTTGCCAATTTATGTTAAAAATGCCAACAATTTTTTAAAATTTATTTGTAAAATTGTATTCTTATTGAGTTTTTAATTGAATCTTTATTGTGGTCTTCATTGTAGGTCAAAGTTTTTCACACACTATCACTATCAAATTTTCTGTTTTATTTATAAAATTTCTAAGTTGAAAACTTTTAAAAGCAAACCAAAAGAAAATTAATTTTATATACATACATACAAGTTCAACTTTAAAGAATTTTCATTATTTTTTACAATAATAACTCTTGGTAGATTTTGTACAAAATCCAATTTTACTTAATTGGCTGAATGTCAATAAATTTTTGGATCATAATAAAGCGGAAATTTCATATAATTTAGTCAAACAATTGAAATATAGATTATAACTTAAGAGTAATAAAATAAATTTAATAAGATTCTTTACGATTTTATAACATCAATCAAATGTATCTATATTAGAATCAAAAGTACATATATGTCTTCGCCATCGTAGGTATTTTAGCAAAATAAGAAAAAACGGCGGTCATAAATCCAGAAAAACCGATTAATTAAGAAGCTGTATTTAAGCACTAAATTATGAAAAATAATCTAGAAAATAAAAAAAGGTTCTTTGGATTTTGAATTCGACTTTTGGCAAGAACTATGAACATTAAAAGTCTAGTATTAGACAGTGGAATAATCTGTAAAATGGCACACTAATGATTTTAACAGACATAAATAATACTAGGCAGTGTTGTAATTCTACATAGATCTCTTAAATAAAAAAAATTAATGAAATATAGAAAATTGAAATGCTCACTTACAATAATTTATCCGTTTGAAACCTAATATCGAACTAGTCAAAACAAAATTAGATAAACAGTGAAATTATATTCGATCCCATCCCACTCTCATAGAACGAATAAATATTCTTATTTGGAGCCATAATATTAAATTGCATGTAGACATGTATGTTCTTGATAATTAAGGTTTTTTTTCTTAGCATAGTTTAACAACTCTAATATCATCTTTAATTTAGTTAGATATTATAGGAAAATTATTAATACAATTTATATAAGCTTTATATTACATTATTACCATCTGAAAATTGGAAAAAATAAAACAGAATTTTTAAAATCTTTTATTTATATATTTGGACATATGTACAAATAAAATTAAATTTCATATAAATTGTAAATTGCAATAACAATATTCTGCATTTAAAAAATATGAGAAAATTTTTCAAATAAAGTAAAATTTTTTTGTCCTAGCACTTACATATATGCAGGCATTTTAAGATTTTAAACTGATGCTTTCACAATGATCTTAATAAGTTCCTTTTTAAAAATTTATAAGTAAGAACATAATTTAAGTTAAGTAATTAAATAGTAAATTAAAAAATAAAATATGCGTGATAAATTTTAATGTAAAACTTAATTTTAATTTAATCTAAAATTATTAAGTTATTCCTGTTACATAAAATTTTAACTTTTTATGTTTTATAAAAATTAATTAAATGCATAAAATTTATGTGATATTCACCCCATCAATTTGTTTTAAATAATAATTATTATTTGGGTGTTTTTTACAAACTTTTATTTAACTTCGATTCATCTAAAGCTAAACCATCCGCATAATACAAAGTATGTGTAACCATAACGTAGGTAATTCTTTTTCCAGCTTCTATTATTATACAAAATAAATATATATACAAATACAATATATATGAATGAAAAAATTAATTATGAAAGTATGTTTATTCTTTATACTTATAAATTTATCTCAGTAATATTCTTATACGCATCTAATAACATTTAACATTTTTATACTTAATTCGAAGCATTTTATATTGTAACTCTATGAAATCATTATTTATACACATATTATATACATATATACATAATATTATATTGAACATAAATTTATAGCAAATATTTTACTTTTTCATAATGTTAAGATAGAAAAATTTTTCAAATTTAATATAGGAAACTTATTCTTTACAAATAATGTACATTTTGATTTCATTATAGAAATGTTTTTTCCATTATGTAAAAAAAATACGTACCTACTTTTTTTTTTGTATATATTCAATGTTGCATTTTTTCTTTTCAATTCAATTGACATCAATTTAATTTGTTTAATTTGCATTGAACATAAAATGCAATAAAGTTATGAAATAAGAATTTGATTGATTTTCATTTTTAGAAAAATTGTGAATCATTGAAATAAATATTCCATAGTTTCAATCAACTAACATGTTCAATAAATAGTAAAAATTAGTTTTAATAATATTTTAAAGAAATTAATTAGTTTTTATAATTTTATTTTGCTTATATTTTTTATTAACTTGAATTATGGTAATAAGCTTTTTTTTTGTCAAGGTCAGAAAACAATTTTAAAATGACAAAAAATATCTACGATTGTTTTACATACATATTATTTAACAAATTATACCTAAATATATAAGTCCCGTAAAATGGTTTTCTAATATTTTGAATATTTTTTAATTAAAAATTCGTTGATCTTCATTCAAGCTTTTTTAATTTAATTACACAGGAATTGCTGTAGCACAGAGAAAACATAAACCTAGAACTACTACTGAAAGTCCGAATCGTGAAAGTCCGAATGATGATGACGACGCAAGTGAAGATTGTCCAGAACCAAATGGTTATTTTGCTGATGCTGAACAATGTGACAAATATTATGCTTGCCAGTATGTTATTTAATTTTATTAGCCTATGTACTTACATACATGTTATGTTGTATTAGCATGCACAGCATGTACAATAGAACAAATATGTATATATTGTTTTATAAAAATAATGATTATGCGTAAGTAACATAAATTTTTTAAAATAATAAACAATATTTTTGGATTATTTTAGTGATGGTGTATTGACAGAGAAATTATGCCCAGATGGTATGGTATTTAATGATTTTGCTATAGATCAAGAGAAATGTGATTTACCATTCAATCTTGATTGTTCAAAACGTTCAAAATTACGTAAGTTTTATTTATATATATCAACAAATTCTTTATATTATACAATTTATATATTCTTCTTTTATGTTTTATAACAGAATAAAAGATCTCTCAAAGAAAAACTAATAAGCTTAAAATAGTTATACCATTTGTATTATTATAGAAAATATATATTTTATATTTGGATTGATTTTCAAATATAGTACAATTTGAATAGGACTGTGTACTGTATTGGATTTATATTATAAATTAGGAAAGAGATTGGTCGAAAAGTATTTCAATAATAATAAACACAATAATTTTCTAGAAAGCACATTTTCTTCAAATTAATATTGATCTAGACCTAGAGACTTATAACTCCGAAGAAAAGTTCTACTTTTGGCTAATAAAATGTCCCAATATGTACATTAAATTTAATTCAATAATTATTTAATCTTTCCAGCATAACTTTGTAAAATGTCAATATACACTTATGTAAATAATTTTGTTTAATTATTTATTATTTATTCATTATATTATTTCTAATGATTAAATTTTTCAATTTTTTATTAAATATTGTTATAAAATTATATAATAATTTTTGAATTGAAAACTTATATTTTATTTTTCAATAAATTTTCCATTAACTACAGATTTCTAATTAAAATAAAAAAAAAAAACTCTACATTTAATGATAATATTTTATTTATTTTCTTCTCTGAATATAATCAGGTACATAATGATTAAAAATTTGTAAAATAAACAAAATCATTATTTTCTGATAGAATCAACAAAAAATAATTATAATACTTAATACATATCATTTTCACAATAATATAATCTATGTATTATTATGTTATATATTTTTACATTTTATAAATACATATTATTTTGGGCTTTTTATTATCAATAATAATAGTATGTAAAATATTCACATATCTGTGGCATATGCAAATTTTGATTACATAAGGTGCAATATCAATAAATATTGCTTTATAATATATATTTAACATGAACATTTTTTTTTTTTATATAATTTTACCACACACAGTAAAATAAATATTATATTGTTTAAAGTTTTTAATGCTTGTGCACTTGCACCTACAAAATAATTTTGATTTAAAAAAAAATGTTTATCATTTATTTCATAATTATATCCTTCTATTTTTCGAGTTTTTGCATTAATAATTTAGTTAATAAAGGTGGAATAAATTTATGTTTAATGTATCTAATGAGAAGAAAATAGATAAAATAATAAATACAATGACCTTTTTAATGTTTGGATTATCTTTTGAAATAATATCCAAATTGAGAGTTCAGTTAATTTGAAATTCTCCATTTTTATGAAGATATTTTAATGAAATAAATATCTTAATTTTATTATTTTATAATTTTTTATTTCAAAATACATTAAACCTTAATTAAACTTTTCGAAAATCGGCTTAGAATAATTTCAAAATTTATAAATTCGATTCTATCGTATTATATTTTTATATATCTAAACTTAATCAGTCTTTTATAAAGTAAATTTCATTCGCGTTTCATAGTAATTTTTTTCGAATAAAACTTATCCAATTTAAACTTGGGTTTCGAATTAAAAATAAAAATGTGGATTGTAAAATCATGCATCTTCTCAATAATTGAAAAGTTTCCCAAAATAAAATGAGTTTTTCAGCATTTCCCAAATATTTATAAAATATTTACTTTGAGATAATTTAATCCATTTTACATTGGTATAATAAACATTGAATTAAATTTAGCCATTATAAAATCCTTAAATTGATTTACTATGCAATAAAACAAAAAAACTTTTTCCATCAGTAATTTCGTTTCAAACATATACCAATAGAATATCGATAGTTAAGATTTAAGAATATTTATTATTTAATTATTACGAGCGCCAACTGTCTAAATATTGTATCCATGGACAACTTTTCCTTTTTACAACTAATGAAAATCATATATTATATGGCAATAGGAAAAAAATAGTCCCTTTATTAATCTTATTTAAGGGGTTTATAAAAACTCTTTATATATTACTATAGTGACACATTATTTCCAATTTATGCGCCTAATCTGGCATATAGACTTCTTAAAAAACTGAAATAACTGAATGGAAACGATGTACTTTCTTGTATATTATCACATCACTATAATAAGTTTATAAATTTATCTGTATTTCATTATTCATATTTATATAAGTCTCTATTTCATTAATGTGGTATTTACTTATGTCAATCAATAGTAAGATCAACAAAATAATGTTCGTATTGTAATAATAACTTATTTTATATTATACTTATAAGTAAAAATGTATGACTATGATATGTTATATAAGGTTAAATGACCTTATAAAATTATTTCCAATTTGTATTTTTAAACTTGCAAAATAACAAATTTTAACTGAAAAAAAGAAACATCAAAAACTTCAACCCATTTTTTTTTATAGTACATATACTGTCAAAATTGTTTGTCCAGAAAATATTTCACGAAACTTATTTTACTGACATTAGTGGGAGTATTTATTTGTCAAAATGAATCTTAATTGATATCTACCATAGTTTATTCACACAACTATATATCCTAACTATTTCAATTTATTTAATTCAATAAAAAACAAATCAGTGTATTTGTTAGGAAAACTGATCCAATAAAAATAAATTTTTTATTAGTGTCACAACAATAAAAAAAAATATATGAACATTTTGTTTGCTTAGAAATCGATTTTATCATGCTAAGCCTTTTTCACAACAAAAATAATTTAAAATCATAAAGTTATAAAATAAAATAAATTATAAGACCGTTTAAAGTTTTTATCATCATGTTATTTTTATATTCTAATGTGTCAAATTTACACTTTAAAATCTGTGTGTTAATTCTAAATAAAAACATTATATTGACAATAATGACAATGGATTATTAGAATAAAATTTTAAATCAATGAAATTATAAATAGTTGAATGTTTTAGCGTCTTACTTAGCTTGATTCATTAATTTTTCGGAATGACATTGTAATTTCGACTATCAAAAACAATGGAACCATATTTTTCAAAATTTTCCTTAAAAAAAATTTATATTAATTTATTTTATAAAATCAAATAATTATTTTCCTTTTTTTAATGCAGAGAAGCCACAGCCAACTGTAAATTGTCCCCGACTGAACGGATATTTTGGCCATGAAAATAAATCAATATGTGATAAATTTTTCTATTGCGTTGATGGTCAATTTAATATGATTACGTGCCCTGATGGCTTAGTATTCAATCCAAAAACAGGTATTTGTACTTGGGCTGATGAAGCCGGAAGATCAGGTTGTAGTTCTGAAGATGTATTCCAGTTTACATGTCCAAAAGTAAGCGAAGGAGTAGCTCAAACACATCCAAGATATGCTGATCCCGAAGATTGTCAATTCTTTTATGTTTGTATTAATGGTGACATTCCACGGCGCAATGGTTGCAAAATGGGTCAAGTGTTCGATGATGAAAATAAACGATGCGAATGGTCAAGAAAAGTTCCAGATTGGTAAATGTTCATTATATGAAATTCAAAATAACTTTCTTAACATTTTTTCAATTTCATTTATAGCGCCGATTGGTACAAAGACATTTTGACCGATGCCCAATTAGATGAATTAGAAAATCCAAAACCAAAAATAAAAACTTCACCAAGAACTAAAGGTCCATCCAGAAGAAAGCCAACGAAGCCAAAAAGGGTTGAAGCTGAAGACGAAGAATAGTTCATTTTACTTTTAATTTTAATATAAGTTTTTAGGTTGTTCAAAATTTAGATTTTGCAATTTGAAATTGTGAAAGTTTTTTTTAGATATTTTTTATTAAAAAAAATTAAAATTAATGAGCTTCTTCTATTTTTATTGAAATCACCCTGAAAAGATAGCTTCAAAGTTTCTAGTCACAACACATCATATATAATACCCAACTGATGAATATTCGAATTAAGTTTTTATTTAATATGAAATGGTTTTTAATATTATTAAAACTTTTGACCAATTGCATAAAAAAAAAATTCCCCATATGAATTGCTAAGAACTTTTGTCCAGTTTCAATATCTCGAGAAAATAATATTTTCTTACTAATAATTTTAATATTAAATTAATGAAGCTTCATAATTTCTTAATGGGAGGAAAAATGAAAAACTTTTTCGAAATTTTAGCTTATATTGCTAAAAAAATGTTTTTCTAATTTTGACATAAAACCAATGCCATCCTTTTAAAATGCATCTACATAAATAATAAAAATCATTATTTTAAATATTTTACTACAATATTTTGAAATTTATGTACAAAGAATGGATAACGTATATATATGTAAAAAAAAACATATCATAAAATACAAGACCAAAAATAAAATATACAGCAGTTGCTAAAAAGTATTCAATTATGAAAATTTTTGAAACTTTTTGCATTTTATAACTCCATCTAAGAAGAATATATAATAATAATATACCATATGAATAACAAAAACTTTATGTTTAAAAGTAATAAATTTATGCTTATTATGTAAATTAAATTATTTAAAGACATAAAAGTTGTAAAAAGTTGAATACATTACATTGGATTATGAAGAAGTAATTTTATAATACATATAAGATATGATAGTGAAGAAATTTCAAAATGGAAAAAAAATTGTCAAAATTTAATTTATGTAACTTCTACATTATTATTTATTATTCTCTTTGTATTTTTCATAGTTTATTTATCATAAATATTTTATTATATTGTTTCGTTTTCGATCATTCCACAAAAAAAAATGTGTTAAATGATAAATAATTTGACATTGATAAGATACGAGATGCTTTAATACAATTTTAAGATCCAATAATTATTTAACAAATTTTTTTTATAATAAAAAACAACATACATTTTCATATTTTGTCTGCCTATTTGTCCGCCCCACCAAAATTATTATAACTATTAAATTGAAGTAACCTAAAACAAAATTTGGCCCCCAATTGTCTCCAAGTACTCGTTGCTAAAAAGGATTTCAAACACGAATGTTTTTTTCGTAGATGTGAAAATCGGGTTCCATATTTCATTTTTTACGTTCTGTTCTATTTTTTTTTTGTTTCTAAAAACCTATGAAACATAGGATTGCATTTTCAATATTAAAATTCAAATAGGAAACTATAACGAATGTATATGTGGTTAAATGTCTATTATTTCGAATATTTAAAATATATCAGGGGTTAAAAAAATGTAAAAATTTTAAACGAAAATTATGAAAACAGAGTTTTTTCTGTATATTTGATTAATTACTGATTATTTACGTACACATATGAGTATCTAACAGTTATTACAATAATTACAGATAATTACAAGCTACATTAAAGGTAAATAAATGTATTATATACACCACTAATATTCATTAAGTTACAAATGGTATAGTCTACAATTGTTTAATTTTTTTTTATTTATTTATTTATTTATTTTACAATTTTGTTTACTATAATCTTCTTTATTGAATAAGAGTTCATTAAATGATGAATTAATATTAGCTCCTACTTGAAACTAATGCCATTCATTTCATTAAGCAATTGAAACTAATTACATATAACTACTCGAAAATAATTTCAATTTTATATAGAAATCAATCAACGTAGCGCTAATTTCACTTTTATTTGTGCTGTAAACAGTACATACAATGTACATTATGTTTTCAAAATTATTTTTAATAGAATAATTACATAGGTTTTTTTTTTTTTGAAAATAAACATAGTCGGATAATAAAAGGCTAGATATACATATTTAACTAAATATTGAACATGCAATTGAAGCAAATGAATATCCTTAAAAAAAAACTATCAGAATATCATCCTTTAAAAAACCTTTATATTTTAAATTTTATTTACAATCAGCTATTTTTCCCGAATTTTATTTTAATTTTAAAAATATTGCACTTTTAAGTATACCAATAAATTGTAATTTGAATCATTATTGTAATTTTTACAAAAAAAAAACATTTAATTGATACTTAAATGAATGAATAATCCTTGAATACTTGAATGAAGGATACGATTTCATGGTATCAAATTCAATATTTTCAATTGAAAAAATTAAAAATTAATCTGAATTTCCTATTATATATAAAACTTTTTATTCAAAATCGTATTTTCTTTGGTTTTATATTGAAAATCTTTTATCCTCGAAATTGAAGCTATATTTGTAACTTGTAGCTCTACTGTTTTAAACATTTGACTTTAATTTGTTTTCCTTAACTATAGTAAATAATGATAATCATTCAAAAAATTTTAAATTTAATAATTGTAACAACATTGAACTGGCTTCGAATTATCAAGGTTTTATTTAGATCAAACTATAAAAAAAATGAAAAAAAAAGAAAAGTTACGAAATGGTTGTTAACATATCTCCATTAGTTCAAAAAAAAGTCGAAGATCGAGCAAACCATAAGACAAACAGGCACGTTTTCAAAGCTAAAAAAATTTTTAAACTAAAATTAAATACAAAAACTTTTAATTAAATATAAATTCAACGTTCCAAAAATGGTAAAATTTGGTTTGGACAAATAGGAATGCCATAGTTTATTATGTATTAACCAACACTATATCGTCTGCTCAGAAATGAAACAACGTATGACATTTATACGTCATTATTTGACAATGGCACCATTCGATTCCTCGTACTCGATTTTATATTTTATACTACTTTGCAATATTCTTAATGTTGATTAAAATGTGTTTTTTAGATGAAAATTGTACGCTACTTGATATTTTTTCATACGTTTTTTTTAATTTTCAAATCTTTAAATTTAAATTACTCGAAACTATACTTTTCATTATACGTTGTTTCATTTCTGAGCAGGCGATATAGATGTTTTAGGATAAATGAAAAAGTTCTGAGCATTCCCAATTTATGGTATTCATGTGAGTTGAATATAATACTTACATATAGGTATATTCTTATAATATTCACAGTTGACAAGTTTTATTTCACTAGAACACAGCACGCAGAATACTTAGTACTAGTACTGATTTACTGAGGAGATGTATTTTCAGAATAACAAACCAATATCTTATTTCAAATAGAATTCTTATATTTTTTATTTATCACATAAAAACAATCAAACACAATTTAGCTTAAGACAAAATATGTTTTGTAATTATTTTATTTATTTATTTATTTAAATTAAATGAAAATTAAATGAAAATAACCAATTGATTTTCGTGCTCCAACCATCAAATTCTTGGTTACATAGTTACTAAATCAAATATATACTCTTTATGTATGCTTAACATTTAAAAAAAATATTCTTGGTTTGATTACAACTCTGATGTGACTGTGATTTATAGCTAACATTTTTTAAAAACCTTATTTGGTCATCGAAAAAAAACCAAAATATATATTACTGACGTATTCTTTTATAAAGATTATAAAGTGAATGAAAATAGTAATAAGTTAAAATTCAATGAAATTGACCGATATGTAGTTCGACTTATAATTTCATATAATAAGAGAATAATAAACTTTACAATTACCTAGTTTACATGATAGGGTTGAAACAGAGTTGAAAACTCAACTCTGTTTCAACCCGATCATGTAAACTAGGTAAATGCCTATTAATATGTTTAAAAACGAAAATTTTTTGTGTATAAATTCTTATTACAATTATTTTAAATCTTATATCTACAAATTTCGCAAAAGTTATATGTACCGATATTATAAGAAATAGAGAAATTTAAAAGGAAATTCATCAAATTTTTTATAGAATTTTTTTTTTATAGAAAAAACAATTCTTAGTTTATTAGGAATTTCAAATTTTTGAGTTCAGAATTAGAACTAGAATATCAACAGTAAAACACGACTACACAGTAATATAATGCAAAAGCGCTTTTGAAGATTAATGTTCGCTCTATTCCAACGTCAGGCTGGAATCAAACATATATTCACAACAAACACATACAAATATATGGATACTCCATACTCAAGCCACCAATAATAATCATAATATTTACCATTTTAATTGTATCCTTGGTAAATTGCCATAAATAAATTTTAATCTTCAAAGATAGTTTTTTACTTATACGGCTGGAAGGGAACAGTAATTTTCAATGATTGATTCGATGATTTGGAGCATTCTTCAGCGTAAAGAACTTTTACAAATCGATTTCATGCCAGATAAATATTTTAAAAAACATAGTTTTTATTCTTTTTAAAAATTTTATTCAAAATTATATACAATTTTCTGTTTGCTTTATAATATACTATCAGTTAAAACATGACCTTTGGAAAAAGTTTTCGCAATTTGGCAGTTTGTGGTACTATTGAATGACATTAAAATAATTTTTTGGCATAACATCATCTATTAAGAGTTTTATTATTAAACACATAGGCATATATATAGAAAATAGAAAATACATACAGTTTATAATACATATTATCCATAAGATAAAGAGATCTTTTTATTTGATATGTTTATGATTTTTTTATTATAGTTTTCAATGCATTAAAAAAAAATTCAAAAAAAAAAAATTAAATGATAATATAAATTTGTTCATTAAGACAACAAAAAAGAAAGTATATAATATAATAAATTAATAAAATTCATTCTTTAAAAGTTCGCAATGTTGGCAAACACGTAATAATGTGCCAAAAAAAATTAAATTTTAATATTGCATATTTTATTCTTGAATTCAAATATTTTTAAGGAAATTTAATAAAGTATAATATTTTTTAAAATGGTTTCCTCATTGAATATGCTGTTTCTCATTAAGAAAATTAGAAAAAACTACAATACAATATTAGACATTTATATTATCCTATTGGGATTTTGGTTTCCAATTCCTGATTTGATAATATAATAATTATATAAAAATATTTAAATAAGTATTCACATAAAATTATATGTTTTGTATATACAAATTAGGTTCGTTTCTTAACATTGACAAACTACGATTAACTTAAATAAACCATTATTTAACTATGGACCTTGCATACTGCAATTCTTTAGACAATTTTATTGAAATATTGAAGAGCGGTGTATTTCAGATTTTTTTTTTTTTTCAAAATAAAAATTAAGTTTTAAAGAAATTTATTTAATAAAAAAATTCGAAAATCCGAATAAACCCACAATGCGGACTTGGGAATAAAATTAAATTCGTATGCATGGATGGATAGGATTCGGTTTGCTTGTGTACCTAGATTGGACTTTATTTTAATTGATCTTGATTTTTTGAACATACTAAACATAAACATTACATAATAAAAATAAAATAATATAAAATATTCAGAACTCGATTCTTTCTTTTTTATAATATAAGAGCTAAAAGGCGCTATATTCTCACTATATAAATTGTAAATCTCTTATCTTCAATAAAAACAATTTTAAGCAATAAATTTTATATCTCATTGAACAATATTATTTATAAAATGTTAATAAAATCATATTAAAAAAAATTACTTATAAACATAAAAAAATGTACAACATATACATAACATATGTACATAATGTATAATGTACGTTCTTTATGTTCTATTAAAATAAATAAATGAAAGCAAAAATGTAAATATGTAAATGCACCCATAAAACTTTAACCTGATCTGAACTAATAAAATACAAAAAAAAAAATTCGGCAACTTTGAATATAAACTTTATTTAAACTTTATAATAGTATTTCTTTATATTTTATTACAAATATATTAAAATATGCGATAAGTGAAAATTTTTTTTTAATATTCTTTTGTTTTGATATAATTTATTATGTAAAAACGTATAAATTTATTCTACGTTGCCATTAATCCGGCAGCGATTATTATTGCTTTTCGTAATAAAATGTCCAGTTGCATATTTCATAATATAAAATGAACAGTGTCCTTAGTAGTTACCTAATATCATTTACCTTATAACCTAACTAATAAAAATATAAATATTCTTATTTTTCTAGTTTATTACCAAAATCCGAAGTCGAGGTTTTATAGAGCGTATTCTTTATTAAAAGTTGATGACAGATTTGTTACCGTATTTTGTATGAAAATTGCTATGAAGCTAATTCAGTATGCAGAACGTCTCCGAATAAACTTAGAAAGTTAAAACACATAAAAAAAATATTTTTAAATATACCCCAATATTACTTAAGTGAATTTCTCACAATAAAATTGTCGACAATCAAATTGTCAAACTAAAAAAATTAGTGCAAGTCAATAAGTCAATAAGTTTAAAAAAAATCTTTAGAGCTTCTTAACACCATACTTTCAGTATTTTCCAAAAATTACTCTGGCATATGATATTTTATTATGCATCGAATGATTTGAAGCAAGTTTGAAAATTTATTTAATCGAAGAAAATTATGAACAAGAGCCAAGGTTTTGAAATGTGTATAAGAAGGTAATCAAAATCAAGCAGAATTTTGCAAGTATAATTGAAAACATATAGAAAGTCAATCACAGTGGATAGTAGAAATTTATTATTTTTTTATGAAATAACAGAAATAATAAAATTTATTTCTTAATTTATGTATGTAAACTACGTAGTTTTTCTATTTCCGAATAAAATATAATTGTAAATAATAATTAATTTGTCAGTCTTCTAATTTTATATCATTTTGTTTTATTGGAAATGAAAATATCAGAAGCATTATAATAGATAAAATCTGGCAGCCATAGTTCTAACATTATGTACATTTTTTTTAAAGCTACGAAGTTTGTTTAATGAAACTATATTCTCTGTTTATCCGCGCAAATAAAAAACAAATGCAATCTTGTAAACAAAAACTTAACAGAAAAAAATATTTACAATATAAATTTCAGCGAAAAGGCGTACTCTTTATTTCACATATTATGTATATAGCGAATTTTTAGCACCATATTTTTAAAACAAACAAATTTTTTTTTATTGTTATTTTATTTTTTTGCATATTTTTTTTTGTTTTTTATTACACATGTATTTTCAGTATAGGTACATATTTTTATAAATTACATACATATAATATATTTTTCCCTTTACTTACTTTCAAATTGAATTTAGAATTTTTTAACAATTCTTGCATAATAAAATTTAACCTAACATTATTTTAAGAACATTGGTATCGATATGTAAAATTTACCAATTCGTATAAATTTCAAATGATTAAAAAAATAAGAATATAACATGATGGATGACAATAAATTTTATATATATACAGTAATTGCTATTATCATTTGGCGATATTTTATTTGACTAAATTATTATTTAAATACTATTATTTATTACCATGTAAAAGAAACCCTTTATTTTCCTTTTGCAAGCCAGCTCTGCACAAAAATATATCAAAATACATATATTTATTTTGTTTACGTAAAATTATTCAATATTTTTATTGATACAATCAAAAAATTGTATTCAACAATCAAAACTATTCTGATTGCATAAATTAAAAAATAAAATAAAAATTAGGTGAAAATACAAGTTTTTTCATCAAAGTTACCATTAAATTGTCTCATATTAGTAAATTTTTGAACATTAAAATGGTCCTTGGAAAAGAAAAATCATATAATTGCAAAGTAGTATTTCTTGATAAGAAAAATATAAAACTTAAGAGCATTATAGAAATGTTGAACAAAAAATATGAAAATATGACTTTAACATGTTGTATTACAGAAAAATCGCTAAACTGAAATTTTCCTTCAGAAACTATTTCTAGAATTTAATATTTATCTGTCTTTAGACGAATTCAGAATTACTGGCTTAATATTGGTCTCTTTCATAAAAGCTAAACATAGTGTTTAAACTTAAAAGAATTCACAATTAATTGCAAAACGGCAGTTATTATACAATAATAACAACATTTTATATTTCAACAATATAACTTCAGAACCAAGGGGTTTGAATCAAAATACTTTATGTATAAAATAATTCAACTTATTTTTTTTTTAATATTTTTTTAATTGCATAGTTTTATAGTTTTTTTGGTCAAAAAACTTACTATTTTATTGTGTTCAAAAATGAAATAAACTTAATTTTTCTAAAATCTGGAAGAAAAAAAACCAAAAGTACCCAATGGTTTTAATTCATACAAAATAAAAATAAAAATAATTGATGTAATGACTTAACTGGGTAATAAATTTTATTTTTTTTCCAAATAGGAAATTTTAAATGATCTTTTTCTTTTTCACTTCCACATGTTTTTATTTTTATTTATTATTTGTCAGCCGTCATGGTGTAGTGGTATTGCCCTTACAATATGGCATGTTCAGTCGTGGAACAATTTTTACCTCATATAATACGATATTTTCGAAAAACTTCAATTCTTTATTTTTAATCTTAAGCTTAATTTTACCTAAACAAAGCGTTCCGTTTAATTTTACCTCTCTGATGAAGGGAAATATATCCTGTTGTTGTCATAAAAGTTTCTGTCAAATGATCCAAAATAATAAAATAATTTTTTTGATTAAACCCAATTTAACAAAAAAAAAAAGGTGAAAATTTGTAGGTATAGTATACAATTTTTACCCGGAAAATCAATATGTTTGTTGGTTTGTTTATATCTGAAAAATTATTTCAAAAACTCTTGTTTTTTTTTATTAAAATATTCAAAAGATGAATTTATGTTTGTTTTATTTGTTATTCTTGTTGATTATATTTTTCGCAGGTACACACCAGTCGCATATAAAATATGAATAATTTTATTTTTAAATCAAATTTTCAGAAATTTTATAAAAAAAAAAAAATAAGGAAACGAAACATTTTTTTAAATTCTTTTTATTTTTCGCCTCATTATAATTTATAGCTTTAAAATATTCGGTCGATTAACTTTTTCAAGATAAGTACCCAGAATATGGTAAGGACAAGAACCATTTTAAAAATACAACATGAGAATTGAAAATATTGCCATTTAGATAAACCACAATTTGATTCTAGTCACCCTGTCTTTCATCAAAAATGGAAAAACTGAATATTTGTCCGACACTTAAATGCTTATAAATAAATATTTAACTATACTCGGACGATTTCGTTAGTATCAATATCAAAATATGGGCAACCTTCTTCATTTTCATTGAACCTATTCTGAGAATTCGAAGCCAACCTGTCAATAATTTTTCATAATAAATTTCAAGAAATTTGAAACTACATATTTTGCTTCTGAAGAATAGGAGAAATTTCAAAACCCAGCTTTTCATATTCTCGCAAACGCAATGCCGATTCCAATATGCTTTGCAGATGTATATTTTATGTACCAAAACGAGACATCAGCAGAAATAAAATTGAAATAAACTTAAAACAAAAATGAATTCTAATCAAAAATATTTTTTTACGTATAGATTAAGTAACTTTGTAGGGTCCCTAATTTCCATTATCATGAGAGAATTATTATGCTAATCATCGAGCTATTTTACTATTTTAAATTTCCTTTTTCGACTGCAATTTAATTTTAGTTTAGGGCTTTATAAATCATCTTTAATCAAATTCAACTCAAAATTCCAAAATGCCGTCTGTAGAGATACAAAAATATTTATATGGAGAATAGATTTATAAACAGAGTTACCGCGAAATTTATGCTAACAAAAAAATAAATTTTAATCTGATACTAAACTATATTAAGAAATAATGCAAAAAAAAAAAAAACGTGTATTACTGAAATAATATAAAATTCTACAATTTAATATAAATTTTATTGACAGGAAAATAATTCAAATTTTCGCAATATAATCAGAATAAAGCTCTAACAAAGAGAAATAAAAAAGAAAATTAAAAAAATTTCTTTTATTCTTCTTAAAATATTATCTAGAATGGATCTTCTTGCTCTACTTTTATAACTCGAAAATTTAATTTATGATTTATTTAAGGCATTTTTGTTGGGAAAATTTCAGAAAATAAACCATAATATTTTAGATAAGACATTAAAAAAAATATAATAAACGGTTAATTAAAGTGAAGTTGAAGTTCATTCCGATTAAAATATTTTATGTAGTGTTTTATTAAGTTTATATAAAATAAATTGTAAGTCCATTTTCTTCAGTTTTTAGAATTTTTATTTGATATGCATGTTCGATTCATATTTGCTGAAGTTATCAAAAAGATAATTTTATTATGTCTCTAAGTGCAAGCCTAAGCAGCTTTTATTGTAACATCGACTGCAAATTTAATTAAGTCAGACTTTAATTAAAATTAAATCTGACAATGAAAATTTTATGCATGACAGTCAGTCCACCTTAATTTTTATTGTTATTTTCAATTAAATTTACCTTCAAACGCTTAAAGGAAAATTTATTTTTTTTTCATCATAATTGATAAATGAATCAAAAATTTCCAATTGTATTTTTTTTTATTTTCTTAGTAAATATAATTTTTTTTATAAGATAAAAATAACTTTATTTCGAAATTTTTATTTGTGAACCATGTTGATTCGTTTATTTTTCTGAAAATAAAGATGATATTCAATCAAAATAAAATCTTTCATTCTTTTTTTGGCTTGCAATAAAAATAATATGTTTATATAAAAACAGTATGAAAATACGTTCAAAATATATGTATATAATAATAAAATATTTTCTGTATAAGGTTATTTATGTACAGATACTAATATATAGGACCAGAGTTTTCTACTTTAATTTTACGAGTCAGCATTAAACTTGATATGATAATTTAAGGACAAATGAGATAATATCGCTTTCCTATTATGTCCTATTGAACAATTTTTATTTATGAAGAACTAAAATAAATAATGAAATTAACAATAACAAACGAATCCAAAAATATGTAGAATCAGGAAACTCCAAAGCTCTCTTTCCCTTTTTAACCATTGAAAATAAAAAGTTATTAAGAAAAGATAATACTAACTAAGAAATGCCTATCAAGATCGTTATTAGTACATGTATTTATGCACACAACTTTTTTTCTAAATTTTAAATTTTTAAAATCTTAAATAATTAGTTGAAAAATATATAGAAATAATTTTCACGATTTTCTGCAATTTTACTATGAACTTTTTTTTTATTAAACTTTAATTAAAATCAAATTAACAAATTCCTGAACTCGATTTTCCCTTTTATATAATTTTAAGAATCTTTCATAAACATAGTATTAAATTTTGCACATATTGGAAATTTTTGACCGCATTCTCAATTCTTTTATATTTAGAACATTTCCTTAATGGAATTCAAGAAGATAAATTAACGTGATGGAATTCTATCTGAAAGACATATCAAAATTATGTTATATGTAGAAGGATAAGAAATTTGAATAGAAGTGAAATATTATTAGTGAAAATAATATGATTAATGATAATAAATGATGTATTGATTTAATTTAATAAATTTGTCATTCATCTAATATTCTAATTATTAAATTTATATAATAAAAAATCTTACAGAGTTTTTTCTCACCCTTTGCTCTATAATTTCTTTTTTACATTGTAATGAATTAAAATACTCCCTAGTAGGTAATATTAATATTGATTTAAGTTATAAAGTCAAATCCTGTAGCTCTTAAGTAATAATTGATTGTAAGATATTAAATAAGCTAAAATGTAATCAAGGTGAATAAAGAAAAAAGTTAAAAAAGTTAATTGATTTATCTTTAATTTCGAATTTAGAATGTTTATTTGAAAACATTACAAATTTATTGATAACAACTTTTTAATGCAATTTTAAAGTTTTGAAAATTTTAAAGATAAAATTATATTAGGATAATACTATGAATGAGAAATGGAGACCAATAAATCAGAGATAGTTGAAAAATTTAAAATAATTTTATATATTTAGAATATTCACAGCAATTTTCTTGCAGAAATGTGTATTTTATATTAAAAGATGTTTCTAAAAGACCAAAAATTAAATAATAATATTTAAAAATCCTATAAATTTCTTCTTTCATATGAAAGTTTAAAGTATAACTCTAGTAAATATATTAATTTGAGTAGGTACTCATTAATAACGATCCTAAAATCTTATTAGAATGCAATAAAAATAACGTTCTCATTATCATAACTTAAACATAAATTTCTTTGCAACATTACACAGCCCTCCAAATAGCACAATTAGTATGCTTTCGACTCATGATCACAATTCGCAATTCTTATTATAGCGAATAATTACATTATTATTTTCAACTGTATATATACTTACATTTCATAACTTAATAATCTGTTTAACTTCCAAGGGGAAATGTCTTTTATTATGCAAATAATCAGAGAAAAGTAATTGGTTATACTTGATCAATTTTTTTAATTAACTATATTTATAGAATTATTTATTTTCCCAAAAAAAGAAAATTAATTTTAACAAGCAATCTCATTCAGAAAAAGTTACAAACTTTAATTTAAAAATGAGGTCAATTGGTTACCAATTTAATTTTTCGAATGAAAATTCCTCAAATTTTATAACTTTTCAAATTAATTGAAAATTAATTCAAATAATAATCATTTTATTAAAAATACACTTTAAAGTTTCAAATCTATGAAGTATTTTTCATAAAAGTTATTTTTTTAAATAAAATCTTTAAATTGTAAATTTTCTTAACCATTTTCCAATAAAACTATGAAAACCATTTTCTGTTTTTTTTTTTTGTAATGAATTTTTATTTCTAAAACAAAACTTTTAGTATAGACTTAGCTCATGAAATTTTTTACGCATGTAGAAAACCCATTTATTAATAAGGACGTGTACCTCGCACAATCTATTTGAAGTGAAATATAACAAATTTTAAAAGAAAATCCAAGCTTCCATTTCCAATGATTTAGAGGAAAAATTGCATTTTCGAAATAATATACTATTTGAAAAAATAATATAAACTAAATGCGGAAGGATGGTACAGGTGAAAATAAAAAGTTATTACCAAACTTTTGGTCATCTACAGTAGTTCTGGTATCATATATACGCAATGTATTCTGGGGATAAAAGTTCAATTACTACTGCTTTTGGAAATTTTTTGTTATTATTATATTTTTATAACAATTCTTTCTTATAATAACACTATTTAAGTATCTAAGTATATATATACATTATAAAATGTATTCATCATCGAATAGTGTAACAATATTAAGTTTATTCCAACCATATTGTTAAAGTATAAATATAATTTACTATATATTATTTGGTTTACCATATAAATTTTCAGTTTAGATTACTTTATTGGAAAATTTTCTTTTACGCTCAGAAATACTTATTTCATGACCCTTAGACTCATAAACTAAAAATGCCTGTCCCTTGAATGAAAAGTAATTCACCCCTTTTTCAATATTATACACACACATAATTTTGTTACAAAGGAAAATCCAATTTCCTTGATTCCAATATCAAAAGCCACATAATATTTCCTTAAACAATATTAGGTCGATTTTATTTTTTTGTTTATAAATATTATGCGTTTTGTAGTAAAGTTTAAATTACATTAGAGGTAAAATAAGTTTTCATGAATTTTTTTTTTTTTGTTAATTACAAAAACTGGGAACTAAAAAAAAAAGGTTATTAATAATCGTTAGCCTAAGTATTTTAGTGTTTGAGAAATTTAACAATTTTCTTTAAATACGGATATTTATATATTGTAAGTTCTTCTTAAGTATCTGGGTATATGTATTTATTTATTTGACATATTGAAAGTGTCATTATAATTAGATTGGATTCTAATTATTAAACTTTATTATTGTCAAGCAAAAGCAAGTTATTGTTCCGACGAGGTAAATAAAAAGTAATATTTAATCTAATTTTTTCTTTGACAAGCACATAAAAATATAATATTACATTATAAGGCATTACGTATAAAAGAAACACCAAACTTAGAATATATATTCAGTTTACATATAAGATTCCATCATTTTGTCTACAAGACGATAAAATATATTAAAAACGCTTTGCTTAAAAGTAACTCAAAATTGAATTTTTCTGAAATTTTACTCTAAATCTAGAGACTTTAAATATGAGGAATTTACATACATATGACTAAATTCACATATTCATCCTCAAAACAATAGTTTACATAAAAATTTTAAAGTTACTATAATTTAGCCTCTTATATTAAAATAAGAAAACTTAAAAGCACTTTTATTTTAACACATATGTGCTAAAATTTATACACATTAAGAATAGAAAAAAAAAATTGTTTTTATGATTTTGATTTTGCAATTGCCACCCTCTTAAAATAAATAGTTTATATTTTTATCCTGGGAAATATCATAAATTATATTCCACATTTCAAATAAAAACAAAAGTATAAAACTTTACGAACAAAAAAAAAAAATAAAATAAAATAACCTAACCTTATAACCTAAATTAGTTTTCATTATTATAGGGATTGGGTAATATTTTTATTTAAAGAACTTTTAAAGTAAATTTAAGCGATAAGTATATATTTTAAGACATTGTAATTGGACATCACAGATGCAAAATCTTAAATAAATGGTTCGTTCGTAAATAAAGAGCTAATTTTATTCATTTAACTTATTATATTATACAAAAAAAAAAACTTTCATAGTCTTCTCACATCTATCAGAGAAAAGTATATATATAAGATAAAAAGCATAACAAAAATAAGAGTTTAAATCTTTTAAGTTTAAACTCATTCAAAACTTTTTTTTTTATTTTGGAAATTTTCCAAAGATGTTTAGAATTTATGGAAAAAAGTTTTGCTAAAAAAAACAAACTTTTTTTTTCATAATATTGCATAGTAGTAGGTAATTTTTTCTATATAGGAACAAATTGTTAAGACTACATTGCATATTAATAAAAATTAGTACCGAAACTTTTTTTAACTCTATTTTCACTGCAGAAGGACTGAACCTTTTTTTTCTGTTAACCAAAGACAAAAGATAATCATTGATCAGTAATTATGTTAAAATTGAAAACATGAATTAAAATTAATTTTATATACAAATTTTTTGAAGTAGCTGTGCTGTACATAAATTAAATTTTTGTAGTTTTTTTATGTACCTAATTTTTAAAGTGGTTAATTTGAAAAAATACTTAGAATATTTGAATAATTTTCACCGGATAAATTAATTGAATTCTCTGGTATTTGAAATCAACACAAATTAATTTGCAAGTGAGTTTTCTGTTTTATTTGATAATAGCTTGAATAGAGTACTCAACTATAAACAAAAACAAATTATTAAATACAAGCCCAAGCCCACTCAAGCCTCTAGTCCAAATGCAGAATAACATACAGATAAATTTGCAATAATATTATAAATTTCATAATAATAATATTAAGGCGAGAAAACCGGCTGTGTATTGTAAAAACTCTTACAAAATATAAACCAATTTTAATTGCAAAATCTAATTTTATTCTTGAATTTTCTTAATTAAATAATTTTTCCTTTTATTTCTCAATATTTTTAAGTCTTAAATTTCTTAAGCATTATACTAAAATATATATGTGTTATATATATTAAGCATATTTTGTACAAAAAAATTTATATATGTATAAATTTTAGTTGATATGTCTTTAAAACAAAATGTACAAAATTTTATGGTGTTAAATTATCCATTAATAACGAAAATAACTTTGCGGAAATAATTTGACATTAATATTCCTTTAGGGGAAAAGAATTGCATAATTATAAATTTTATTATAATGTCCTTAAGGAAAAATTTAGCTTTATATTTAATTTATGCATATAAAGGTTTAATGAATTAAGTATACAGCAAATCTTAGTATAATATGTATAAATGTATCTTATACAACTATACTTATATATAAATAAATTAACTACTTTAATATTGGATATGATTATAAATCGAATTTGAATTATGTGAAAATTTTATGAGAATGCCAATTAAACTTGTTTCCCGAAAATACTGTCAATAGTACTACTCATTAAACAAATTTGTATAAATAATAAATTTTAGGTAATTTTTATATTTTAAATTTAAAAATTCTAAGAGCCAAGCACGGTGAGCCTAAAGTGGTAAATTTAAAAACACTATAATAGTAGATTATTGTATATGTAAACTAAATTTGTTATTAATTAAGAGTTCTGTATACACAAAAATACATTGACACGAGTCAATACTTATATCACGAGACCGAAGGTCGAGTGATATAAATTGACAAGTGTCAATGTATTTTTGTGTAAATACAGAACGAGTTGTATAACAAATTTTGTTTACATATCCAATATACTGTTTTAATGCGTAGGGGAGAGGTAGATGCAAAGAGAGAATATTTTTTCTTCTCATTTTTTCTCTTTTATTTTTGTATTTGGCTGTATTGAAATATTGTGAAAGATATTATGTTTGTTTAGGTATTACGTAATATTCAATACGAAACATCTAAATGATTTCATTATTTACGCTGATGCATCTAAATTTTTTCATTATATACGCAGATGCATCTAAATTTTTTCATTATTTACGCAGATGCATCTAAATGATTGCATGTGTATTGACGCATATAATACTCCATTTAGTGATCTAAATTCTATATTCTAAATACAACATAACGATCCCCAAAGCATTAAATGTATATACGTATGATATAGTACTATGATTAAAATATATTTTTTTTACTTGTGTATTATATTGCTAGAAATGCAACATATTGTTATCAAAAACTAAATTTTCTTTGAAAGAAAAATATTATTTTAATTGAAAACTATTGGTATACATATAATCATACACATAACAATAGTAAAGGTATATACTACATCCTCTCTAAATTGAAAATAACCAAAATTAGAAAAGTTTTTTTTTTTTTATAATTTTTATACTTCGAAAAAATTGTTCAACAAAAAAATTATTATTATTATTATTTTTTGCAGTTCAAATCATTACACCCAATGTGTTCATTTAAAAAATACGACCGTTTATTGCATCCTAAATGACGTCTTAACATAAACAAAAAAGGATATTTTTGTAAAATTTTCAAAACAGCAATCTCTAGAAAACTTATTATCTTTATTTTAACACATACTTTGTGATTATTTCTTATAAAAACAATTTTCTTTGCCACACATTATGTACAATGTAGATTCATATTTTTCAAAATTAATTCACTAATTACGACTTAAAATAATTGATTCAGTAAAATGAATAAGAAGATGTCCTTCTTTAGTTTAAGGATTTTTAATTTTGCAAAGTTTGAAAGGCTTCCGTACTCAGAAGAAACTTTTTTAATAACACTATAGTTTCATTATAGAACATTCAATACAAATTGTGCGACAAACATGAAAAAAGTTTCATTAAACTAAATTTCTATTAAAAAGTTTCTTCCTGTGTAACAACATTATAAAGTTCTTAGTTAAAAACTTTTTTGAACTATCTAGAATAATAAAATTTTTATTCCGAATGAATTTAAGCCAAAAAAATAACATAATAAATTATAAATAATAAAAAATGTTATTATATTATTCAATAAAATTATATCAATAAGATTTTATGAAAATAATTATTGCGAAAAAATTATAATTCCTATTAATCACTGTTTTTTCAAATATCGAAGAGCAGTTTGATTTTTTTTATCAAGCTACAATATACAAGTACAAACATTTTTTATGCATTAACATTTAACAATGAATTGTTCTCTTAAATAAATCAAGAATTGATTTCTATGAATGAAATACAATAAATGTTGGTAAAATCCTATATTTTTACAAGCAACTCTTAGTTTTTTTTCTATACATATTATATGCTTAAAACTCATTTAAAACTATAATATACATATTAAATTAACAACTATCCAACCCAAACGATTTTCCCTTTTTATTCTCTCTGGTTTTGCATATTTTTAAAGAGAACAGCATTATTGTATTATCGTCCAATGTTATGAATCAAAATTTGCGCAAAACATTAAGGGAATTAAAAGACAATTTCATACTGCGTTATTTGTTTGAAAACAAATTTTAATTATTTAGAATGAATTTTTTTTGCTGATTAAGCTGAAATGTCAAATCGATTTGACTTTACGAACGATTAAGAAAGAAAGAGCCAAACTAATGAACAAAAAGCTTCGAATCTTAATTGTTCTGTCACTTTTCACAATATTCAAATAATGTAAGCAATACATGGTTATTTGTATAATTATATATAAAAAAATGTTCGCACAAAATATTTGTGAATTTGAACATAGTATAGTAGTATGAATGAAAATTAAAAATTGTTCGTATTATATGTCAGTATTAAATTTAAGTTTACTTAATATAAATATCAAAAATAAACATTTTCTACTGTTTGTTATTATAAATTTTAGAGAAGCACTTCAAAATTAACAACAAAAAATAAGAATATAAAAGAAAATATGTAATTTATGTTTATGTTTTTTAAACATTATAATGCATACTTTGTAAGACATTTATACCAGAACACAATATAGCATAATAGTATAATAAAAATTATATTAATTTTATAGCATATTCTGACTATAGTAAATTACTTTTAATTTCTCGAAAACACACATACTATTTTTATTCACAAAATTTTAATTAGCTGAGAAAAATAGTAAAGAAAGAAGCGAAATTGCACAAAAAAAAAGTCAAACGAGTGGTCGGAATTCAGAATATCAATGGTACACCAACAATTATTAATGTCCTGAAGTAATTATCATAATATCAAAGTTTGGTCGTTGAGGTCGCATATAATTTTACCCACCGCATTTTTTTTGGATCGTTACACTTTGGGAACTCACACTTTGGATTGGCTAAAAGTGAATGCATACTTTTGAAATCCTTGATAATTTAGTTCGATAAGTCAGACGGGAAGACAGA
This sequence comes from Hybos culiciformis, assembly GCA_964007475.1. Classification (NCBI taxonomy): domain Eukaryota; kingdom Metazoa; phylum Arthropoda; class Insecta; order Diptera; family Hybotidae; genus Hybos; species Hybos culiciformis. The sequence continues at coordinate 144,966,046 of OZ023273.1, read as the reverse complement.
AATTGAGAACATAATTAGTCCTAATACATAATCGTCGTATATATACCTAATATATAATCGTCGATATAAATCCTCATAATTAAAATAATTTTCCTCATATGTATTTCTTATACGCCACCACTGTAATAGTTTTTTCGTGTTATCTATTTTATATTTATATAAGATTATTTTTATTTTTTAAATAAGAACATTATTCCAGTTTTTCTAATGTCTTTAATTAAAAATTCTTTTCCTCCCTGCAACATAAAAAAGAAAATTATTTTTATAGTTTTTATTAATTTGTTTTTTTTTTCCTCAAAAAAGAAAAGTTTTGTTAAAAAAGAAATTAGCTCTAAAAAAATATAAAAGAATTTTATTCCATTCAAGTATATAAAGATTTTTTTAAGGATTTTTCTTTTCATTACTTTATTAATTTTTTTTTCTTGGGTGCAAAAATTTAAAAAAAAAACCTAAAAATAAAAACTTTTTTAATATCTCATACGTTAAAAAAAAAAACGAAAAAATTAATAGATAGTTTTCCTTATGGCAAAAATTAAAAATAAATATCTCTTAACAAAAATATTGTCTTGAAAAAAATATAACTAGCTACTTTACTTACCTTTGTATATGCATATTTTTTCCTTAGTTGAGCTAAAATGTTTCAGTAAATCTTTATTTTCCGTTTTTCCTGAAATTTAATAATTGATATTCCAAAATAAAACTACAAATCAAAATGTTTCACTAATTTCTAGATTATAGCATAATTTAATTAGATTAACAGCGATAACAAACTATATAAGTTCAAATAAGGAACACAACATTATTGCTGCAAATCCGTTCAATAAAAAGAAGACACGAAAACACAAAATATGTTTATTTTCATAACTCTCTTTAGATATTTTGGTATTTCACATGATTTGTTGAAATATTAAAAATCTATTTTAATTCAAAACTCTTCCGTCGGTTTCTAACCTTTTAGCTTTCAATTTTAATATTTGTTCAAGTAATTTTTACCAAATTAAAATATATACACCAACATACATTATACATATAAACGGAATATATGAATAGAAATAGACGTGAAAATCTTGTATATAATTAATATTACAGTGAAATCACGATTAACTGAAAATTTAATTCACAGATAGCACAACCTTAGTATATTAATTTAAAATATTTACTTTTTCATTTCTAATTTTCTTCTTTTTTTTTTTCACAAATAACTATCAAACTTTTATGAATTTATTTAAGAATTTATGAAGTTTAAATTAGTTCAGACAAAATTTTTAGCAACGGATGATTCTTACTTAATTTTTAAATCTTCATTTGTCTAATTAGTCAAAGCTAAATCGAATTTCGGATACACCACTTAATTAAGTAAAACATACATTATTTTAATTTAAATTTTTATTCTTAACTTTTTATTATTAAAGTTTAAAAAAATTTTGAAACTTAAATCTTGAACTTAAAAATAAAATAAATTCATTTAAAGCTAAAAAATAAATTAACAATTACATTTGCAACCACATTTTCGTTTTTTACATCCGCACTTATTTTTTAGTTGGCAACCGCATACTTCTGAGCTTTCACAATTCCAATCAGATTTGTTACAGCCGCATTCTTCACTTGAATCACTGCTACTATTGCATCCACACGATTCGGAACTTAATGAATCTGTACATATTGTGCATTTACGACTTTTACAGCGACAATTTCTTTTCACAAGTTTTTTCGAATTATCAGTCGCGATTTCATCAACTAATTCTTTTGGTGCAATAAAATTGTGTTCTTTATTCTTTATTCTTGCATCTCCATTTTCCACTGTTAATTCAGTTTTTGCCTTAGGCTGAGGGTGAGCATAAGCGATTGTCAAAGCAATTGAAAATAGAAAAGCTAACTGAAAAATAAATAAAAGTTAAATATTGGACAGAAATATATTTACATAAAATTAACTAAAATACAGAAAAAAAAATTAAATAAAAGAATTTACAGAACAGCTTAAGAATCCAAAGGCTTCTCAACCATAAAACTTTCAAGCATACATTTTAAAGAAGCTTAAAAATCTCAAACCTACAAATTTTCAAATTCGAAATCTGTTATAATTACAAATTCAAAAAATGTAATTGCATTAATTTCTTGGCTTAAGAACTTGAACTAATACCAATTCCCACCAGAGAAGAATAAAATTAATTAATTAATTGAACCACCCTTCAGTTCATATTTACATACCTTAAAAGCAAACTAATTATCTTATGCCAGGGTTAAGATGGACGCAAATTGTATAGTTAGGAATATTATAGTTCCAATAATTACGAATATATTTTTTTTTAATTTAATTACCTTTCCAATCATTCTTTTGCAATGTTCACTTGAAAAAATCAATGATTAATAATTTGTTCTTAACTAAGTTCTTTTATATTAAAAAAGAATTGTATTTTCAATCGTTTAAGTAATTAATAAGAAAAAAAAAATTTCACGTTCAAGGTTATCTTTTTATAAAGAATTAAAAAAAAATTTTCACATTATCGAACATAATTCATAATTTGCTTGCATACCTACATGATTTTATTATTATTATTATGTCTTAATAAAGAGAAATAATTGTGTACATATATATTTTTTTATTAAATGCAAAAAAATTTCTTGACCCATGACCCGTACTTCTCAAGATAAAGCCAACAGAAATGTTTAGTATCGAAAAATATTTTCATCCTTAACATAGAAGATTGTATAATTTTCCAATTTTTCAAAACTTTTTTCACATTAAATATAAATTCGTCGAAATAATGGAAAAAAAAGTCGGCAGATCTGTTTGACATACACGTGAAATTCTTAACAAGAAAATAAACGTGACTTTCAATACAACATTTCAACATTAGAAAAATTGACCAAAGGGCAGAAATAAGTTCAAACTTTAGCAGCATTGCGAACTAAAGTTTACTATGTATAAAGAATTTAGATATAGGTATTTGTTATAATTTTTAAAAACTTCTTTCACATTTATAACATGATTGTAAACAAACCACATTTCAATTCTACAAATTTCTTCTAAAGACTATAAACATAATTTTCGTCCACACATATTTTTAATATTCAAATAACAATTTCATGTCTTTTTTCTGAAATTAGCACATCAAAAATACATTTTGATAATGATCATGTCTCATATTTTTTTTTTACGCTCTCTAAGTTTTAAAACACAGTTTAAATGCAAAGTCGATGATGTAATGATAGTTCGAAATTAAAAAGAATAGTTTTATTTAGAATTTGTATAAATACGAATTCAGTTTGGATATTATATCGTGTTGGAATACAATAACAAGATACAAAAAAAAATTAATTTAATTAATTAATTACGCATAAAAAAATGTTGGCAATATATTTAATTATTTTATTAATTGGCATCATATATTTTTGGTTCAAATATAAATTTTCATATTTTAAAAAAATTGGGATACCCTATGTCGAGCCTTCGATACCGTTCGGGAATATGTCAGGAGTTGGAACAAAATACATTTTGGCAAATCGGATAAAAGAAAAACTAAATATCTTAATTCTCCTGTTGTGGGAATTTATATTTTTCAACAAGCTGCTTTTATGATAGTGGATTTGGATTTAGCAAAATCAGTTTTCATTAAAGATTTTGATTATTTTCATGATCGGGGCTTATACTTTAACGAAAAAGATGATCCTCTTTCGGCGCACTTATTCAATTTAGAAGGAACTAAATGGAGAACCTTAAGAAATAAATTATCACCTACGTTTACTTCTGGAAAAATGAAGTTTATGTTTCCGACTATTGTTAAAGTGGGAAAAGAATTTGTAAAAGCAATCAATTATGAAATAGAAAAAATTGGAAATGATATAGAGGTTCATGAAATTTTTGGAAGATTTACAACTGACATAATTGGAACTTGTGCGTTTGGTATTGATTGTAATAGTCTAAAAGATCCAAATGCTGAATTCCGTTTGAAAGGACTAAAAATGTTTATTCCAAAATTGGGATTAATTGGACAAATCTTAACTAGTTTTTATCCAAATTTTTGTCAAAAAATGGGTATTAAAACTGAGCATGATGATGTTACTAAATTTTTCGCTGATGCCTTGAGAGAAACTATTAAATACAGAGAAGAAAATAATATTCGTCGAAATGATTTTTTAGACATGATGATTGAATATAAAAACTCCGAAAATCCGGAAGAGCAATTAAGTTTTTATGAAATAGCTGCTCAATCTTATATTTTTTTTGCTGCCGGTTTTGAAACATCTTCAACTACCCAAAGTTTTTGCTTGTACGAGCTTTCAAAGAATCAAGGAATTCAAGAAAAAGTTCGAGAGGAAATTCTTAAAACATTAAAAATTCATAACGATGAATTTACTTACGAAGCAATGATGGAAATGAAGTATCTACATCAAGTTGTGGAGGGTAAGTTATTGCTTAATAATTTTTCTAATAAGTATCTAATTTATTATCCTTTTCTAATTTATCATAACAAGAAACATATTTTTTTTTCGTTTACGAATAATTTTATAATTTTTTAGCTCTTGAGACAAAATAAAAACTTAAAAAAAAAGGCCTTCACTAATTTCTATTTTAATATGAATATACTTACTTCTTGAAGTTAAAAAAATTAAATTAAAAAGTCTTCCTAAGTGGATCGTGTAATTGTAAAAAAATACAAAAATAAAACTAAAATTTTTCAACATCATAAACCAAAGGAAACAAATAAAATTATTATTAAGAAATCTTATTATAAAAGGATTTGATTTAATAAAAATAATAATAATAAATAAAATAACTAATTGCAGAAATAAAGTAAATAACAAATTTCAAAAATATTTTAAATATATATAACGTAGATTAAAATATCGTTAGCTCTATGAAGTTTAAAATTAATAATACAAATCTTAATTAAGTTAAGAACTTTTAGTTTGAAAAGATACAGGTTCAAGCTTAAAGTTATATAAATTAATTAAACTTGTTTTCTGTTCACTATGTAGAAATTATTGTCACTATTTTTTTAATGTTAAAAATCTCTAAAAATAACACGAAATAGAAATTTTTCTAAATACAATTTTGTTGATCCTTTAAATTATAATTAATAGGGCTTCACCATAAAAGAATTAAAAAAACACTGAATTTCAAATTCCTAATGCATTTTCTTAGTGTAAATTTATTATTCTAATTGAAATTCACACCAAAAAAAAATTCATTTTCCCGATATAATAAAATTAAATTTTGAAAAATTAAATTATTGCGAATTATTCTTTGAATAATAACGAAATATTTTTAATGATATTATGATTGACTATTCTATATACTATATATCACGCAAAATAAAATTTTTTATTCCACTATTTTATTTTATTTAATATACATATATAAATTCACGTAAAATAAAATTGTTCTTTGAAAAAATAATTTTGTCGCCTAATTAACCGAAATTAATTTATAATTTACAGATTTTCAATCTTCTCAATCCTATCATTTAGCAAACGAAATCTTAAAAGACAACTTAATGTTGGATATAAATGTTGGATATTCTTATAGTAGATTATTGAATACGTAAACTAAATTTGTTATTAATTAAGAGTTCTGTATACACAAAAATACATTGACACGAGTCAATACTTATATCACGAGACCGAAGGTCGAGTGATATAAATTGACAAGTGTCAATGTATTTTTGTGTAAATACAGAACGAGTTGTATAACAAATTTTGTTTACATATCCAATATACTGTTTTAATGCGTAGGGGAGAGGTAGTTGCAAAGAGAGAATATTTTTTCTTCTCATTTTTCTCATTTTTTTTTTTGTATTTGGCTGTATTGAAATATTGTGAGAGATATTATGTTTGTTTAGGTATTACGTAATATTCAATACGAAACATCTAAATGATTTCATTATTTACGCTGATGCATCTAAATTTTTTCATTATATACGCTGATGCATCTAAATTTTTTCATTATTTACGCAGATGCATCTAAATGATTGCATGTGTATTGACGCATATAATACTCCATTTAGTGATCTAAATTCTATAGCACTAAATACAACATAACGATCCCCAACGCATTAAAATTATTAAATTCACGTTAATGAAAAATTGAAAATAAAGCTTTTTATTATTATTTGATTCTAATATAAATAATAAATACTAGTACGGCAGCTACGCGTTTGTATACTTTCATTCAAATATAATTCAATGATTCATTTAACTAATTAGATATTTTATGTTCTGTTTCTGATAAGTTGTTGTTTGGAAGTCAAAATAAACAATACTCTTCATATAATACGCTCACCATAGTATTATATAGCACATGCGTGTGTTACTATTTTATGTTTCTAATGAAAACAAGTTTATTGGAAAAAACGATGATGTAATAAAGTCTACAAAATTGTAAATTCGTTTGTTTATATTAAAAAATTTTCATTCAAAAATGCCAGTATGAATTTTATTTCGAGATTGAGTAGTATATAGAAAGTTTCTAATTTATAAACATTGAAAAAAAAAAAAAAAATAGTCCAAAATGTTGGCAATTTATTTAATTATTTTATTATTTGGCATCATATATTTTTGGTTCAAATATAAATTTTCATATTTTAAAAAAATTGGGATACCCTATGTCGAGCCTTCGATACCGTTCGGGAATATGTCAGGAGTCGGTACAAAATATAATTTTGGCGAACGTTTTCAGGAAGTTTATCGAAAAACTAAATATTTTAATTCTCCTATTTCGGGAGTTTATGTTTTTCAACAAGCTGCATTTATGATACTGGATTTAGATTTATTAAAATCTGTTTTCATTAAAGATTTTGATTATTTTCATGATCGAGGCTTATACTTTAACGAAAAAGATGATCCTCTTTCGGCGCACTTATTCAATTTAGAAGGACCTAAATGGAGAACCTTAAGAAATAAATTATCACCTACGTTTACTTCTGGAAAAATGAAGTTCATGTTTCCGACTATTGTTAAAGTGGGAAAAGAATTTGTAAAAGCAATCAATCATGAAATAGGAAAAAAATGGAAATGATATAGAGGTTCATGAAATTTTTGGAAGATTTACAACTGACATAATTGGAACTTGTGCGTTTGGTATTGATTGTAATAGCCTAAAAGATCCAAATGCTGAATTCCGTTTAAAAGGACTAAAAATTTTTATTCCAAAGCTTGGAATAATTGGACAACTTGCTACAGGATTTTATCCTAATTTTTGTAAAAAAATCGGTATTAAAACTGAGCATGATGATGTTACTAAATTTTTTGCTGATGCCTTGAGAGAAACAATTAAATACAGAGAAGAAAATAATATTCGTCGAAATGATTTCTTGGATATGATGATTGAATATAAAAACTCAGAAAATCCGGAAGAGCAATTAAGTTTTTATGAAATAGCTGCTCAATCTTATATTTTTTTTGCAGCCGGTTTTGAAACATCTTCAACAACCCAAAGTTTTTGCTTGTACGAGCTTTCAAAGAATCAGGGAATTCAAGAAAAAGTTCGAGAGGAAATTGTTAAAACATTAAAAATTCATAACGATGAATTTACTTATGAAGCAATGATGGAAATGAAATACCTACATCAAGTTGTTGAGGGTATTTTAGTTCCAAAAAATTTCTAATATTTAATATTTTTAAAATAGTTTAATAGAAGTGTGCCTTAAATTTTTTTTAAAACAACATAAAAAATTATTTTAAAATTTTTAACTAATTTACTGAAATTATTGCGTTCTTTATCAAATCAGTAGATATTCTTGAAATTCAGCTTTTTAATATACAGATTATGATAAGAAGATTTAAGCTCACAAGCTTTAATCACAATTTTGAAAAAAAATTAAAAGGCGTGAAATTTATTGAGGAAGTAATTTGAAGCCCGCACAAAAAATGATGGTGAAACCGGCACGTGAATAAATATTAAAATAATTGTGATTGGAATAACATAATTTGAATGATATGTGCAAATTTCTTGCGGTTGTATTCATTAAATAATATCATTCCAATTTTTCTACACATAAGCTTAATTCATGGATTGTTTAAAATTTATTGCTATTTAATTAATAATAATTATATAAGAGGGGTTAATATAAATTAAGTATTAAAAATGTTTGAGAAAATGTATAAGGTTAAAATTTATGATAATTGAGTCGTTTATTTTGAAAGTGGTTTAAGTCCATTTGTTCTTGTATTGAGATATTTAAGGTTTTGTGTTTGAATTGATTGAAAAATATACATTAATATTTCCATAAGCTAATTTTCAAGTGTCAAAATCAAATGATACTAGACTAAAATTGTTTATAAATAAAAAGAATATATACTATTGTGCTTATTGTTATCATTAACTATTTTTTTTTGAAAAATGGACTTAAACCACTTTCAAAATAAACGTCTCAATTATTAGATATACAATAACTAAATGCAATTAATAACTTAATATTTAAAAACAAGATTCGATTATTTTATTATTTACTATACAAATTATTATTATACAAATATTTACAATCTATAGGTTGTTATTACATTTCAAACTTAAGCCGCATAAGTCAATACATTAACAAACAAATAAAATAATATCAAATTCTATTATCACACGTTATCAATCAAAATAAATATAAAAAATTATAATCGAAAATAATGTGTATTTATACATAATGTGCCGAATGGTTAAAGCAATCGTGCTTGTAAACATAATTTTTTAATCAATTAGTTAAGAGAGAGAATTTTTCGATTTAAAAATAAAAACAATTCTCTATTTTCTTTCGACTTTAAATTTTTTTAGAACACCATCATGTAGGCGACCTTTGTCTGCACTTATGCAATAAAAACGAACCAATATTATATTCGCAATTCGCGTTTAGCAATATATTGTAATTTTTACCATCTAGATACCTCAAATTAACTTAATTGTTATTTTATTTTATTTCTAGAAACATTAAGAAAATATCCTCCAGTACCAAATCTACCAAGAAGAGCAGAAAATGATTATCCAGTTCCGGGAACAAATATAACAATTCCAAAAGGAGCTGTCGTATCTATACCAATTTATGCTTTTCATCATGATCCTGATATTTATCCTGACCCAGAAAAATTCGATCCAGAGCGTTTCACGCACGAAAACATACAAAATCGACACCCTATGGCTCATATGCCCTTCGGTCATGGACCTCGTAAGTTAAAATTATTTTGTATTAGATATTATTTTTTTTAAATAAATTTATTTTTCAAGGTAACTGTATTGGTCTTCGGTTTGGCAAAATGCAAACTTATGCGGGCATAGTATATTTATTAAAAAATTTCAAATTCAGCTGTTCCAACAACACTCCTGATAAAATCAAATTTTCACCTAAGGGTTTTTTGCTTGCTGCTCTGGGTGGAGTTCCATTGAAAATTGAAAAATTGTAAAAATAAAATTAATTTGTTTTCTTTTTAAATAGATTATGTAAGTATGTATGTATGTAAATATTTTTAAGAAAAAAATTAAAAGTAATTATAATAAAATATAGTAGGTATTTATGTATCATAATATTATTTAAGAACATGTTTTTTAATAAGTTAAAATATATGTAAGTTATGTAAAAGTACGGGCTTTCGTAATAATATCAAAAATGATCTATTTTTTAATATAATTACAATGTTTTTCGGTTTTAGTTTCGTAGATAGTTGTACTTTTATTAGAAATTTATTTAGAAAAAGAAACCTCACTAAAATTTACCCAACTTTAATAAAAAATTAATTCAAAAGCGATAACAGTTCCAAATTATTGTTCAATTTGTTTAAGTATAACCTTAATTATTTTTGTTGAAAGATTTTATAGATTTCCCGAAATTTATTTAAGAAAATCGATTTAAATCATATTAAACAAAATAGAATACTTTTAAAATAAACATCAAGTTCCACAAAGTAAATTTGTTAATTTGATATATAATATTTGTTACAATTGGTTTGTTGAAATTTTAGTTTTTATGAAACTGGCAATTATTTTACACAAGTAAGGTAATAGGGACATTTTCTATGCCATTTAGAATCTCATTAGGGTATCCCTCTGTAATAACATAATAAAACAAAAGATTTTAAAGCATATACTTTATTAGTGGATGCATTTTAACATTTTTCAATTACACCCGCATCGATGTTTCTTGCACCTATTGCATCTATTGCATTTATTGCATTTATTGCATCTATTGCATTTATTGCATCTTTTATTGCAATTACATACTTCCCTGTTACAGCCGCATTCTTCTGAACTGCAGAAAGAACATCCACATTCTTCAGATGAAAAGCCACTGCAACCGCATGACTCTAAACTGCATGAATCTTGACATCTCTTGCAATTGCGATTTCTGCATCCACAAGCTCTTTTCACTCCTTTTTTACCTTCAAAGTCGTTTTTGGCTTCTTCCATAATGTCTTCTAATTGTTCAACTCGGTATTGATTATTTGAAGGACTCATAACATGATCGTTATAAGACAAGATATCTTTATCTGAGTTTTCTTCATGATGTTTCTCCGGTTGAGGTAGGGAATAGACAATCGAAATTGTTACAAAAAAAATTAGGATAATCTGAAAATTCACAAAAATTTTAAAATAATTATAAAGTAATCTAATAATCAATAAGTAAAATTTTAAATATTTTTATGAGAATTGGAAAAATCTCCTTTGAAATGGAATTAATTTTTGTATTTCTGAATAAGAATTTTTACGTATAATGTACGGGTTTAGTGCACACTGATTTTATTTAATGCAATCGAAATCGAAAGATTTTAATTACTTATTATTACCTTACTGTTCATTCTTGTTTAGTTTACAAAACTATGAATGTTATTTTACATTAATTTGATTATTCTTTTATAGTTCAGTTTCTTCTAACTCTAAGATTAATTCAAATATTCTCACGTACTACATTTTTTCCTACAAAATTTAGTTTATTAAATTTTCTGAAAGAAAATTGTAACCTTGAAAATTCGTTTTTAAAAACTACTTTTTGTTAAAAACATTAATCTATAGATGTTTGTGTTATTTGAATTATGGCGCTCGTTTTTTCGATTAAAGATATTTTTAAGATTTTATATGAAAATAATTTAGACTCCAGGCTGGAGCTCTAGGTTGAGAAATCCTAACTTTAAAGTCATAAAATCCCATCCTCAGTCGAGGATAAAGTGAACGAGATTGCGCATATTTTGCCCGTCAAAGAATTTATTTGGAAGTTCAATAATAACCATTTTCGAGGAGTATTAAAAAAAATTACTTGTCTATTACAATCATCCTCTTCTTCACTTCACAAATTTTGATAGTATAATAATTGTTATTGAAACAAATAATAATAATGGAACCAATCTACATTTTTTTTTTTGGAACAAAAAATATTCACTTTTCCCAGTCTGTTATAAAGTCTGTTATATTAGACTTTGGTGTGACCGATATCTTATTATAATTATATTACATGCTTTCTTTCTATTTTTTTCTAATTCATATAATAATTTTCTTTTAAAACAGTAGGTAAATTATTCTACCTGTTCTTGAAGTATCATTTTTATTTCCTTATATTAAATTAAATACATTAAATTCATCATCATCAGTGCCTAAGCCGTATTCAGATTCACAACAATGCTACTTCTTGCTTATTCTGATCTTTCAGTATTTTTAGTATCAATATCTTTATTTAAAATGTTCTAATTAAATCAACATTTTTATTATAACTTTTTTCTGTTTTCGCTAAATTTGAAGACAAGTTTTGAACTACTTAACTTTATCCGATGTTCAGACTTATTATTTTACCTCACAAAACAATTTCTAATAATTTTTGGATCACAATTGTACTTTAATGGAGTAAAATTAAATAATTTAATTTCGTATGAAGCAAAACTAACATATTTCTAGTTAGGGGCTGATTTCATGCATTCGAAAGTTAAAAAAAAATCGTCTTGCGATTTGCGCAAGAATACAAAAAAATAAATTAAATAAAATAAATAAAAAAATATTTTTTTAAAAATCACGTTTTTCACCATCGACTTAAAAAAATATTTAATTTTACTTTGGGTGAAATTGATTAGAGAACTTTTTGTGTTTACATTTGATGATAACATTTCAAAATTATGATGCTTCGTATCGATCTTTGTTGTAGATTCTTTCCATAACAATAATAAAATTGCTTAAATTGGCATTATTTTCTATTTTTATCTTTGAATAAATTTGATGGTTAAAATTTTAGACGTTTTCAAATTTGTTTTGGTTTTAAGTTTTGGTTATTTAACAAGCATATTTTTTATAAATTCGATTTTGTGTTTTAATTTTTATATTTTGTTAAACAAAAAAAAATTTTAAATATATGTGTACTACAAGTAGACGAGCCTCGTTGATGAAAAATAGGACTAAAACAAGTATTGTTTTAATTCGAATTGAGTATGTTAATTTCGATTGCAAGAAACTTCTTCTAAACACGCACAGATTTGTAACGGTACGGATCATATAATAATTCAATTGTCAATTTTTAAAAATTTGTTAAATTTAAAAAAAAATTTATAATATAGAGTAAATACGTAAATATGTAAATTAAAAAAACTAATTAATTTTTTTTCTTTATTTTTCTTTTGAGATCTGTATTTGTGAGGCTTGTAATTCGGTACTATTTATGTACAATGTATACTTGAACATTGTACACACATTATACGTCACAATTTTAATTTTCCTCATTTAAAGATTTTTGGAACGTAGTTCCTTATTCTACGCTCTTATAAGGCTGTCACACTTCGGCTTTTTAATGGCTTTTTGAAAAAGCTATCATCGTTGTGGCTATTTCGTGGCTTTTTCCATACAAAAAAAAGAAAAAAAAGCTAGTGGCTTTTCAAAAAGCCACTAGAAAATCAGGGATCAAATAACAAATGAGCTCTGTGAGAAAAAAATAAACTAACAATTGCATACTTTCAGGAAGTTGGCGGCAATTTTTTAAAAAAAAACGAATAAAAAAACAAAAAAAATTCCCAAAAAAAAAGGAAAAAGATATGACAAAACGAGAAAAAAAAAGAAAAAAAACCAAAAAGTGCAAGTGTGAACGCATTTAAAAAAGCCGTCATGAGTAGTGGCTTTTTAGTTGTAGTGTGACTCGCTTATTATGGAAAAATTTATTAAAAATTTGAACACTTTAGTGTCAGTACAAAGTGTCGGTACACACTCCGACGCGATCATAGATTTTGAGCGAGCAATGATTTTTTTTTTTAGCAGCAGTTCCAAAAAATTTTAAAAATATTGCTGCTAAGCCGCAGCGACCAAAAATATGATCGCGTCGGCGTCTGTCGGTACATGATAAACAAAAAAAACAGTTAAAAAAAATTATTATATTTTTATTATATTTTTTTAGGTATTTTAATAAATATTGTGTTCTTTGGTTTGCATTAATAATTAATAGAAATAAAACAAACAGGATAGTAAACATCCAATGAAATTTATAAAATTAAAATCCAAAATTCTATCAAAGTTATCTATCAATATTATCTGTACAAAATAATTCCGATGTTTCACATCTATCAAACGTCCCGCCGGCTCTTGTATTTTTATTGAACTTTGTATGAAAATTGATAAACTTAAATTTTATTTCAATTTATAAAATATTTATAAAATAAAATATTTAGTAAATATTAATTTTTTATTATTAACTAATTAATATTTTATAGTTCAAATAAAATTTAGGTTTTCATACTAATTTCAATGTTAATAAAAATCTTGTATAATTTTGTCAGTATTATTTTGCCAATATAAAGGCGCTATTCGGTACCAAGGCAAGTCAAGTCATCTGCCGGCGTTAGATATTTCGATACTTTGCCATTTTGGCTATGATATTTGTTTTTTTTTTGTGTTGTAAACAACAAAAACAAAAAATGAAAATTTATAAGTAAATTAACGATACCTGTTAATTTTTTTAAAGTTTAAATAATGAGCCGACGCCGTCGCATTTTATATGATTTGAAGAAAACTTAAATTTTATTTGATTTTATAAAATATTGATAAAATACTTAGAAAATATTATTTTTTTATTATTAACTAATTAATATTTTATATTTCAAATAAAATTTAAGATTTTCATACTAATTTCAATGTAAATAAATTTAAATTTTGTATAATTTTGTCAATATAAAGGCGCTATTCGGTACCAAGTCAAGTCAAGTCAAGTAGTCTGCTGGCGTTAGATATTTCGATACTTTGCCACGGCTGACAATTGTTTTTTTTTTGTGTTGCAAAAACAACAAAAACAAAAATAATTTTGTCAGTATTATTTTGCCAATATAAAGGCGCTATTCGGTACCAAGGCAAGTCAAGTCGTCTGCCGGCGTTAAATATTTCGATACTTTGCCATTTTGGCTTATGATATTTCTTTTTTTTTGTGTTGCAAAAACAACAAAAACAAAAAATTTAAATTTATAAGTATTCACTTGTTTAAATCTCCAAATAGCGACTCCTATGGCGAAAAAAGGCACATACTTATGGGTGAAAACAAATGTAAACAAAAGAGTCATACTTAGTTAAATATTCAAATAGTGCCCCAATGGCGAAAAATAGCACATACTTATGGGTGAAAAAAATTTAAATAAATGGGTTGTCAAAACAGTCAATATTAACGATACCTGTTAAGTTTTTTGAAAGTTTAAATAATGAGTCGACGCCGTCGCATTTTATATGATTTGATAAAATGTAAACAGTCCCTTTCGCGGCAAATAAACAGTCCCTCTCGCGGCAAATAGTAATAGTTTTTTATTGAACGTTGTATGAAAATTGATAAACTTAGAGTCACAATTTCTAAATTGAGGACGTAATTTTCTGCATTCTGTATAATCTGCTAAAATTAACTACTTATAAAATAATATTTGGCTGACTGAAATCAAAAACTTATAATAATACGTGACCGACCGAATTTTCTTACCCATTTTTGCCGCTTTTTTCTTTTCTATACAATTTTAGTTTTTGAATTCACCTACAAATTTAGTTTGTTATGGGAAATTTAAAATTTCCATTTGCAGAATTTTAAGAAGTAAAATTGAATTTGTGAACGGCTTTAGGACAAAATTATTTCATTTTTTTAAATAACAGCAGTAAAATCGTGTCGTTTACAAATTAAAAAATCTGGAATATTAAACCCGATTTCAATTTTTTCAATAATCACTAATAAGTGAACAGACTCTTAGTTTGAGCTTTTTGAATTTTCGATGTCAAAAAAGAAATTCGAAAAAACAGTCTAAAATTGCTCCTTAAAAAAGGTTTCTTTAAATGAAAAAAATGCAAAATTAGAGAAAACTGGGAAAAGTAAAAAAAATTTTCTTTTTAAATTAATAAAATTTTGAATTGATAAAAAATGAAAATTACTTATATGTACGCTAAGGAACTACGTTCCAAACTGGTGTCCCATGACAGCTCTTTTGTTTTTTTTTCCCAAATTTAAGACTATTTTATTTTTCGTTAAATATATCTTATTAACAGGCCTGAAGTGTACCTTGTAAGATAGATCACATAATGTACCGCCAGCTTCAACTTCAACCTATTATCTTAGAGTCATCTAAATAATTAAAAAAAAAAATAAAAAAAAATTTAACGCATATTTAATCTTTGAAAATTAAAATTTTTTTTATTTTACTTTCAAATCAAAACAAAAAATTATTGCATGCTTGCATATTTTGAAAAACAATTAATAATATCAAAATAAAATAATTCATATAATTCATGTAAATTATTACATCATTACATAAATTTTATAATTGAATTAATTGCATCCACATCGATGTCTCCTGCATTTGTGACATCTATTGCAAGTTTTCTTGCATTTACAACTTCTTCTGTTGCAACCGCACTCTTCTGAACTACACAAAGAGCATGATGAATTGCATTTGCAATTACATCCACATTCTTCGGATGAAGATCTACAATCACATGACTCTGAGCTACATGAATCGTCGCATCTTTTGCAATTTCGATTTCTGCATCCACAAGCTCTTTTCACTCCCTTTTTGCCATCATCAGTAGCAGCTTTAGTTAAAGCATCTTCTAATTCAGTTATTTTGAATTTTGAACTAGAAGCACTCATAGCGTGATCTCCTTCGAGAGGCACCAAATTAAGTTTCTTTTCACTTTCTTCATGAGTTAAAGCTGCTTTTGCACTGAGCTTTGCAGGTTGGGGATGAGAATAAACAATCGCAATTGTAATGAACAAAACTAAAGCAACCTAAAAATAAAGAGTTATTATAAGTATGTGTTCAAGAAAATCATTATTTTATTCGAACATTTGAGTGGTAGACTATAAATTTATAAAACATAGTATTTTATACTTAAAATTTGTATATATGTACATTACATATGTACAGTCCTAAAATTATGTTTGAAATCAAATACGGAGTCTTGTTAAAATCCATTGTTGGATTTGAAACGCAAAACGCTAATGATTTTTGAACTATCATCATCGAGCTCATTATTATTGTTTAAATTGTATTTTGTTTTTAATTCTTTTATATTTTTTTAAAAGTGAAACACTTTTCACATGGTTCACATCAAGTTAATTCTGAATGCCTGAAGCAAAAATAATATTTTCTTATTTACCTGGCAGTTCATATTTTGATTTGAATTGTAGAACAAAACTGATTACTTCTTATTAATTTAATTTTTCTTTTATACTTTTGTACTTACTTGTATATTTCCGAAATTTTTTAATTGCAGAAATTGTCTTAACCGAAATATCACGTACAAGAATTTAAATTTTTTTTCAATTAATTTGGTAAAGGTAATAATAACACTAGAATGTGATTTTTTGTAAAAAAATTTATGATTTATGAAATGTAATTTGAAAATGTAATAACTAATCAGCTATATATAGAAATTTAATGTGATTTTATGATAACATAACTTCTTTAATTGAAATCTTTTGCAGAGAATTCTTAATTTTTAAATCAGCCTAATATAAATTGAAGAAGGTACGTGCATTTGTTAAAAAAATTAACTAGGGTTTCTACAATGTACCTCTTTCTCAATTTACCAATTTCGATCGCAATATATTTTACTTATTTTCAACCCTTAAAGTCAATCAGAACTAATTTTCCTTGATTCAACATTTAATCATAAATAATTTGCATCCAAATTTATTTTCAACCCAAATCCTATTTTAATTTTAAAAAACTTTTCAAATAATTTTCTAATTTAAATTTATATTATGAAAATAATTAACACCTTTAGACAGCTAAAGATTCTAGATCGGAAACCCGTAGTCCTTTTTTAGATTTCATTTCAAATCAATTTTACACAGCATTTCATTTGCAACTTTTTTGTCTTTGTAATATGTCCGCTTTCGGACATCTTACTCAATTATTAATTTTACTTGATTTTACAGTCTACGACAACACAAGATTTAAAAAAAAACAAAAATTCACATATCCATAAGATAAATAGGAATAAATAGGAACGTAGCGAATTAATCCACATATATTTTAATTCAGTCTAAGTTAATAAAAACTGGTGATAAACTAACAATAATTATGTTAATTAATTCCAGTTATTTATACTTCAAGGTATATAAAGACGTTTATTTATCGTAGCTATTCCCGGCCACACGTTGCTGTGGCAAAGCTGCGACTTGGCTATAAAATGCTCAAAAACACTTTTTTTTACCTGTCAAAGGTGTGATTTTTTTTTTGTTAATATATACAATCTTTATTATTTTAATAATTAAAGCTGAGGTTTCCAATACAAAAAACTGTGCTGCTGGAACAGTATTTTGGAGTTATATACACATAAATAAAGTGATATCTTATAAGTTAAAATCAGATTTAATTATATATTTATTTATTTTTTTCTTTCTTGTTTTAAAATCGCATAAATTCCCCTCTCTTCAATATTATCAATTACAATTATTTAAAAAAAAAAACACACAACACTGCACCTAATATTACAGTTTCAGCAGCATAAATCACAGAAATATCAAATAGAAAAGTTAATTAATTGAAACCCAATTCAGCTATTACAATGGAATTCTTTTTAATATAATATTGTTAATAACAATCCAAAAATATTTAACTATTCAATTTCTCATAATTATAGTATTTTGCTAATCTGATCGGTTGAATGATTTCTAATAAATCATTTTACGTTTCTAATGAGCACAAAATAACAATCATAATTACTTATTTCGTTCATCAAGTTATTACATTATATCCTTTTAGCAAAAGGAAGCAAGCTCTTGAATTGGATTGTGTGTTTGTAAGTTGTATAAGTAAAATTATGTTTCATTCTTGTATTATAATAGACACAAGGCAGATGTCGTTTTTAGTTTTTAGAGTTATTCCCTTCTGATAACGTTGTTTAGCATTTTTAACAAGTTTCGAGACTTTATTCTCAGAATTTTTCAAATTTGGCAAATTATAGAATGTTCTTGTCACCCACAAACAAAATGTCCCTGTGTCTGTATGGAAAATGATGTCAAGAACAAGACCTAATCCTAATACGTTTTTTTCTATTGTATAGCTTTTGTTAAAAAAAGGTCATTTCACTCTTTGAATAAATTTAATGGTTGAAATTTTTGAAATTTTGAAATTTGTTTTATTTTTTGGTTGGTTTTTTACAACCATCAATGGCTTTGGAGTGAAGCTGGAGCCAAAAACACACTTTACACTAGTTTTTTAAATTTTAATTAGAAATTGAGAACTCCACAACTCACAATTCTAATTTTGCTTATTTAGATATTTTTTTCCAAATTTAAGACTACATATTCTAATTTCTTTTTTTTGTTGGACATATTTTATTTCTTACGATCTAAAGCGTAACGTATGAGATAGATCAAAGCTTTAACTTCAACCAATTATCTAAATTAAAATTAATTAAAAATAAACTGAAATTTAATATTTGAAATTAAATTTTTTTTTATTTTACTTTCAAATCAAAACAAATAACTATTGCAAGCTTGAATTTTTTGAAAACAATTATTAATATCAAAATAAAATAATTCATATAATTCATCTAAATAATAACATCATTACATAAATTTTATGATTGAATTATTTGCATCCACATCCACATTTCCTGCATTTGTTTCATCTATTGCAAGATTGCCACATTTCCTGCATTTGTGACATCTATTGCAAGTTTTCTTGCATTTACAACTTCTTCTGTTGCAACCGCACTCTTCTGAACTACACAAAGAGCATGATGAATTGCATTTGTAATTACATCCACATTCTTCGGATGAAGATCTACTACAGTCTCATAACTCTGAGCTACATGAATCGTCGCATCTCTTGCAATTTCGATTTCTATTTTATTTTTCGTTAAATATATCTTATTAACAGGCCTGAAGTGTACCTTGTAAAATAGATCACATAATGTACAGCCAGCTTCAACTTCAACCTATTATATCTAAGAATCATCTAAATAATTAAGAACAAAAATAAAATAAAATTTAACTCATATTTAATCTTTGAAAATTAAAATTTTTTTTATTTTACTTTCAAATCAAAACAAAAAATTATTGCATGGTTGCATATTTTGAAAAACAATTATTAATATCAAAATAAAATAATTCATATAATTCATGTAATTTATTACATCATTACATAAATTTTATAATTGAATTAATTGCATCCACATCGATGTCTCCTGCATTTGTGACATCTATTGCAAGTTTTCTTGCATTTACAACTTCTTCTGTTGCAACCGCACTCTTCTGAACTACACAAAGAGCATGATGAATTGCATTTGCAATTACATCCACATTCTTCGGATGAAGATCTACAATCACATGACTCTGAGCTACATGAATCGTCGCATCTCTTGCAATTTCGATTTCTGCATCCACAAGCTCTTTTCACTCCCTTTTTGCCATCATCAGTAGCAGCTTTAGTTAAAGCATCTTCTAATTCAGTTATTTTGAATTTTGAACTAGAAGCACTCATAGCGTGATCTCCTTCGAGAGGCACCAAATTAAGTTTCTTTTCACTTTCTTCATGAGTTAAAGCTGCTTTTGCACCGAGCTTTGCAGGTTGGGGATGAGAATAAACAATCGCAATTGTAATGAATAAAACTAAAGCAACCTAAAAATAAAGAGTTATTATGAATATGTGTTCAAGAAAATCATTATTTTATTCGAGGATGACAATTATGATTAGTTTTAAAATTATATTTTAAATCAAATGTAGAGAGTCTCATTAAAATCCATAACTGTTGAATTCAAAACACAAAACGGCTAATTTTTTGAGTTGCCATTATGTAGTTCATTATTGTTTTATTTGTATGTAAAAGTAATACTTTCTTTCTTCACATTAATATTTTTTTATTTACCTGACAGTTCATGATTTGATTTGAATTGTATAACAAAACTGATTACTTCTTATTAATTAAATTTTCTTTTATACTTATTTACTTAATTGTACTTAATTCTTTAATTGCAGAAACCTAACAGAAACTGACATAATCGAAATCTCACGTACAGGTATTTTAATTTTTTGAAATTAATTTAGTAAAGATAATCTCACACAGAGAATGTGATTTTTTTTTTTTAATTCATGTTTTGTGAAATATTATGTAGGTACATGTAATTCGAAAATGTACAATCCCGCGGCAACCAACTTAATGTATAGCCAACAGTCTAAAACTATTTTTTTATTACCAAACTTTAACCACTTCAAGCTTAATACATTGATTATAGTTTGTTATTACTATATATATACATATATATAGAACAATTATAGTAATTCATGAAACCATAATTTCTATATTGAAATCTCGAGATCAAATGAAAATTAATTTTTTGTAGACAATTCTTAATTTTTAATGCAATCAAATATAAATTGAAGAATTAAGAAGAATTCATATATTTATGTATAATATACGCAACTTTGTTTCTTGGTACAGTTTTATTGCTTGTTTTATTGTATAAAAAACAATGAACCTATTTTTCTATTTCAGGGATCGATGAACTTTTTTAAATTCGGTCCAAATACAAGTTACGTTGATTTTAGTTTTTGATACCGATCATACTTTATAATCTTATACTATTATACTTTATAATCTTATACTATTATACTTTATAATCTTATACTATTATACTATGAATAAATTAAATTTCAGCAAACAGCACAAATTTTATTTTTACAAATATTTAGATTTGAAGATAACAATTAAGTGGACCGATTGGACTAAATTGTAAACTTCGGTGTGCAAGAATCTAAATACACGGGCCGTTTGAACGTTGTTAAAAACTACTACTTATAGTTATAGGTATTTAAATTAAACAGTAAAGATTATAGAAATTATTGTTCTTATTTTTCGCGCCACAGCATTGGAAGCATGAATTGAAATGCTTTAATTTAATTTTTTGATCACAATTATGTGGTTCTGGAAAACACAACTGAAATATGGGTTGAATTCAAGAATACACATAAGTTTTTTTTTACTCTATATGCATCTTCAATATTTATTGTAATATATGAATATGGTATTTGTACTGTATAATTATTTATAAATACTTGAACTGATCGAATCCAAGATTGAAGCAAACCAAGAATTTTATTTTAGAATGAAATGTGTTTGAAGGTAACTTTAAAAACGGTAGGCACCAATTGATAAGTTCATTTTGAATTTGCCTTAAGTATTTTCCATTGTATGTAATGATTTTTATTGTCTATCATAAAATATAAATATAATTATGTAAAATTAATACCTACTATAATAATATAACTAGTGAAGCAATTTTCTCAGATAGCTCCGCTTTTTACCTACCTATTATAAGATTTTTCCTTTCATTCTTTTTTATCATTTCTTTACCTTATCTGTAATTTATAATTTTATACAATTCATCTTGATTCGAAAAATTTAATTACTACTCAATTCTTTGTTCAAAGCTAAAGCAAAAAAAAATAAATAAAATGGTTTCAAATTTAAAGCATTTCAAAACGAAAGAAGATTTTTTTAAATCAGAAATTTGGACTAATGAGATAAAACATCGTTCTGATTTTACGAGAATACTATGGGAAGAAAATAAATATCATGATTTAATTTTGGAATTTCCCAATGGTAAAGCTTTCCCGGTTCATAAAATGATTTTGTACATCTCATGTCGATATTTTCGAAATATTTTTGATGGTCAATGGATGGAGTCAAATGAGAATAGAATCCAAATGGGTAATAATATTAGTTCAGACATTTTTTACGTTATTTTGGAATTTCTTTATTTTGGATGGTTTGATATTTCAAAATTAACATTAGACTTAATCTTGTTATTGCATAAAGGTGCTGAATTTTTACAATTAAATGCATTACAAAATTTATGTGACGATATTATAATCAGTTATCTGGATTTGGATAATTCATTGAAAATTTTACGACACGTTTGGATTAATAAGAATTCAAGTATTTATAGAGAACTTATGACATTTATTAAAAAAAATTGCATTGCATTTTGGGAAAAACACTTAACAAATTTATCTCAAGCCGAATTAATTAAAACCCTTGGTATTAGTAAATTAAATTGCACTGAGGAGCTAATTTATTCAATCTATATAACATGGATTAAAAAGAACTTTTCAATTCGTGTTATTTATTTGAAAGATTTTTTTGCCCTAACAGATTTTAATAAATTATCAGATGATTTTATTGCAAATCAAATTTTAAATGATAAAATTATGTTAAATAATGAAGTATTCGTGCAAACTGTTATAAAACATTGGCGTAACACAATAATAACTAATAATAATTATTCAAATTTTTTTTCTGTAGTATTTAATAAATTCTCACGCAAATTAATTATTAGCACAGACAATTGCATAAGTGAAATTAATTTAAACAAAGAATTGATTAAAATAAAAGTTGTAAGAATATCAGAGCCAAATTTTTCTTGCATTACATTAAATCAAGAACATCTTTTATATTCTGGTGGACATAATTCAAGAAAATGTAAATTGTATAATGTTAAAGATTGTAAACATAAAGAATTTAAATCAATGATGAATTCAAGAGAATCACATTCAGCTATAAAATTTCAAGACAAAATTTATTTTTGTGGTGGTATGTCTAATTTTAATTCAACTGAATATTATGATATGATAACAGGCATTAATATTAAGGGTCCAGATTTGAATATGCCAAAATGGAAATTCGGATTAGTTGAGTCAAATGGAAGTTTATTTGCAGTAAATGGTATTAATCATATTAGTTCTAATTATATTGAAAGATTTGATCCAAGAGAAGGCTTTTGGTCTGTCAATTATGTTAACATTGTCAGTGAAGAAACAAAAGCAATAAAATTTAAAACAAAAAGTTATTTAATATTATGTGTGCACAATGATCGATGTTATTATTATGATATTAGAAAGAAAATCCAACCACTTGACGAGTATTCATTTAAAGTTAAATATGATGTATTTGATGCAGCAGAATATGGAAATAATTTATATATTCTTGGATATAATTATAACGCCAAAAATATTGTTGTTCAATACAATAATCCAAACAAAACTTGGAATACCTTAAATGTAGATAATAATCTACTTACAATAGTTAAAGGCTCTGATCTTCATTTGAATTCAATATAATTTTAATATTTTACATATTTTTTTTTAGACACATGCCTCTCTCTTTTGGGATAACCATTTTTAATGTTTTTTAATATTTTTATATTTATTTTGTTTTCCTAAAAAATGTTTGTTTAATTGTCAGAAACTAATAATTTTGTTGAATAAAATATTCTCATTTTAATACTGGTATTAGAGGACTTAAAAATATTTTATAAATTATTATATGCTTATGTATTAGGTAGTTAGATAAAAGATTTTCTTGTTTTAAGCATTTTATTTTCGCAGGAAAATACATTATATATTTAGTTATTTTAAGTAAAAAATTTTTAAAGCAAAAAAAAAATTTTAAAATTTAACTTAACAGCTAATAAATTTTACTAACATTCTTATATTTTTTATACCATTAATATTTATAACATAACATTAGATAAACACACACAATGAATTTACTTCAATTTTAAGATAATTTTATAAAAAGATTTAATGTATGTATAATGTATATGTTGAACATTGCTTACAAATAAAAACTGTTTTTATAAAACTTGAATCATATATTGTTTTTTATTTTTATTGATAAATAAAAGCTAAATCTTATCATAAATCTAAATCATAGATTTAAATCAGTTCTTATTAAATTCATAAATCCACATTACAATTTGGATTAAAATTCACATTATTCTTATTATACCACTTCAATGATCATTAAAATCTAAAATTTATATTCGTTAAAAATGTTTGGTGATGCACATTATTTGACAAGTGTTCTTTTAATTTCCTTTTGTTACAAATTGTAAAGAAGGTAAATTTCAATCCCTCTTTAAGCATTAATTTATCAACTACTTAGTTACTTTATACTAAAACATAAATAATTTAAAAAAAAAATCCTTTTACAATTGAAAACATTTAATTTTTTTATTAATTTCTTGTTCATCTTAAATATTAGATCATTATAACCGGATTGCTTTCATTGATTAATGATTTCTACATCTACACTTTTTCCTCCTTTTTTTACATTTCCTTCCTTTGGAATCACATCTTCCAGGAAATTTTTTTGAATAACATGCTGCATATGCATTTCTTATATTTGTGGCACTTGGAATAAGTTGTTTCAGGTTAAAATTATCATTTGTATTAATTAAATCACTTTCAGATTGTACTTTATTATCTTGACTAAAGCAACAAACAATTGAAATGGTTATCAAAAGTACAAAAAATATCTAGAAATAAACATAGTATATATAAGTAGGTATATTAATTTGGAACTACGAGTTCAGTTCAACTTTAATAATAAAATTCTAATAATAAAAAAATATCACAGATCTTTGAAATTTCTGATAACATAATAGACAAATTCGTAATCCCTTGTGTCAAAAATTTTATCTGGAAAGATATTTTGTTAAAATTACTTGACCAAAAATAAATACCCACTTTTAATTAGGTATAGAAAGGTTTGTTAACAAACTGAATTAGGATTTTAATTGTTCACATCCAGTTAATGTTACACTGAAATCCGTTTTAAGATAATTAAATAAAAATTCTAACGTCAACTGATGTTGGAGGATTGATAAATATGCGAAGTTAATTTATAATTTACCAATGTAGCAAAGGAACTAATAAATTTGTTTAATTTCAATGTCTATGTCTTGGTTGAGGACAATGCACAAGTTTTTACCTTTCGAACCATGTTGTTTATTTGTCAACCTCACACTCTGATTGAAATGACAATTTCTCAGTGTATCATATTTATTATTTTATAAAATGCTGAATATTAATTTTTTTTTTTTGAAAAGAATTTATTCACGTTCACGGTCGTTTGAAAATTTAACATTTTTGTACGCATAACAATTTTCATTAAGAAAATATTTAACAGCAAAACCATAAGTACTAACACCAAAATACTGTATGTTTCTTTACTAATTTGTAAATTTTTTTATAAATATGTATTTAATTTTTAATTAATAATAAATATTTCCGATTTAAGGTGATTATATTAGTAAATTTCAAAAGTCCTTTTTATTAATTTTAACTGCACCAAAAAGTCAAAAATAAATTTATTGTTCAATCCATAGGACCATTATCAGTTCATCATTCACTAGAAATCTTACTAACCTATAATTGTATAAAAAAACCATTCTTATCTGATAATAATAGATATTTTTAATTATTAATTCAATATAAAACATATTTTTATAAATAAAATTAACTTAATTTATTTTTAATTAACTAGAACATTTCTTGTTAAGAAGCATTTTCGCGTTTAATTAAACTTTCAGTTTGATTGAAGTCGACTGTTTGTTTACCAGAAAAATTAAAATCATCATTTACAATAAATTCTGAAGGTTCCTTCGAACTGTTTATTAAATCATTAGTTTGATTAATTTCATAATTTTCTTCAACAATTTCAATGTTTTCATATATTTTATTTATTTTATTTTTTGATTTATAATATTCTTCTCGTATGTGAATACCTTCGTGTTTTTTTAAAGTTCCCCTTTGTCTAAAAGACTTTTTACACTTGGAACACTCGTAAGGTCGTTCATTTGTATGAACTCTTTCGTGTCTTAAAGCACCATGTTTTTGTAAAAATGTTTTTGCACAAAAATTACATTTAAAACTTTTTTGACAATTATCATTTCTCTCTTCGGAGGAATTATCTATAACAATATTAAATAAGCTTGATTTATTTTCTACAGTCAGATTG
The DNA here is from genome assembly GCA_964007475.1 of Hybos culiciformis. Taxonomy (NCBI): domain Eukaryota; kingdom Metazoa; phylum Arthropoda; class Insecta; order Diptera; family Hybotidae; genus Hybos; species Hybos culiciformis. Next base: position 144,939,831 of record OZ023273.1, on the reverse strand, counting down.
TTGTTTCGAATAAATTCAAATTGTTCTTTGGCAGATTGATTATCTATAGCATTAATTGAAGTACAAACATTAACATTAGTTCCTGTAAATGATTTAATTTTAAAATGTAATTTTTCGTGCCTGAAAGAATTATTTTCACATTACTCTGTTGAAAAAAAATAAACAAATATATATTTGCAAATAAAATAAATTCTATTTTATAAAAATAAAATAAATTCTATTTTATAAGTTTATATTTTACTTACTTTGCTAAAGCGCTAAATTGCTTATAAGCTTTCTTGCATAATTTACATGAAAACGGTCTTTCATTCGAATGAACCCTTTCATGAGAAACCTAAAATGATGTAATTTGGTGTTAAAAACATTAATAAAAAATAAATTATTAATTTATACTAAATGATCTTTTCGTTTGAAAACTTTATCACAAATTGAACAATTGTATTGTTTTTCAAACTTATACTTCTTTAGATGCAATTCTAATAGAGTTGGAAAATTAAATTTTTCATCACAAAACCTGCAATTGTAGACAATTTTTTTTGTTGAAATTTCTGATTCCATTGGTTCGTTTGCATCCATTGTCTCACATGTTGCAGAGTTCTGATTCATTGTTCTACAAAAAAAAAAATTTACAATATTTCTGAAAAAAAAATCAATTGAGATAGATAGATAGATTTGAATTGAAATCTACAAATCCACACTGGATCAGATCTTTTAGTTTGTTCAGTAAATCTGTTTCTCTTCCCTTTATTTGATTCCGTAATATCTAATTCGTTATTTACAGGATTGTTTTTTTTTTTTTTGTTTTTTGATTTCCAATCTAGCTTTTGTTATCCTTGTTTCGTTTTGTAATATTTAATTCGATTCTAGCTATCCAGTAGGATTAAATTCAGAAACTTGAAATTTAGATTAACCATAAAGCAAAAAAAAATTGTTTCGCCTTTTAATTTGAATGCCAGGGGTCTTACAAGCATTTCAGTCTCAGAGTTAAATGTGTAATTTCCTTCTCGACAAGTCCGACATATCTGTCGATATTGATTCGATTAATTAAAAAAAAAAAATCGTTAATAATTCATACAAAAATATAAATTTATTTAAATTCTTAAGGGGGTATTCTAGTTTAGAAATTTAAAAAAATCATTTTTTTTTTTTTTTTTCATATTTTCAAAGTTTAGCCCTTTAAGAACATGTATGTCTTTAAGAGGATTTTAGAAAATTCATATTATTTTCGGAGGTTGGCTGTTTTTACTAAAATATCATTTCATGAATTAGGTAAATATCCTATAAAAAATTGGATAGTAAAAATATTGATTGGTTTTTTTTTACAGCACTTCAATCAAAAATTGCATTAAATTCGTGCCTCTATCTAGACTAGAATACCCCCTTAAATTAAAATGAAATTAACAAAAAAAAAAGTTAATTATAATATTTATTATAATTTTAATTTGTTAATTTAATTATAATTTTAATTTGTAATGTATATCTATAATATAAATATAATAGTTACTTACTTTAATCAAGTCAAGACTCAAGACTTTAATATTTATTTTATTTGTGTATTTTGTTTATTGTATGTTTCTTTCCTTTATTCCCTAATTAAAAAAATAAACAGTTTGACAGTTTAAAAAAACCCATCAAAAATATTTTCCTAATTAACTTAACATTCAGCGATGACAAATATTTCTGTTGTAAATATTTTTAAATTACATATTTTAAATGCTTTTAATTTTCAATTATAAGATTCTCAATAAAAAATAATTTTCAAATAATTTTATTACTTTTTTATTAATGCTTTTAGAAGTTAATTTTTTTTAACCCAAATTATTTAATAAAATATATCTATTTTTTAAAACGTTTTTATTAACTCACTTTCATGTTCGGGTGGAATTTTGTAATCAATTTTTCAGGCACTTCTAGATGAGATAGAGGCTTTAAAAATTTGAGCATAGGTCAGAAATGGATGACAATGCAACATAATGTAATGATTTTTGTGGTTACATGGTTCAATCCGTGGTTCCACGGTTCCACTGATTCCTCAATCACGCCTAAACCGCTGGACCGATTTGGTTGAAATTTTGAACTTAAGTATCATTGGGACCCTAGATGGTTATAGAATACTAGAAATTTCGATCCGAGGCCCCGACAGGGTGGCTACCTTAGAAGCCTTTTTAAATCACTTTCATGTTCGGATGGAACTTTGTAATCAATTTTTCAGGCACTTCTAGACGAAGTGGGGGCTTAAAAATTTGAGCATAGGTCAGAAATGAATGTCAATGCAACATAATGTAGTGATTTTTGTGGTTCCATGGTTCCATCCATGGTTACATGGTTCTACTAATTCCTCAATCACGTCTAAACCGCTGGACCGATTTGGCTTAAATTTTGAACTTAAGAAGCATTGGGACCCAAGATGGTTCTAGGAAACTAGAAATTTTGATCCGAGGGCCCCGACGGGGGCTGTCGGCTACCTTAGAAGTCGGTTTTGCTATTTACGTATATTCCGATAGAATGTTGTAGCTTTGGACCCGAAAAGCCTAGTTTAAAAATTGGATGTTTAAATGTCCCCAACCGTTGTTACAGATACAAATATTTTTTTAGATACAAAAATTTAATATTTTTTGGCTAAATTCGATTCAAATAAGATTAAAAATCTACCAAATACTATTTCATACTTTTTTCTTTAATCTTTTTATGTACATGTTACCAACTTAATTTATTACGTATCGCATTAATTGTCAATAAAAAATAAGAAAAACCTTCTTGCTCAATCTCCACTCTCCAAATTCCTTCACTCATATCCCTATTTGGTGATTTTAACAGATTTTTAATCATGTTCCATTTCCGGTTACAATGTATACAAATTATACAAATTATTCCTATATAGTTTGAAAGAAAAAAAATTCTTTTTATGTCTTTATATTTTATTATAAATTTTTTAATTCAATCTAATTATTTTTAATATAATAACTTAATATAAAATATACAGATATAAAGAGAAAAAAAATTTTAAAAACTTTACTTACAATTAATATCTTGAAAATATAAGCATTGCACTAAAAAAAAAAATTGAATAAATAAAAAAAATTAATTATTTTCCTACGAAATGCACTATTTTTTGTATATAACGCAATTAATTCTTTTTCAAGACAAAACAAAATGAATTGATTTTACAAAAAAATATTCAGATTTTTAACCTCCTCTCGTAAAACGGTAATATTTGTGAAATAACAAGTTAAAAATTAATGTTTCTTGTTTCCAGAATGTGGAACACGTTTGAATTTTAATCATTATAAAGTATGCAAAAATTGGTAGATTGAAAAAAAAATAAAATTAGACATACATACCTTAAAAAAAATACTTAAATTCTCCAAATTAGGGAAAACAATTTTCAGACAACTATAACTTTAGTTTTAATTTTAATGCAAATTATTTCTAAGTAGTATGCTAATATAATTCGAACAAATTACAGTTTACATCTTGGTGATTACAGCGCTCATGATTTAAATCCATATCAAAAAGTTAAATTAAATGTTCATTATGACTGAAACTGAATTTTGAAGAAAAAAGTATTGAATAAATATAAAAGTTATTTAACTAAAATTTGATTTCCTATCAACCTAATATTCAAAATCTAATATTTTGGAACTATGCGAATAAAATAAAAATTACATTATTTTTTAAAGTCTTCACGCATGCTAATTTAAGTCTGAAAAAAAACATTTACTTAAATTAACCTTACATTGATTTTGAAATTTTTCTTAGTTTTTTATAAAACAAAATTAACAAAAAAAAAAAATGTTACGTGTATTATTGTAAAGTGTATCATTGAAAAAAAACAAAAAAAAATGTTTGCGTTTATATTGTGGTCATAATTTTTGTAATATTTTTAAGTAGTATACTTAATTTTTATTTGTAATTTTTATCTCTTTTTTTTTTTTTTAATATATGTGAACTTTTATTTATAAAGTAATTTTTTATGATGTATCAACATCATTTGGATCAACCATTTCAAAATCTTTTCCAGTTGAGGATCTAGAACCAGACTCAGATTCACTTTCTGAATGGGTTTGTGATCTGAAAGAGAAAAAAAAATTGTAAAACATGATAGAAATAATTAGAATAAAAATAAAAACTAAAAATTACCAGAAAATTATTTATAAAATTACTAGATAAAATAAAATGTTGAAATAACTGGCATTGTGTTATATAGGTAGGTATGTTAGTTGAACTTTCTGTAACTTTTTTGATCGTTCGTTCGTTACAATTATTCCACGAAATTTTAATTATCTCTAAAACAAAAAAATTGCGCCACTTGCCAGTTACTTCTAAATCCTACACTTTAGTTTTTGACAATTATCAGAAATGTTACCCTTTTTTATGCGTTATAGTTTGAATCGGTTTTTTTTCTTCTAAAATATCTTCCTCGGGAACGTCATGTTCCTTAATGTTTTCAATGGTTTCTGGATCAATTAGTGGAATGTCTTCAGCATCATCTGGATTATCGTTTTCTGCATCACTATCTTTGTCTTTTTTCTTTCCTTTTTTATTTTTTTTTGCTGCTTTAGCCTTTTCTATTTCGGAATGATACTTGGTCTGAAAATAAAAAAATTAATTAAATGTGTAAATTGTAACAAAAAAAAAATATATATAATTTAGTTATCGATGTCGTTTTTTACTTTTCTTTAATGCTGATTTTTTTTTAGCTCGAAATATCGATACACGCCCCGAATAAAAAATTAAAATGCCTTAATCGATAATACTGAATGAAAAAAACGCCTAAACAAATTATATTGGTCACAGTTAGCATTTTAGAGTAGAGTTCAAAAATTATCAGTCATTTTTTTGCATTCATATATATTTTTTAAACTAAAGCTTACAGCTTTTTACTTAATTCAAAATCAATTCTATTTCCGGAAAGAAAATAAAGAATAAAAAAAACAAAATACCAACAACTTGTCATATTACTTACGTCGTAAAGCGGCCAAAATGATGCAAAGAATCCAACGTCTTCTGTTAAATTAGGGAATATCCAAACATACAATTTTCCACCTGTTAACACCCAAATTGTGACGAAAATAACAAAACGTAATATCGTCAAAATCAATATAAAAACCAAGAAACCAGCAGCCGCAATGCTCAAATAATAAACACATTTTCGTAAAATTGGTGGCCACAATGGAAACAAACAAATTACAATCGCTCCAAGTACCAAAAAAAGTCCAAATATCCAATAGTGAATAGGAATGGGATCATAAATCCAGACATATGCTTCAGAACCTTCAACAAAAACTTGATCTGGATGCATGTCTAAACGAATCTTGCGTTTACGTTTTTCCTTTTGTAGTTGCATTTGTTGCTCAGAAGGATTGTTTCCTTCACCAGCAGTGCCCTCAGCATGACTATCTCCAGCATCGTTTTCATTTTTTTCTGATTTTTTTTCATCTTTAGATTTTAACTTTTTTTCCTCCTTTGCAGAAGATGGATGTTCATGTTGCACACTGCTACCGCCACAACAACTATCTAATTTTTTACCCTTTCCTTTTAATTCCTCAGGATATACGGGAATTTTTTTAGCACGATGGAAAAATTTATGCTCCAACATAATGTCTAAAAATTCAATAGCATGTTCACGAGTGAGAAATAACGCTTGATCTCCATCAGCAAATTTAGACTTCATCAACGCGTCTAAGGCTTTGCTTGATGTAAAATATTCAACATTGTGACTTAAAAATTTTGTTTTTTTGGTTCGAACATTACGTCTCAACCATTTAGCAACATCATATTCTTCTTTTGAAATTCGTCCATTTTCCTGTTCATTAGGATCGGTATATTCCTAAAATAAAATTAAAATATTAAAATTAAATCTTTAATAATTATTGCAAAAGAAAAAAGTGCAATCGTTTCATCTCAGATTCATACAGTTTAATATAAATAAGTAAATAATTTAAAAATTGAAAAATTGTTTAATAAAATCTTATTAAATAAGAAATATGTGTTTTATACTAATGGTTTTAATTTGATGACGATCGTAACATAACGCATTCATTAAGATTATTTAAAAAATAATAAATTTTATTTTTAGTTTTTTGTTGGCACAAGTTTTTTGAAATATGGATGTTCATTTAATAAATTCTAATATTTACTGAACATTTTCAATAGCAAGTATTTTAATTGTAAATCCTCTTTTAATCTGTGTTATTACGAAACAAAACTAAAGTTAATTGTCAAATAAAATTATTGAAGAATAAAAACTTTCATGCGATACAAAATTTTATTTTCGATTAAGAAATTTTTGGTTTATTGATTAAAACATTTATTTTTATACATTATGCATACATTCTTTTATATTTGTTGAGATAATGAATGATGTTGTTTCCTACGAGAGATAATGGGTAGATGTCAAACTTAATTTACTCAAAATGTTAAGACATAATTAACCGACAAATTATGTCTTTTTAAATTGTAGTTTTCAAATATACTTATCTTACCCGATTGAAAAATTTAAATTATCGGTTATGTTATGACCATTCAATAAAGTTATTACCAGACCTCTAATAATATCGAGACACTTTTGGTTCTGACAATGGTTCTGTTAAAGTATTGATAATGGACAAAACAAGTTAATTTCTCGAAAAAAAAAATTGAATAGTTAAATATTAATATCTAGAAATTTAGGAGTAGGTCTCATTTAATATATTATTACGGATAAAGATAAAAACTAATAAACCTTATTTTACCCTTAATTCTAAAGATGAAAATAAACTTGAATATTGTACGATAATATTGTGTTGTAAACTGTTACGTTATAAAAATTATTTTGAACTTCTTAAACTATAGAAGAAAATTTAAACTCAATACTCGAGTTAGTATATAAATGGTTAAGTAATAATAATGTTGCTAACATAACAACAATGTTTCGAGAGTATAAAAGTAGACCTTTGACTTTGACTTGATTATTTATTATCTCTCATAAAACTATATGTACTAATATTTTAAGTTTTAAACTATTAACTATGCCGCAAGCCACTACACTTGACCATCATTTATTTTTGATTAAAATTATCTCATTTAAATGTGAAATATAAGAGTGCGTTCTATTACTAACGATTATTTAAAAACCGAGTTAGAATGCATTTTATAATTCATGATTTTACCTAATACTGGAAGTTAGAATTTTTTTAATTGAAAGAGGCGATTTGATAACTAAAAAAACTTCTGCAAAAAATCTTGACGAAATTCTATATTATTTTTAATAAATCTGTAGAGAGAATTTAAAATTTCCCAAAACAATTCGATTTGTAGGGCAACTTTTAAGTGATTTTGGAACGTACTCTTAGTATTTAAATTCATGTTTTTAGTTTTGGAACGAAGAAAAGTAAAAAAAAAAAAAGTAAGAAAATTTGTGCAAAAAGTCGTTCCGAAATGCAGTTCGATTTTATAATATTGAAAAAGGGAAATTTTAAATTTCCCATAACAATTCAAATTTCTGGGTCTACTTTAAAGTGAGTTTAATTTTTGAATTGAATGAAAAAAAATTAACAACAAATTTTAGCTAAAACCATATATTTACTTGATAGGTTTAGAGTGCTTTCTCAAACTGAGACTATCTCAAAACATGAAATATCCATTTTTTCGCTAAAGAAAATTCCTTTGTTTTTAAAAATTGAGATATTCTTTTACATTAAATCTGTATCATCTGCAAAGTGTGCTTTCGATTTTTTGTTTTCTTAAAAATGAGACTCACCTAAGTTCACCTATAAACTGATATTGAAATGGGAAATTTAAAATTTCCCTTTGAAGATTTTTTAAGAAATAAAAAGGGATATTTCATGTTTTGAAATACTTTCAGTTTGCAAATGCACTCTTAATTTTTTTAGACAATCTCAGTAACGGAACGGACTCTAATTATAACATACATTTTAATTTTGCAGTGTTTTATCTTAATTAGTTTTTTCTTTCTAATTTTATTCTAGTTTTAGTTGGAATGTTTTATCACATTGAAATAAACATAACAGTTTCAATTACGTATAGAAATCGTGGATTTTTTTATTAAAAATAATATAATATCCCTCTGCTATTAAAATGCTTATAACTAACTAACCGGTTCTTTGAATGTCAAATCATCGCAATCTTCTTCACTTTCACCTGCTCGAGATTTTTACATTTCGGGTTTAGGAGTTACGAGGTTCCCAATTGTGTTTTTTTTTTATTATGAATGAGAGCTAATCTGATCTCAAACAAAATCAAAATTATCCTAAAGAAAATTAGCTTTCATAAAAATTTCTTTATTTTGAAATCAGGCAAATAATTAGGTACCTTCCTACCTACAAAGCTCATACTTATAATCTTTCTGACAACCTAGGTACCCAAATATATATTTTGATACCTGCAAGAGGAAAAAGTTACACATCATATACGTAGATAGGTACCCAAAAACCTCCTACGTTCTCTATTTAAAAAAATGTATAATGGCAGGTAGGCAGGCCCGGCTCGTGGTTTTTTTTGTGTGTGTGCAAGGAATGATTGGCGCCTTTGAAAAAGTTTTCAATTAGATACTCAAAGGCTACAAAAAGCAAACACTAGCTAAATTCCATTTTTCTTGCCCGATAGTTGATCTGAAGTAATTTTTGATCGGTTTTAAATTTTGGAAAAGTTCTCTCACCTTTAGCAACTGAAACGGGTAAAGTTAGTAATACCACAAAGTAAGCATAAATAAGAGAAATTCATTCCATACAAAAAATTCATATTAAAAAAACTAAACAAAAAATGTCGGTCTATATGAAATCACTATCCCAATTGACGGTAATATGCTGTTCGCATTAGGAGAATATTTGTGGAATATGTTGTTTTCTGGAATATTTCAGGAATATGAACTGGATTTTTCATATAAAAAATATTCCGGAATTTGTATATTCCACTTTTATACCTTGTTCGCATTATAATTTGAATTCCACTTATATTCCGGAAAACAAATTGCCGTTCGCATTACAAAATTTGGTGAGAACTGGAATTTGATGGTGTAAAAAAAAATTGAGAAAGAGAAAAATTTTTTTTTTTGAAAATTTTGACTTTTTATCTCGCTTGTTCTCAATTTTATTTTGTTTTTTTTTTCATTTTGACTCGAATTTGACAAAAAAATTGTTGCCAACTATAACAAAATTTCAAAAAATGAGTGAAAATAACTAGAAATGTAGAATTCTAACCCTGACAAACTAGAATATGAAAGTGGAATATACATATTCCGGAATATTTTTTTATATGAAAAATCCAGTTCATATTCCTGAAATATTCCGGATAACAGCATATTCCACTAATATTCTCCTAATGCGAACACCATATTATATTCCAGTTTGTCAGGTTTGGAATTCTACATTTATAGTTACTTTCACTCACTTTATAAAATTTTGTTATAGGTGGCAACAATTATTTTTGTCAAATTCGAGTCAAAATGAAGAAAAAACCAAATAAAATTGATAAAAAGCGAGATAAAAAGTCAAAATTTTTAACAACAAACATTTTTTCTCTTTCTCAATTGTTTTTTATACATCATCAAATTCCAGTTCTCATCAAATATTGTAATGCGAACGGCAATTTGTTTTCCGGAATCTAAGTGGAATTTAAATTATAATGCGAACAAGGCATAATGGGATAGTGATTTCATTTTTTGATTTCATATTTTTTGTTTAATTTTTTTAATTTGATTTTTTTGTATGGAATGAATTTCTCATATTTATACTTCCTTTATGGTAATACCCTTAAATCAGTGCACTTGGAAAGAGTTCTTCAACATTATTGTTATAAATCCAGTTTAAAATGTTTTCTGGATTAATATCATTTTCAATTTTGCGAGACAACATTTCAGATAATTTTGTAGTTCGTTTGCTCCAAAAATCAAAATCTCAAAAAAAATTTGTATGCATTTAAAAAAAAAATTATTTTTGTTGAAATTTAAATTTCATATTGGCTTGTAGGCGCCTTTTCATTACTGGCGCCTACGGCGCCTGTGTGCAATGCACAGTTCGCACACGCCTCGAGCCGGGCCTGCAGGTAGGTATCTATTTGATTTAGAAAAGGAAAAAAATTCACAAATCATGACTTTCACGGTGGGTTAATTTGGACAAAATTGACGGGCAAAGTAAACAAAGTGAAAGTTGGCAGGAATGTACCTACTTATTTTACTTATGCATACCTGTGCATATATTTATCTAGGTACCTACCTATATCTATATAATTAAAATTTCTCTCCAGTGAAATTGTAAAGCGTATCCAAAGATTAAAAAATGAAAAAAAAAAACAATGTTGAAAATAAAATTTTCTTTGAATTACAAAAGTGACACCAACTAAATAAATATTTTCTTTTTAAATAAAATAGTATAAAAAAAATTAATTTTTTTTTTGTAAGATTCTGCGCATTAAAAAAAATACAAAACAAATTAAAAAACTTTTTTAAAAAATTTTTGTTTTGTTTTTTTTTTGTTTTCTTCCTGGAGATTAAAATTAAGAAAAAAAATCCCCACACAAAAAAACAAGATAAAGAAAATTAAAAAAAAAAAAAAAAAATTAATTAATAATTTTTACGACGTTCAAAATTTTGTTAAATGCAATTTTGAATTAAAAAAATAATAAAAAAGTGATTAAAATTAGGAATTAATTGTTGAAGAAAAAAATAAACTCTGTCAACGTCACAAAAAAAAAATTTTTTACAATACGAAGTTTGATTTCATTTTTCATTTTTCTCAATCAAAAATACCTTCAAATACTCTAGATAGAAAATTAAAAGTGTTTTCTACTTTTAAATTGAATTAAATTTATTTCAAATAAAAACAAACTTACATCTTTACGTTTTCGACGATTTTTTTTCTCAGACATTCTTCTAAAAATTAATAAAAATTATTCTTTTTTTTTCGCAAAATTAAATTTTTTAAAATTTGTTAAACTTTTTTTTTTTACTAAAAAAAAAAACTGGTTGCCAGAACACTGGTTTAATTTGACATTTCATTTTATGTGGAATGTGTTTGTAACACAGCATACTATATTTTTCCAATGAACAAAGAATAACAAAATCAATGTTAACTCTTACGCAGTGGTAGACGAGAGTAAAAACTAGTCTTAACTATTTACAATTGTATGAGTTTTTTATTTGTGTTTGCGATGTAATTATTCTCCACTGGCTTAACTATAGTTAAAATTATTTACAAACTATTTTATTATATTACTTCACTTTTTAGTTTTTATTTACATTTAAAAAAAAAATATTTCATTTGACAAGTAATAGTTTAGATTTAGAATTTTTTTTAGTTATAACTATTAGTTATAACTATTTCAAAATTTTATTTTTTTTATACAATTTTTCACACATACATTCAAAAAACATTTTAGTTATAACTAGTTTTTAGTCTCGTCTAACCTCCAAGTTAGCCCTTATCATTTCTTTTATAATCCCACCCATAACTTTGTATTTTGTTATTTTTAATTTATAAAAATACTAATGAGAATTTTTCTTTCTTTTGTATGGAAAAAGCTAAATTTTAGATCCAAGAAAGACGTCTTATTGCAAAAGGCTCAATTGAGTCGAAGTAGAGAAGAGAGTATTATCATAGAGTAATAATATTTATAAGAGGGTCAGAATTCATACAAGTAAATTTCAGAATTTTTTTTTCAAATAACTCAAAAATGATGACAATATTATCAATGTATTGAATAAAAATTTCACGCTCAAGTGTGTTTATTCTTAATACAATAAAAAAATAATAAAATTAAGAATAAACACATTTGAGTTAAAAAATTTTACTCAATACATTCAAAATATTGACATAATTTTGGAAAAAAAATTTACTTGTATGAATTCTGTCCCTCTTATAAATATTATTACTCAATGGTATTATGTATTATAAAACAGAAAAAAAAATTATTTTATGCTTTCCTTTTTTCAAGTGTAAACTTATAATTCAAATGTGAAAGCTAAATAAAGTCGACTATCACCAACATATGTTTTTTGAAGAACGTAAAATTTTGAGTGGAAAATTGAAGCACATCATCAATCTTCTTTTGTTTTTGTGAAATGTCAACGAAAAGCAAAACAAAATAATTTGTCAATCGTCGCGGTAACAAAAAATATAACTAAAAAAACAATATAGCTACTCTGCTCTACTACTATATAAATTACTATACAAATAGCTAAATATAATTTTTTATAAAATTAATTGTAAAATAGTAAAATTGTGAAAAAAAATATAATTAAATATAAGAACTATTATTAATTAAATAATTTATTAAATTGAGAAAAAAAAATTATTTTCTTTTTTTTTGCAAATTTATTTTTTTTAAGTATGTATCTTACTTAAAAAACTGAAAAACTGACATAATTTTCTTTCAAAAAAACTATTTATTTTTAAAATTAAAATTAATTAATTCTTCAATTCAATTAATAATAAATAAAAAATTAATTCCCTAATAAAAATTTATTACAATTGTATATTGAAAATTTAAAATGTCTCATGAAATCCAATCTTCAGCTTCGAATTCGGACAGGTAATGAATTTGTTTTTTTAAATTTTTGGAAATAAAATTCATATCACCTTCACTGAAGAATAATAACGTGGTGGATCATTTTAACCAAAAAAAAAAAAAAAAAAACGCATTTTGAAATTCATTTTGAGACGAATAAAATAATACCTACATGCTATCTATTTTATTTTTTAATTTTCTTGCTTTTTCTGCGTTAGATAATTATTTATATATTAAATTTAGTATTTTTGCAAGCAAATCAGACAATGTGGCAAATCGCATCGTGTTAGTTATTTATTTTTTTTTTATGTATACGTACCTACCTACTTAAATGTGGAGCAGGGTAATTGATATTGACATAATTTTTTTCTTTCTTTATTAAGTTTGCTTTCAAAATTTCAACATCCTAGTTTTTCATTTAAAATTTTCATTATTTTAATGACTAATGGGGTCCATTCCGGGCTAATTCAATAGTATTTTTATTTTATTGAATCTCACATAAAACTTTAAAATTTTTTACTCAATATCAAGATACCTAGGTATATAAGGAGGTTTAACCCTATCAATAATTATTTGTTCCTTAATTTCGCTAACAAGTTTCAACTTATCTGCCTCAAAAGTAATATACCTACCTACCTACCTAACAACATGAATTGAAGGCTTGTAGGTATAATGAGATTTAATATTTGAGCTCCCCAGCTCTCTTTACATTTTTTTCTCCAATCCTCGCTCCAATCTAATTGATTAAAATAACTATAGGGTGCAGGTGTCTTACAATTAGTTTCGCATTTTTTATCTTTTTTGTTGATTTTAAAATTAATGAATTTTTTTTAATTATTAGGTAAGTAGGTAGGTTATTATTCCAGCATTATATACCTATATGTACTTAGTAAAATTAGATAATAAACCAATTCAAATGAGCCTTGATTTCTAGCCAAACGTTTTTCGAAACTCCTTAAAAGCAAACTTTTTTTTCCTCCGTCTAGGATTTCACAAGTGAAAAAATATAAAAATGTGCGTCTAAATATAACTTCAGACGTCCCATATTTGACATTTATTGGCATCATAACAATATACTCTTGTTTAGTTTCATTTTCAGATTTTCATCCTTAAAATTTTTGAGAAATTTCTGACAATAGGAAATTTTAAAAATAAGATCTAGTTGGACAGAAATTCGAATTATGTTTCAATACTACATATTTGTAATTTTGAGTTAGTAATTGCGTAAATTACTGAAAATTAAATTGTTGCTTTTTCAAAGAATTGCAAAAACAATTTTTCCATTTAATAGATATTTATTTCAATTTTCTTTTCATTCAAAATCTCACATTTTATGTTAAAAAAAAAATACAAATGTGTAGTATATAAAAGTATATAAAATATATATGTATATAAGTTAACATATAATGTACAACTACAACCGTCATTACCATGAGCGAAATAAAAAAATCATATCGCAGCATAAGTCGAATCAAATGAAATATCTTATAAACGCCTTTTTAAAATCTTGAAATTTTTTATTTTATTAACATTATTGTAGTGTTAGTAACTATAAAAAAATTAAGATTTTAAACTACGTAATTTACAGATTCACATTAAATTTCAAATCGATATTAACTCAAATATATATATTTTAATATGTATTAAATATTTAATTTGGAACAATATTAATTCTCATATTCCCGAACTGCTTATAACAAAAATATTATTTTTACAACTTTTTGATACTGTGATTTTTATTATTTATTTTAAAATAATAAAAAGACTGCTGCAGATTGAGTGTAGATACTTTTAACGATACATATATAATTATATTGTGTGAGAAAATTATAGAAAAAGAAACTAAACAACAACGTATAAAATATAAAAAATATATTTATATATTTAAAGAATATTTTTTATTTTTTTTTTCCTATATTACACATAGTCTGGTTAAGTAGTCGATATTCCTTGATTGATAAGAAAACATCTTTTACCGGCAAAAAAAGAAAAATAATTAAAAAAATCATAAAAAAGAAAGAAGAAAGAAAAAAAAAAAAAATTCTAAGAAAAAATAAAAGACTCAATACTTAAAAAAAAAAAAATTCTAAATTTATAAAAAAGAATTAAAAAATATAAAAATAATAAATCATCAAAATTTATATATATTAATAGCTTTAACTTATTACCTATAATATTTTTTATTTTATTTTAATAACTATTCGTATTTCAAAAATTTTTACAAATAAGTATCTACGATTATTTTTTTTTTTTTTGAAGAAAAGGAAATTAAAAAGTTTTTCTACCAAATCAATATTTAAAAATTAGTAAAAATTTTTTGGTATTAATTATGTTTTTGTTCAAAATTTTTTATTTATTTTTTTTTTATTTCATGATAAGAATTTTCAAAGAAAGTGTAGAAAAAATATTATAAAAAATTGAAATTTTTTATTTTTATCTACCTGCCTACCTATCTAAACCAAATCTACAAAAAAAAAAAAAAAATTAAATAATCATGAAAATATTTAATATTTTTCTTTGTTTTTCCATTTAAAGTTTTTAAATAAGAAGAAGAAGAAAAAAAAAAAACAGAACTAAAGAAAATTATTAATAAAGAAAAGAAAAATATTTTCATAAAGTAAAATAGGTGACACTAAAATAACCTGTTTTTAGATAAAAAAAAAAAAAAATATTAATTTTGTTCAAAATTTTACGATTTTAAATTTTATAACATTTTCGAAAATATCTAGCTAAATTTTTTGTTTAGAAGGTAAATTAAATAGCAAAACAAAATTTTAAAAAGGCATGCATTATCACAACAACATATGATCAGCTGGTTGAATTTTGAAAATTTTTATTGAACAAAAATAAGAATTTTTTTTTTAAGGGAGCTGTCTCTGTCATTCATTTATGTAATATTATAATATTTATATATTTAGAGATTTTAATCATGTTTTCAAAATTTAATGTGTTTTATGTGTTTATAATTTAGTTTTAAATTACATTCCATTTAATTTATCCAATATACTTATGTACGTCCTTGGATGATTTTCGAAATAAATGTAGGTATAATTATCCAGATTTAAAAGTAAATGCTTAGCTATGATGTAAACAAATTATTCTTGTAATAAATAGGTATATTTTTTTTACACTTTCTTTGTTTAAAAAAAAAAATTAAATTAAAAAAAATAATTGAATTTTAATAAAATTCACAGTATTTAAAATATAAAAAGCGATCTTATAATGTTTCCTTCGTATTCTCCTCCCACAAATATTAGTGGTGTATTCATTACGTATATCTCGAGAGCGTTATTAAAAAAATATGTATATATGATATTTAATTAAAAAAAAAAAAAAGAGAAATTTTTGTGAATTTATTAATTAAAATATATATATATATGTAGGTAGACATACAAGTTACACTATAGGTATATATTATATTTTATGTAAGTAAGTCATAATGAAAACGACAATATCTTAAGTATGTACTTACATAATGTTCACCTTTATAATAATAATTCAAATCTGTCTCTTAGTGTATAATAATAGTACTTATTGTTGTATTTCCGTTTTAAAAGAAAAATTAAACAAAAAAAAATTAATTGGTAGGAAGTATGTATATATATTATTTAATTTTGAAATTTGACCACTGCCAAACGAATTACTTTTTTTAATTTTTTTAATCAAAAAATGTGAATATCAGAACAACGTTATCAGAATTTAGGAAACTTTGTAAAATATCGTTTTTAAAAAATTCAATGAAAGCAGCATACCACAATTTTTTTTCTCAATATTTAAAATTTTTACAGGTTCGTGTCGAAACCAAAAATTTAAGTCTATAGAAATTTAAATTTAGAATGTGTTTATTTATTATTTTAGTAAAATAAAATTTATGATTGTTAAATTTTTTTGTTAATTTTTTATTTAAAAAAAATGTGAAAATTATAATTTGTGTTGGATGTTCAAATCTCAATAATATTTTCACGGTCTCAGTTTTATTTTTCACTTGCATGATGAAACTCAATTTATGTTCAAAAAATATTTCTTTTTAATTTTTTGGGTTTTTTTTTTTTTCTTTTTTGCATTCCAATTTGACATTAGAATCTAAATAATTTTTGCTGATTAATCAAATAATTTTTTGAAACCAAAAAAAGAAATTATGTAAAATTTATTTTAATGCTTGAATTTCGGCATAAATATACATAATGTAAGTATACGTAATTGGTTGATTGTACATAAGTTCGTATGTAGCATACTTCCTTCTGACAAATTTTTTAAGTTATCTTGAATTGAATGCAGTTAGCAAGAAGTTCGTTACTATTTCTACTCTGCGTTGCAAACATTTCATGATTATTGATTGATTGAATTATTTATAATGGAGAATTTTTTAGGACAGCTTCAACTATTATGAAATGCTATTATAAATAACTAAATAGTAATTTAGTTGAAAAGTAAATTATGCCAGTACTTAATTAGTTTTTGTTTTACTACTTATTGTTTAGATTTGTAAAACCCTGCGTTTTAACTTAAATTAGATTTTCAAATATTTATCTAATATAAAGCTATATTAAGAATATTTAATCAGAAGTATAAATTAAAAACTACCTTAACGTTTCAGTAAATATCGAAAAAACTGTTTGTGACGTAAAAAATAAATAAAATATACAAGTTTATTAAAAAAAAAATTAGCATAATTAATCAAATTTAATAAAAGTTATTATAAAACTAAGTAAGAACAAAATGAATTGAATTTAATTAGAATAATAAAATTTTGAATTAAGAAGATCCAGTATATATGCACGTTATTTAAATTAATATTGATAAAAGTGATAAAATCTTTAAAGAATTCCTTAAAAAAAATCATTGGAAGTATATATTAAAAATAACTAATTTTCTTCATACAAAGAAATCACTTAAAAACCAACTTAATAAGATGCCATCGTACAATCAAGTCAATGGAAGTTACGAAACGTAAATTATTTTATTTTTTTTTTTTAATATTTTATTTTAAATATTTATTTTTTTTAAATTTTGAAGCTTTTATTTTTGTAGCAATATTTTTTGTATAGCTTTATAATATTAAAATAACTAGACTTCTTGGGTCCAGTGCATGATAAGAGAAAGCTTGAAAAATATCAATATTTTTAATTTATTTATTTTTTTTATTATTTATTCGGTTATTTTTATTTATGTGAATAATATTTATTTTAAATATATTTAGTAATTATAGTTCATTTCGAAATAGCTTCCTGACATACGTAAGTATACTCTACATACGAGGATCAATCATTAAAAATCTATGTATGGTTGTAGTATATATAATGAATTGTTAGAAGTTTGATATAGCTAATAAATTGTTAGAATTTCGGGTTTTTTTACTGTCAAACGCTTCTATCGAATACCTTCTCAGGTACCTTCTCATGAACAAATAATTATGCATTTTTAGGTATACATATAAAAAATTATAAACTTGGATTAAAAATAATAAAATAAAAACTCATTCTCCGTATTTTTCTTTGTACTTAATTAAAAATAATTCAAGGAAATTCCGGAAATTTAAAATTTCATTTTAATTTATTGACTGGAATTTTATATTAAGTAACTGTATGATGTTTTACTAATTTTTTTTTCTTAATAAGCAATAATAGTTTGATGTCTGAATTCAACCTGAAAAACTATTCGATACATCCACCTAATGATGGTTATGGACTGTGTAAGCTTAAAAATAAATACTAGTAGGTATATGTTTATTAATACCTATTCAGTGGTTTAAAATATCTCGTTGAGTTGTCAAAAGAAATCAACCTGAAAAACTATTCGATACATCCACCTAATGATGGTTATTTATATTATTGTAAAGCATAAAACTTTTATATTGAACTTTTTATTTGAAAAATAAATAAACAATATAAGTATATACCTAATTGTACTAATTTTAAGTAGTTTAACATCATTAGTTATGTATATATTTCAATTCCTCGATGTCATTTTGCCAAATGTCATACTTCTCTTCAAAATTCATTGATGGGTTATTCAAATTTATTTTTTATATCAAAATTAAATAATGAGTTTTTTTACACTGAATCCCCTAAAATTTCTATTTTCATGAATATAAAAAATTGAAAAGACATAAATGTTTCAATTCTAGACTCTAGTGATATACTTCGTGGTTAGCAATTGTTTAACATAAAAAAACCTCAAAAAAATTTTTCTCATAGTGGTTTTTAAAATTACATATTACACTCTACAATATTATCATTACGCTGAATGGTTCGGTTCAGTGAGGCAAAAACAATAATATCAATTGTTTCTACGTAAGTACATACTTATGAATGCGAAAACAACTTCACGAGAGCTTAGTTTTTTTGTTGTTGGAAAATCGGCATTCTTTAATTTTACTAGTTGTTTGTTAATCCATAAATGTAAGAAACAATATGGCAATAATGTTAGTGTTTTTCATTAATGTACAAGCATAATTCATTTTCATGATTCATAAATCTATATTTTGCTATATTTTTGTTTATGGTAAGTTTTTTTTTTCTGTTTATTTTAAAAATAAGTATATTTAAATTATTTTTTCATTTTTTGGAAATATTTTCAAAGTTCTACGACCATTCGATGTATAAGTATTATTGTGGCCAAATTAATAGACAAAGAAAAATTAAAAAAAAGCTTTATACCTAAATGTTATCGAGAATCAATTTTTTAACATTTCCATTTAAAACTTATAATTTGTTTTATATTGATGAGTTTCTCATTTCTGGCGAAATAATTATAATGAGCAGAGTGTAAAAATAAAAATAATTAGTTCGCTGCCATAAGGGCCTTGAATTTTTATTTAAAAAAAAATAAAATTATGCAAATTTTGTTGTATTTACAATATTGCTTTCTTATAAATGGAATTTATATAATTATATATTGTGTACTTACTTATAATAATGAAAATGATAAAACAAAATTTTATTTATAATTTTGATAATTTTTTATAAACAAAAAAATTAAATTTCGCATATTGCGTTCTCTTAAAGTCATATAAAATTAGAATATTAAATTTTATATATTCTTGTATAAAAATTTAATTTTAAATAAAAAATATGAAAATGATTATATTTATAAATGCTGAGATAAGGTATATTAAGAAGATACCTACTCTACTTATAATATTATAAAGACTTATTTTTAAGACAACGGATTAGCAGAGTTTTTTCCTCAAATTTTTGAAAAATTTATTCAAACTCGCGACTAATAATGGCTAGAACTTATAAGTAATTCTTTTTTTTTTGGCTAGAATATTGTTTTTTAATATTCGAAAATTAAAATAAATTCAGTAAATTTATGCCAATGAAATATTTTAATTTATTTTCCACATAATTTATTTTTTTATCGTCATCGAGCACATGGTCCAATATTATGGTATCTTTTATTCGATTATATTTATTTTTATTTTCCATTTTTTTAAATTAACCCTTTTGTGCAAATTTTTGAGATTAAGACTCGTACTGCATTGTTTGCGATTCTCTACAAGTCTGAATAAAATTTTTATTTTAATTAAATTTTCTTACTATTAATAATATTGTTAGTTAAGGTCAGGAATTCTTAAAGCGCGATAATTGTTTTTTTTTTTTGTATTTAATTTTAATACGAATTCTAATATTAAAAAAAGATTAACAAATTTTAGATTTAGATAATTAACATTAGTTTAGTTTAGTTTAGATTAGTTTAGTTTAGTTTAGTTTAGATACAAGCTTAATGCAAGCCGACTTTATTTCAATACCATTTTGTAATACATATTTATTTAAGTATTATAAAAAATAAATATATTCAATTAGTTTAATACAAGGATCAGTTTTATAAATAAAAATAGTACTTAATCAGAATCACATAAATTAGACACAACAAACCACATTATAGACACTACAAACACATTCTAGACAGTCATACCATTTAGTCTCCTTAACTTTAACTTTAATATCAATTTAGTATCGGAGATCTCAAAAATATCTGAAACCTTATTTGCCTCAGATTGCATTCTTTCAATAGGCTGATTTTTACCATATACTGTACTGTGCCTTTCCACCGAGAACATTTGGATATTTCTAAGTGGCTGTGATGGTACCCTCAACCTAACTCTATCAAGCAAGTTAGGAGAACAAAAAACTCCGGATAAAATTTGATGCAGTGTTACAACATCACAAATACTTCGTCTATCCTTTAGTGATTGTATGCCGAGCAATTGAATACGATCCGTTTTGATCTAAATACAAATCTTAATAAATTTTTTTGCACACTTTCAATTCTTTTTACGTCGACTTCAAAACATGGCGACCATACTTGGGAGCAATACTCAAGTATAGGGCGTACAATAGTACAGTAGAGTGACTTCGTTACAACAATACTATTAAATTCCTTATACATCTCTTGATAAAACCCAGCAAAGAGAAGGCTTTATTAATAATCAGGTTGTAGTGGTCCTTAAAATCCATCCTCGTGTCAAAAGTCATTCCAAGATCACATACCGTTGAGACTCTCTTTATATTAGATAATAAATAGATCAAGTTTTTTTTAGCTTTCTTAATCTAATTTTAAAATTGTGTGGAGAAAAAATCTTGTTCGTCTTTAAATTGAGACATTTTAGTATTAAGAGTAAATGAACTCAAACTGTTTCATATGGAAATAAAATTAATTTTTTAAATGAACCAAAAGGGTTTAGAATATATTAAAGAATTATTTATTTTTTATTAAAACTGAAAGGGTTTAAACAATTTTTTTTTTTATTAAAACAGGTCGGGTGATTGAATTTTATTATTTTTTATTTTAAGAAATAAAGCATTTTCTTTATTTAAAAAAATTTCAGACACGCGAATTTTCCTAATAAAATTAATTTTTTTTTTTTAAATTTATTTTTAAAATGGGTGACGAAATTGGGGAATCAAAGTATTATTTTTTTATTAAAAAAAAATATATATATATATCTGTATACGAAATTATTACCTATTTTTCTTAAAATCAGAAAAAATGTGATTTCTTATATTGAAATTTTCACATGAATCATCCAATTTTCATTTTTGAAACATGGGTAGGGTACAAAGGTTTAAAAATTTCAAAATGTAGAGTGTAGAGTGAAACTTTCAGAGTTGGGATAAAAGATGGAAAAATTCACTTTTCCACTTTTTTTGACATAATGAATTCTAGTTTTTAAAAATTCATAACTTTTGATGGGAAAATAAGTATTCCATTTTTAATTTTCACCTACAAGGTATGCAAAAGATAACAAATTTAATGTTTATAACAAATAACTGATCTTTTGTAATTGATCATTAATTTCTTGTCCAATCGCTGAATTTTTTCAAGACAGCCTTTTTGTTTTTAGGTTTGTCTTTTTGTTATGTTATCAATTTGTTCAATACATGCATAGCTAATAACTAAATATGACCATATCATAGAGACTTCAGTCCCATACAAAAAATTCAATTTAAAAACAGAAACAAAAAAGTCCGCAGGAATAAAAGAAAAACTTTAGGTCGCGTAGCTGCAGATGAATTGCATACAAGGCGATGGTAGACTCTTTCCGTGAAATCTTGGATAACAAACTGTCGTAGATAATTTTACATCGATTGTATCTTCCAGTATCTACAAATATAATGAAAAATATAAGTACTTATTAAGTTTATTTCCTAAGTATCAACTGCAGTATACTATTTGGATAGTTCAATAGAAATAGCTCAATTTAAAAAATTCAATGTCAAGCATTCTTCACGAATATAAGAATAATAAACATATTATGTGATATTGTCTTAACAAAAAGGTCAGAAAAGTTTATCAGTCTTTGGTAATTAAAATTTTCGTTATTGTGTCTATTTCTGGAGTTAGTTATTTCAAAGAATTTAAGTTAAATTTCCTTAAAAAATTCCCCCAGAAAGAATTAATAAAATTTATATATAAAATTTTTGCTTTTTATATTAATTTCGTTGTCTAAATAAACGATGAAAATAATTTTTGTTTTTATGATTAATTAAGTCTTACACGAATAAATTTGATTTCTTCCTCTGACGGGATAAGTTTCGTATTTTTATTTTTTTATTACTCTATTTCGTTTTAACAAATTATCACTTATTCAATTTCCAATCGTCAAGTTTCAACAACTTAAGTTTTAGTACTGGATCTGAAAATTCATCAATTTTTAATTATTTATCTGAACGTGTTCATGCATCTACAAATTTTATGAACAAATAACAAAAAATATTTATTATTCCAAATTTCAATTACTTATAGAATATTTTGTAAAAATAATAATAGGTGTTGTGGTACTTACTTATCTAATTTTTGTTTAATACAATATGCAAAACTTAAAATTTTAGTTTGACCTTATATAATTATTTTGTTCAATAATACACAAATTTAATTTTATTTTTAAATAAACTATTAATATTCGCAGTAAATATTTGTATACGAAAAGAAATATAATTATAGATACCTACCTAAAACATTTTTTCGCATGATTCATAAAATTTGATTAATAAATCGTAAGTATGTAAAGAGTACAATAGAGAGCGACAAATTTTGACTAATTCGCGTCTATTACTTATACAAATCCATTGCACATTAAGTTTTAATCAAACGCTAAAAAGATAAAAAATGGATAGATAAATAAAATTCAAAAGCGAATAAATATAAAAAAAAATTTCCTGAAAAAAAAATTTGTTTTTTTTTTTTCTAATAAACATTAATAAACTTTATAATAAAGGTGAGGGACTCACAAAGTCCGAACAATAGTGTATAAAGCTTTTAAATAATCAATCAAATATAT
Source organism: Hybos culiciformis (assembly GCA_964007475.1). Lineage (NCBI taxonomy): Eukaryota > Metazoa > Arthropoda > Insecta > Diptera > Hybotidae > Hybos > Hybos culiciformis. The sequence continues at coordinate 144,916,541 of OZ023273.1, read as the reverse complement.
GTGTAATTTTTATAAATATTTAATTGAATAAATTTTGATATCGTAACAAAATATTAATTTTAGTATTATTTTCTGCTTTTTTTTTTGGAATATTTTTATGTTTAATTATGTACGTATACATATATTATATAGACAGCATGCATGAAAAATCAAATGAAAAGTAGGAAATCCTTCAAATAATATTTTAAACAAGTATGCGTGTTAATCGCCTAAAAACTACATTATAAATGTTATTGAAACTATATTGGCGGCCCAATTGTAGGACTTGCATAGAAAAATTGTTACAAATTATCACTTCGCAGTATACTATAATTCGATATATACTTAATTTCCGACAGACAGATTAAAATTTAAAATGCAAATTAACAGAATTTTTAAAGAGAATTTTTTTTTTACAAATATATAGTAGCAATAAAAAAATTAATAAATAAATAATAATGCTATGCCTAACTTGGCTATCTTAAACAAGCCGATCCCGGCACGCTATAACCTAGTCTTTGTTAATAATTATTGAAAAAAAAAATTTAAAAATTTTGCAAAAAAAAGTCCTAAAACTGATCCATCCACAAAAGTAGTCAACCAAATGTCTTGCAAAATAGACTAAAACCATCTACGGAAAATAACCTTTCCATTGGGACTGGTTTCGTCCAAATCGGTTCATTGGTTCAAAACTTGTAGGTTACATACAAAAACGGACTTTCATTTATATATATACTTATATATATCCATAGAATAGATAGATTAGAATATAAGTATTTTATAAAATAAAATCCGTAGATTCTGTATATAAATAATGTTTTGAAAATAATAAACAGAGAATGAGGCAAACAAAAATAAATTAAGTACTTAACTCTAAAAAAGTTACTATTTTCAATCTCATGACTTAATTAGATACCTACTACCAAAATAATTGAATAACATAGAGAGATAATTTTTTTTTAATTTAGTTTATCTGAACTTTCGAGTGTGATAAGTTAAAATTTAATGCAAAAATAATAATAATAAAAAAAAAATTAATTCGCAAAATTTCTGTTTTTAATAATTTAGCTTCTTTTTTTTTTAACATTACTTACCTACTTAATATATATATTTTCAAAATCGTACTGATATCAAAATTATATGTTTTTTTGCGGTCCTGTTAATCAAATAAAAGGAAAATTATTAAAAAATTCGTATGTAAAAAGAAAAATATTTTTTATTTTTTGTACTAATTACTTACATAAAATTTCATATAAATATTATATTTTTAATTTAGTTTGCGTAAAATATTAACTTTTAACTTTTAATTTTTCTGTGTATATAGCCCGTGCCACGAATTATATTTTTGTTGTAAACATTTAATTTTTTTTTTTATTTTTTTCTTAACTTTATTTGATTAGACTTTTTTGTTCAAATTTATTATTATTTTTTAAATGAATGTGCGCTTGAGTAAAAATATAAAATCATATTAATATAGGTACATCTAGTCTGCAGATAAGTAACTAATATTGCGGACATTAGTTTTTTTCTACGGTATAGACAAATCAATTAATTTTTTTGAATATAATAAATTAATTGAAACTTAAAAAATTTTTAAAAAATGAATTTGGCAATATTTAAAAAATATTTTATTTTCCTTTAAATAAGTCCCACTTATTATAGACCCACTTATTATTAAAAATTATATCTAAAATTATTCCTTATTAAATCCCTCTATGTTGTACATAGCTACATATATAAAATATATACAAAAACAAATTTTTTTGCAATTAAAATATCATTATTTTTATATGACAAATTATAGGCAGTGATCTGATTTGTTTGTCCAAAATGTTGTAAAATTAATAATGATTAAAAAATGACCTCGACAAAATTTGAATGTATAGTATATAAGTAATTGTACAATAAGTTAACACGTTGACGGACAGTAGAAACAAGTGAAATTTCGAAAATTGACACTATATGTTTTTGTAATTTTTAGAATATTAGAAGTATAGTTTTACTCTTTCTGCTTAAATACACTTAATTTTGATTAATTCAGCACCTTTAATTAGGTTGCGGCTACAACCGTCATGGCGCCAGCGGACTCTAGACACTATGACTCTAGACACTATGACGGCTATAGACGCAACTGTCCGTCAACGTGTTAATTTAGATAAAAACATAAAATTGAATGTACTTATGTATGTTTTTAATTGATAATAACATTAAATCATAAAGACATACTTATTTATGTACATATGAATTATAATTGTTTTCACTTCCTATTTCATAATGTATAAAAATGCTTAAAAAAATATTGATATATTATATCTTAAAAAACTACAAATTTATGTAGAAAAAGATTTTTGAAAACTAATTTTTATATCATTCTTTTCTTTCTTAATTTAAAGCATAAGTAAACAATATTATTTTTAATTTTTTGTACAATCTCGTTAAAACTATGATTGGAAGTTGGAACAGTTTTTTGACATACATAGAACGGTTTGAAAACCTGATATAAAAGCTAAAGAGTTTTGATATTTCTCTGTGGTTATCCCTTATAACAAAGCAGAAAAGTTAATCAAGATATTGTAGTTTAAAAGTTATTAATAAGTAGAGCTTAAAAAACCTTTATGAGTTGATAGCCTTAAGCAAATTCTTTTAAATAAATAAATAAAATAAATAATCAAGATATAGGCTCTTAGTAAAATTTAGTTTAATTTTGATTACTCATTCTTTGTATTGGAATCGGAAATATTTTATTCTAAGGATTAAGGAAATTCTAATAATATTGTGAATGCTATAGAAATTATACTACTAGTGAATGGGAAGGGATAGTGAAATAATACGTTTCGCTTCTTATCTAGAAATCAGTATTTTATTCTAGGTTATAATTATAATTATTTCTTATAAATTGATTTGTTCATATTTTTTTTATTTATGCTTAAAATGTTTTTTTTTTATGTACCAAATAATTTCATTTTTTGTAATTTTTTGCCTTAAAAATCATAACATTTTGTATGTAATGTAGGTTCTACTTAAAATTATAACGTTTCATTATTAAAAAATATTTACATTATTTTTTTTTTTAGTGATGAACGTCCTGAATTAACCGAGCCATTATATTTAGAACATGGAGTAAATATACCAGGGGCGAATGAAAATGATATGCTAGATTATTATTGTTGTCCTGCATCACCAACAACTGTGCCCACAATAAAAACGTCTAGATCTAATTCATCAGATTCACCGGAACGTAATTTGTTAATCACTTCGACTGGAAGATCTGCGAGACCAATTGGTCAGCGTCGCCAACGAACAACATCAATGAATAAAACAACTTCAGTTAATCCTACTGAATCAATAATTAGAGCTAATAATCGAACAATATATACTGCCGGTCGACCACCATGGTATAATTGTGCTGGGCAACAAGTTGAACCATTTGTAATTGGTGAATTTTTTTTTAAAATTAATTTAGATTGATTCCAGAATAGTAATGTCATAAAGACATGATGAGAAATACATCAATTATAATTTTTGCTTTTAAACTATTGGCAATATTTTGGAACTACAGGATATTTTCTTTCAGGCATTTGTGGTGGCAGTGCCAGTGGAAAAACAACTGTAGCGCAAAAAATTATAGAAAGCTTAGATGTTCCTTGGGTTACACTTTTATCTATGGACTGTTTTTACAAGGTAAAAAATATTGTATTTACAGATGTGGCCAATGTTATTAAAATTTATAATTTTGCTTGTTATTTTGTTAAAGCTTTCAAGTTTATGAAAAAATTTAAATTTTTTTTTTTATTTTTGCTTGCTTATTAATAATGTAATATGTATCGAAAAATAAATTATATCTTTAACTAAGGTTGGGGGATTCATCATTCAAATTAATTTTATTTTATTTTATTGGGAAATAATTTACAAATAATATCCAAATATCAAAAAAATATCATCAATAATTGTACCTTATATACTTACCTTATTGTAAAAAAAAAACTTTACGGTGATTTAGATAGTTTTTAAATCATTTCATTCATTAATCATACAACTTATTCATAAATAGAAATAACATTATTTTTTTACAAATTTTTAGTATTTTAGAATAGAACCTTAGGTTAAGCTAGCTACAATATTGCTTAAAAACCATTTGTCGTTTGTCATCATTTGCCATTTCCATTTTTCAAATAATATTTTTTATTCTTTTCGATGACATCTTCTACCTTGAAGCACCAAAATCAAAATTTTAGGAAAACCTACCATAAATTAGTACAAAGAAATTAAATGTAAAATAAGTAGATAAAAGTGATTTCTAGCAAAAATTCTACTAATTGTTTTATGTTAATGCCTCATTTAAACTAGTTGACGTACAGGTCAAAATTGTAATAATACAATTAATGCTAGATCAAAATAGAAAATTTAAAGTACTATATTTATTTTTGTGACAAGAGGCTTTCATTTACGAACTATTAATAGTAACGATAAAAGAATAACTAAATAAAAAAATAAATAAACAAAATGGCAAATGGATTTTTATAGTAATATTTTTAGTTCGTTATCGAGGGTTCTGTTATTAATTTTCCTTATAAATTGGCTTTCAAACAAAAATCAAAATTATACACTTAGGATTTTTCATCCGAAATAAAAAAAAAATTTCGAAATTACGATTCGAATTTGGACAGTATCACACAATCATCTTCAGTCACAAAGAAAAACAGTATCAAAAATAATTGTAGTCATGATGAAGATAGGAGTCATTATTTTGACAATTCTCATATAAAATCAAATGGCCATATGACAATTTTAAATGCTCACACTGAAAATGAAATAAATAGACAAAAAGAGAACGACAATAATACTGATTTCAAGGAAAGTATTTTTCTTTAGTTTCTAATTTATTTTCTAAAATTGCAGTAAGTATTTTTTATTTTTTTTTTTTTTAATTTAGGTAGAGCTAATTTATATAAATGGTTATTACAATCATATTATTGTTTTTAAAAATGTATCAGATGATATAAGTTCTGTAGATTTTGACGATAAGAAAAACAGAATATATAAAATTAAAAGAAATATAAACAAAAAATATAAATTCAATATAAAAGTGATATATAAGTCACTAATAAGGGGTTTGAAATCTTTTCCTTACTTTGTAATTAACAAACGATTCTTCCGTTTTGTTTCTTTTTCAAACTAATATTTTTGTGCCTATTAATTTTTTTTCATAATTAATTTTCTTTCGTAAAAACAAATCCTAAAGTCAACCTGTTGAAATTATTTTTGAATTTATCAGTATTGGCTTAAATTAAAATATGTCAAATCAAAGAATTATCAATCGAAATATGAAATGGTTAAAATAAGTACACGATTAAACGACCTTAGGATAAAAAAAAAGAATTACAATCACACTAAATGATAATACAAATAACTTTATCAATGTCTTCTAAAATTTTGTTAATTGTGATTAAATATTAAATTATCTTTTAGCTTTTATTTATAATTTATTAACGTCTAATTTTTTTTTTGTTAAGATTTGATATTATAATAAAGTCTTATTTCTAAACTCGTAGTAGACATTAGTAGCAAAAAAATATTTAAAAAAAAACATTCATGCTTCCGACTTAAAATTGATTTTATAATCTAAATTTAATTTTTACAGATATTAAATGAAAAGCAACATGAACAATCATTGAAAAATGAATATAATTTTGATCATCCAGATGCTTTTGATATACCTCTAATGTTAGATGTTCTAACAAAATTAAAAGAAGGACGAAAAGTTGAAGTACCAATTTATAATTTTGTAACACATTCACGTGAACCACATACCGTAAGATTTCTTATTTATTTGTAATTAAGTAGCATCAAATATACAAGCGAAAAGGAATGAGTCCTGATTTATTATTATTCCTGTCTTTGAACATCGGAACTTTTAATATTTACATCAAAATTATCTAAAAAAAATATGTAGAATGATTACAATATGTATGTTCAAAACAGAAATTGAAAGAGAACGATATTATAAAAAATGAATGGTAAATAGTAAATGTTGAAAAAACAAATAAACTGAAAACTGTGTTATCAAATCCATTAATATTTATTGTTTATTTTGCAAAATGTTCCCCACAATTTTTTAAGTTTATTTTTGTTTTGACGTGTGCCAAATACACAAAATTAGAATTTGTCATCTTGCTTAAAATTATTTTTCTTTCAATGGAAGATGATTTTTCTTATGTTGTTCAAGTTGTTTATTTTGATGTTAACCAATTTAAGAAAAGGACAATGTAAAGCCGCGGATTTTATAAAAGTTTTTGTTTTGAAAAAAACTTCTGAAAAAAAAAAACAAAATATTCAAACCAAATTTATTATTTTAAGATAAAATGATTATACCAAAAATTGAATGTTAAATTTAAAAATGACAGTAATTACAGTCGATTAGAAATTAAAATCCCTTCTGGTTTTTCTAAATATTTGTGAAAAATTTATCTCCTTTTTTTTTAATTTTCAGAAAACTATGTATGGTGCTAATGTTATAATTTTTGAAGGTATTTTAGTTTTCCATAATCCCGAAGTACTTAAATTATTAGATATGAAAGTATTTGTTGATACTGATGCAGATATACGCTTGGCTAGACGTTTAAAACGGTAAAACATATTCAACAATTTTTTTGTCACTTTAATTAGAATTTAAATTTTTATATTTTACTAGGGATATATCACAACGAGGACGTGACCTTTTGGGTGTTTTAAAGCAGTATTCAACAATGGTTAAACCAGCTTACACTAACTACATTGCACCAACAATGGTAATAAGAGAATTAATAAAAAAAAAAAATGTTTGAATTAGGTATTCTGACGTTAAAAAACTTAGTGGCAAAAAAATATTTTTTTATGTCATCGAAAATTTAATATAGTTTAAAATCCAAATTTTAGATACATGCTGATATTATTGTTCCAAGAGGAGGAGAAAATAAAGTTGCTATTCATTTAATTGTCCAACATGTTCACACACAACTTCAAAAAGTAAGAACATAGAATTTAATGATCTTTAATATTTAGAACCGTATTAATTTTATTTTATTTAATTTAGAGAGGCTTTAAATTACGTGAAGCTTTAGCACTATCATATATTGGTCAACCAATGCCAGATTCGTTACATATTTTACCATCAACTCCACAGGTTATTTAATTCTTAAAGTAACACATTAATTACATTAATTTTATTTGATAGAAAAATTATACGATAACATTAAAATTGTTTTATTCCAATAATTTTTCTTTTCAGATAAAAGGTTTACATACTTTTATAAGGAATAAAAATACAAGCAGAGATGAATTCATATTTTATTCAAAAAGACTGATACGATTAGTTATAGAATATGCATTAAGTTTATTTCCATTTAAGGAGGCTATTGTAGAAACACCTCAAGGAGTTTCTTATCAAGGTAAGGATTAGTTTTCATATAAATAAAAATCAATAGATTTTATATAATATTGTGTACATTTCCGTTTTTAATAAATTAATTTTTTTTCTAATAGGTATACGTTTATCATGTAAAAAAATATGCGGAGTATCAATATTAAGAGCAGGAGAAACAATGGAACAAGCAGTATGTGATGTTTTAAAAAACATTCGTATTGGAAAAATTTTAATACAAACAAATCAGACAACTGGTGAGCCAGAACTATATTACTTACGTTTACCAAAAGATATCAAAGATTACAAAGTCATTTTAATGGATGCAACTGTAGCTACAGGTAAATATAAAAAAAAAATGTATTTAAATTACAAGAATTGAAACCAATTTCCTTTTCTTCCTTCCATTTTTTTAATATTACTTGAATTTCACTTTATCAATAAATAAAAATTGGAATAATTCCTTTTAAAAAAATTTAATAAATTGGAATCTACTTTACTAATACATTTTTACGAATTTCATTCTCTAATATCTCTTGACTCTTTACTCGAACCAATTAAATCTAGCGATTAAAAAAACATTTTAAAATAACTTTAGAATCATTTTTCTAAAATACATATGTTTTTTGAATACTTTTTTTTATACATAGTGAATCAGATTATTTAGTTCCTAATTGTTCATTAAGAAGAATTTTGAGTAAATAATAAATTATATTAATAAGTAAAAATACTCAATTAAAAACAATCATAATATTCGGGTATAGTAATAAAATTAATTTTAACAGGAGCAGCAGCAATGATGGCTATTAGAGTTTTATTGGATCATGATGTTCCAGAAGAAAACATCATTTTAGCATCGTTATTAATGGCTGAAATTGGGGTTCATTCTCTTGCGTATGCTTTTCCAAAAGTAAATATTATGATTATAAAATTTTTCGTCAGACTCTAAAATTTACATTTTTTTAAGGTTAAAATTGTAACTTCGGCTTTAGATCCAGAAATAAATGATAAATTTTATGTAATACCAGGTATAGGTAATTTTGGAGACAGATATTTCGGAACGGAACCATCAGATGAATATGAATGAATATTCTTCCAATTGCAAAAAATAATAATGATATAGTAATAAACACTAATATAAAATGCTCATATTCATTTTTACAAAAATTGTCGTCAATTTTAAAAGGAACTTTGAGTAAATCTAACGGCCAGATATGTTTAAGAACATACAACAAAAACTAAAATAAACTTGAAAACATTTTTTTAAGAAATTGTGTTATTTACCAATAATTTTAAGTAATTTACAAGTCCAAGCTCACAAAACATAGATAATTGAAACAAAACAAACAATAAGATAATTTAAATGAAAATTTTTTTTTATAATTTCAAAATTATAGGTTTGTGTCAATTTTTCTTCATTTAATTGTACAGATTTTTAAGAATTAAAAATACCTCTTGCTTGGTTTGAGATTACTAAAATTTGAAAGTTATTAAAATTAAGATAAAACAAAATTTTTTTATAAAAATAAGATGAAGTTATTTTTCTAAGTTGTAATTTGCTTTCGAAAAATAAATTTAATTTATTAATTTCATGGGTTTTTATTTTCTGTTACTAAAAATAAGATTTCGTTGCGGCATGGCGTCTCCAATTATGTACTTGAGGTAGTCATGTTTTAGAAGATCATAAAAATAATAAATTTAATGGTTTCCTTTCCCTCGTCTTAAAATATGAAAAAACAACCTAGAAAAAAAAATGGAAAGATAATATAAGTTGTCAAAAAATCTCAGTAAAAATCCCCAGTATGAAATGAGATTGAAAATTAAAGCTTCAAAAATTAAATTCTAACATCAAATATTAATTTATTTCGATTTTTATTTGATGACAAAATGTAGTAATTCTTAAACGACTAGATAACATTTTTCCAAGAAAAATTTTTTTTGACAATTAAATTTTTTAAAATAGGAATTATTTTTTTAAAAAATAAATCTTAATGTGTAACTTATTACAATTTTAAAACTAATAATTTTTGTATCGTTTAATAAATGCAAAGCGAAAGATCTTTTTTATAGTTATTTTAATTCAAAAAACAATAATTATTAAAAATCAATAAAATATAAAAATCTACAAAAAATGTATGTAACATTATTGCAAATAATGAATTTTTTCCTATCATGATTATTATATAAATTATTAATGGTGAGAAATTGTAAAAAAAAAATTATCGCATTATATTCATCCTTTGAGCACCTCTATCGTAAAATAATAAATACGATGGTACGCTTAAGACTTCATCAATGGAAACTTCTTTTACTACAGTATCCGATGTATAATACCATCTAAAAGAAATTTTAATGTTTTAAATAACAATTAAAAACTATATTAATAGGATAGAAACCTAATTAATTCTCTTCCAGATACAATTATAACTACAATTTTTTAATTCGACTTTTTGAAATAATTCTAAAAATTAAGTTATTTATTTTTTGACTCAAGAACGAATATTCACTAATTTTAAGCTAAAAATTTTCAGATATTTTTATACGAAACCGTAACAGAAAAATTAGGTTTAAAGATAATTTCTAGATACATATATCTTTTTCTAACTATAATTTTATCTAAATATTGAAATTGTTACCTGTGAGAGTTTCTTAATGCTCCGCGTCTGTAAGTTACAAAATGACCACTCGATGCTTCGCCTGAATGAACTACTACAGCAAGCAATCGATAAATTGAAGTTTTGGGAAACATTGACATTGCCCCAAACCCACTTTGCATAGCAGCGCTAAATCCACTTACACTGGCATTAGAACCACTCAAATAATCAGGATTATTGGGAATGCTCCCTGATAATAAGGAAACAGTTGAACCCCATAATGGAGTATTGGCTTGACTTGATGCCAAACTTGGTTGAACAAAGCTATAAGGGGCCATTGATAAGCTCTCTGGGAAATGAATGTAGTCCTGCCGCTTACTGATTTGACCTGATGGCAACCAAGTAGTTCGCTGAATGTGAACACACAGACATGAAGGTAATCTTGCAAAAGTTTTTTGCAAATTATGATTAGTTGTTTCCATACAACTCTCACATTGTACATCATTTAAATTTTCTTCAGCTACATATTCACTGAGCAAATTTGCTAAACTCAATCCTGGTCGACGATGTTCTGGTAAATTTAATGAAATGCTATCAAATTTATCGTAACGAACTGTAGATTTAAACCCGCAGCCACAACATATCATTTGACTACCCAACGCACCTTGGAAAGGATGAGGGATCTGAGTTGGCCCTCGATCAGACCAAATTGAAGCTAAAAAATTGAAAGAAAACAAATTTAGCTAAAATAATAAAAAAAAATTTGTTATATTAAGTGATTAACCTCGCCCTGGTCCTCGATTAATTCTTTCCAACGATCGGCATGACATTGAATTCCTTTTACTTATAACATCCCCATTACCTTCCGTGTACTTTTGAGCATTCCTCGGTCGACTCTGTCTATTTAACAGACTCAAATTAGGTGAAGCTAAAGGATCCATTAGAGACGTAACTTCTTCATTCTCAGCTGAGGCTGGTGAATCTGGTGTGTGAGCTTCTGATCGAACTTGTCGCATTAAATTTGTGGATTCATCATAATCAGAATTCAAAAAATCTGACAACATTGCGCTAGAAGGTCTTTCAGTTAATTTTCCAAGTCCATTCAATTCTTGATTTAAAGCACCTAGTGCATCTGACAGGCATCCAACTTTTTTAATGGGCGGCCTTATAGCTTCTTCTTCTAGCGATGACAGAACCACATGCAGCAATTCATGAGTATCGTGCTCTTCTTGCGGGATTACCCACCCTAAGGTATTTAAAGCTCTAATAACAGCACCTGGAGAATACGGGTCACCTCTCAAAGTTGGATGTGTTCCGTTTATAACTTCTAAAGTGTTCAAAAGTGATGATAGTAAGCTTTTCTTTTCTACATTTCCGTTATGTAATTGCAACCAGCTAGAATTTTTTATTTTTTTTTTTTAAATAAACAATTTTACAATTTTGTTATAAAAACTTATTGTACTTACGCAATAAATTGTGGACAGGCAGCTAGAGCTTGAAGCAATGTGTTTAGAAAACATGTTCGTCCAAAATTATGAAGTCCAGCAATTTGGCCTCTTCTTTGGCGTAATCGAGATGCTCCTAATGAAATATTAAGTAAGTGTTAATTTTAAAAACAATGTGTTTAATTTTAATCTTATACCAATCACTTTCGTTAATTTAATCTATCTAGATAATTGTAAGTAAATTAGTTAGCAACGTCTTATTTTTTGTCTGGGTATACTTTGACAATTAAAATCGTATCCTATTTCTTACTATTAAAATTAAATGATTCCGTATTCCGTTCGTAACCAGAAAACAATAAGTTCAAGGCGGATTTTATTGAAAGCAAAAATAAATTTTAGTGTGATGTGATGGCCTGAGGGGTGCTCTAAGTATAAGTTCACTAGTTTGAACTTAGAAAAATGTCAAATCAATCAACCATGTCCGTCAATCAAATATGGAACATTACGACATTATTATGTGTGTATGTACCTAAAATACAATCTACCTATTTAAAAAAAAAAATTCTTACCTGATGGTCCCCAAAACACAAAAGCCCCAACCATAACTGCAGCCGTCATTCCTGCAGCCATCAAAATTTTTTCGGACTCCATTTTTGTTCTTTTTTATTATTACTTATTTTAACTAAATTTCTAATTACATTTCAGTATCATCAAATTATTCAAAAAAATAATTTTTTTTTTATTTTTCTTATTTTTCATCAATTTTCTTAATTTCTTTTATTATTTTTTTTAACAAAAAGTCAAAGATGACTGAGAGAAAGAGAGACTAGCAGTTTTTGTATTGTTTTTATTACGAAATCAATTTAGTGACATAAGTCATTGTACACCTATTTCATAAAGTAAAGTATCTGCCATAGAAAATATATTTCGTCCCGCCAAAAAATCTATGTTTTTTTTTACTCAAAATCTATCATTGTGTTGAATAAAAATGATCAGGGATGGGATGGTTGCTTTTTTAAAAGTTACGAAATAAAACAAGACTTTTAATTTTATAAACTCATCACAGAGAACATTTTATTTCTATTTTTTCTAATTTTCACATTTTTATAAAAAAAATTTTAAATGAAATATATGCGCACACGTATGAAAAAATTAATCAAATAAATTGTATTGAAATTTTCACAACATTTGAAATTACATTCAACGTTTGTAAGAAGGGAAACTAATTTACTTACTAAATTATTTTCTGTTACATGTAAATCGAAATTTTCAGAAAACTTATCCTGCAATATTTTAATATAATTAAGAAAGTTTTGAGGAGGAACTGTTAATTTACATTTTTCAAACTGTTTAAAATTTACGAAAATAGCATTTATTTTTTCCCATTTTTCACTTTTTAATTTTTTTTCTTGTTTTTTTCACAAAAAATTGGTTACAGTTAATATTAATTATTATTTTAATTTCTCACATTTAAATCACTAGCGTCAAGCTTTAAAAAAAATTCTCACATCCCTAAAATCGAAAAATTAAAGCAAAACAAAAATCATATGATTTTTATTTATTAGTATTGAATATTTAAGGGAAACTATGACGCGCTTAAGGCCAAATAAATGTAAACAATGCATTTATTTTATAAAAGAACCAGGTGACTATGATAATTTTTTGTCTTTACAAAAAATTAAAAAAATTGTAAAATATAAGTAATTTTACAGTTTTCAAAAATTTTAAAAATAAGAAAATAGTTTTAGGTCGAAAATAAAACGAAATGAACTCTCTTTGTTCTTAAAAAAGTACTTAATTTTGGATTTTAAAAAAACCTGCGAAAAAAACTTAAGTAAAACTGTTTTCGGGGGTTTCTGCACCACCTCTCCCCCCTCCAAGTTTCAGCCGATTCTGAGTGGTTCACGTCATCTGCATTTAGTATTTTCAAATTTTATTTTTCCGGAATTTTTAGGTGCGAACGTGTATAACAAATTGAAAAACTAGTTGCATATTATATTTTGCTCGTCTAAATAATGATTTAGATAGTTTTTCCAAATAGCCATTGCTTATTATTATTATTATATGCAAGAAAAAGTTGAAAAATAAACAAAAAACAGCTGATCAGATTTCATTCAAAATCAAAATACAATTCACATTCACTACGCTGCGCTGTACTCGCTATACAAATAAATATTATTTTTGATTTCAAAATGAAAAGAAAAAATAGAAATTTATAAATTTCGAATTAAATTATAAAATAAATTAAAATAGAAAGACTAAAAGCAAAAAAAATAAAGGAAGGATTCGATTGATACGAATATAAATATACATTAACGGTCCTGCTACCTACTTAAAAGGTAATTCAGCTTAGAAAATTTACTTCAGTAAATTAAAATTAAAAAATGAAATAAAAATAGAAAAGTAAGTTTTATAAAAAAAAAAATTATTTTATTTGATATTCAAATTTTTTTTTAAAATTAATAATTTTCTTGAATTGAAACGAAATAATATAATTTACACAACAAACAGGATATTTATGTTAATCCTGATTTGAGGTTTTTTTTTATTGATAAGTTATTCTTATCTACCTAGGTACCTTCTACCTAACTGCCTATAGAAAAATGTTAACTGGCATCATATCGCCATTAAAAATAATTCGAAATAATTCAATTCGATGCTCAAGCAGTAATCGACCATTGATTAAAAAAATTGAATTATATAAGGTAAGTACCTAAGCAAGGTAAGTATAATAGGTACGTATTTAAATAGTTTGAATATCTAAACCTAAAATATGACCTATGCAATGATCCACAAGCTCTTTGCAGATACTATGACGCTACATAAGTAAATAATTAATTTTTTTTTTTAGAAATGCTTCGCTGTTCTTGGAGTTCATGAATCGTCTGATCAGAATACAGTTAGAAGAGCTTATATAGAACTAGTGAAAAAAGTACATCCAGATAGTGGTACAGATGAGGCATCCTCGGAACGATTCCAAGCAGTCGATGATGCATTTAAAGTGTTACAGGAAAAATTTTCAAAAAGTCGTCATGGTATACAAGAAGATGAAGAAGAAAAAGTATATGATATTCGTCATGTCGCACCACAACATCGACAATATTTAAGTTTTGATGGCATAGGAATTGGTACACCGTTTCAGCGCCAAAAACAATATCAACAAGCAAAAGCCATGAAAGCACAAGAACGAGTTTTGAATCACAGAGTTGAAAAAGCTCAGGCTGGTGATAAAACCTTAATGAAGAAAGGTGGAAGTTATTATAAATCACATGCCATAAAGACCAAATACGGATTTGATCGTGTTGTCGAAGATTTAATACAGGAAGCTATGTCAAAAGGAGATTTTGACAATTTGAAATGTGCCGGCAAGCCATTAACTCAAACTCAATCACAAAATCCTTATTTAGATTTTACAACAGCTAAATTGAATAAAATCTTACTTGATAATGGTTTTACACCTGAGTGGATAACATTGCAGCGTGAAATTCATGAAGAAATTTCTAAATTAAAGAATAATTTGCGAGAGGAACGCTCTTATTTTAGTGATTTACCACTAAATTCTGATGATGATATTAAATGGAAATTCATCGTTGATCAATACAAGCAGAATATTGAACGTCTAAATAAAAATATTGATAAATTTAATTTAATTGTACCAATATTAGATAATCAAATGTGTCGAATAAGATTAGAAAAATTAGCAGAAATCATTTTAAAAGATTCAACTATTCCGATAAATCGTAAAAGAGAAGTTACTGAGGAAATGGCTAAAACTGAAAATAAATCTTATAAGAATCAAGATTTTTTTTCATTTATAGGCTCGTTATTTTGACTTTTTAACTTGTAGACTAGACATTTTTATTAAACTAATAAGAATTGTTAATTTTCTTGTTAAAATTCAATTTTGAATTAATGGTAATAGATATTTTATAAATTTATTAAATTATTTATTATAATTATATTGCTTATTATTATTTTAAATTCTTTAATATATAGAACGAGAGTTTCAATAGGAGTAATACCTTGTACAGATCTGTTTTTTTTCCGGAATTTTTAAATTCTTTTCACTTCCCCAAGTGTGAAAAGTACTTATAGAAGTTGAAATTTCCTTTTTTTTTCGGAAATATTTTTAGGTGCGAACAAGATACAAGAATAATATGACTAATTTTTATTTTTTGATTTCTCACTTTCTACATATTCAGAATTATTATTTATTTAATAAAAGTTATTTACAATTCAAAATTATAAAATATAAACTAATTTACGTAAGCAATAAAAATTTTAGATCTTTTTTTCTCAATCAATAAGCCGCATTCTACCCGTTGCTATAAGTTTTAAAGCTCTTGGGAATGCATAATGCTCAGCTTTTTGAATTCTTGCAGTTAAAGTTTCTACAGTGTCTCCTGGGAGAATTGGAACTTTTTCTTTAAGAATTATTGGACCCGTATCGACACCCTAAAAATAGAAGATTAACAGAACATTAAATTAAAAAGTTGCAAAATTAACTTACTTCATCGACGAAATGAACAGTGCAGCCTGACTCTGTATCTCCAGAATCAATTGCCTTTTGTTGAACATGTAATCCGGGATGCTTAGGCAATAATGATGGATGTATATTTATCAGCCTACATTTCCATAATCTTATGAATTTCTCTGATAGAATTCTCATGAATCCCGCTAAACATATTAATTCAATATTATGTTCTTTTAGTTTTTGATGCATTGCTTCATCGAACTCTTCTCTGGTGGAGAAATCTTTATGATTAATAAAGAGGGTTGGAATACCGGCTGTTTTTGCTCTTTCCAAACCGAAAGCATTTGATTTGTTCGAAATGACAAGTGAAATTTCTGCTCCCATTCCTAAAGATGAATCCCTCGTAGAATCAATCAATACTTGTAAATTTGTTCCAGACCCAGAAATTAAGACTGCAGTTCTTTTCTTTGGGGCCTTCATTTCTCGCTGAACAACTTTCATACACTGCTCGAAATTTTCAATTGTAACTTGTGGAGTGTTCGTTGATTTTCTCTGAATCACTTCACCGATTTTAACACATTTATGTTCAAATTTTAAGCACTCCATTACGTGATGCTCATCTTTTGGATCAATAACCAGAACTAATCCTAACCCACAATTAAATGTTCGTTGCATTTCATAATATGTTACATTACCGGCTTGTGCTAACCATCCAAAAATCGGTAATATTTCCCATTTTTTAGCGTCCAATTTTACACCTAAATCTTTTTGCAAAATTCTTGGTATATTTTCAATTAGCCCACCTCCAGTTATGTGAGCCAGACCTTTAATCAATTTATTCTCCAGAAGAGGTTTAATCGCATGAACATAAATTTTTGTAGGTACCAAAAATTCCTCGGCTAAAATTAAAAATAATATTTTATTTTTTTATTGAAAGTAAATTCTACAATTCTTACCAAAACTTTTGTTACCAAAAGGAGCCTTATTTTCAAATAATTGGCCTGTGTGTTCCATAATTTTATGTATCAGGCTGAATCCATTACTGTGTACCCCACTTGAAGGAAGTCCGAGAACTATATCTCCCTCTTTAATGTCATTTAAACGAGGTAAAATATTATCAAATTCTGCAACGCCTAGGGAAAATCCAGCTAAATCGTAAACATTGTTCTTGTACAACAAAGGAACTTCCACTGTATGAGAATCTTAATTATAGAAAAAATCAAGTTTTTAATTATGAATTTAATAAATATTTTTAAATAAATCTTAAGTTTAAAAAATATAATTATATAAATTAAGTTTACCTATAAGGCAGCATTCTGCTTGCTTGGAACCTTCGATAACACCATTTACGATAGTTTTAGCAGTTAAATCTTGAATTTGACCGCACGCATAATAACTCAAGTATGTTAAAGGTTCAGCACCATTGCAAAGAATGTCATTTGCACACATCGCTACCAAGTCAATGCCTACAGTCGAATTTAAAGTGTTTTGTTGCGCAATTTTAATTTTTGTTCCCACTCCATCTGTACCAATTACTAATATTGGTTTCTTATAGCATTTTGAAACCTTTGTTAGAGCTTTTCCACTTTGGGTGAATATGGTTTCATTGCGAGCAGTTTCTTTTCTCAACATTTGCATAATATCACTTTTTAAATTTTCAAAACATTTTACCTTAATTTCCATGCTTCTTTTTGTTTTTATGTTTCCAAATTTTTGAATTACTTTTTCGAATGCATTTTCTACATTAATTAATTTTACAGATTTCTGAACGGATTTATGAATTTTTCCTAAGCATTTCGCATTTTTTATAGATTTCCAATTAAAATTTTCTTTAGCAACAATGAAAATAAGCCCAATACCACAATTTAGGTTTTCTAGAATTGTTTGGTTTGTCAAATTGCCATTTACAGCTAACCATCCAAAAACTTCAGGAATTTCAACGTCATTGAAATCGAAATCAACAGAATGATTTTCCGGAATAATTTTGAGAATATTTTTAGTCAAACCATTTTTAACATTGGCTAAAGCTTTAATACTATTGGATTTAATCAATGGTAAAATATCTTTTACATACATTTTAGTTGGTAATAACAATTCATGAGCTGCAATAATTATTATTTACATTAATAAATAATTTTATATATGTATATGTTGGTAGAAATATATTAAATATGATATTATTTATAGTAATTTCATAAAAAAAAAATTTATTCGATGTAGATAGAGGTCTTTAGACTTAAAAAATGTTAATGTCATTTGATATAAAGATCGTTTAACTATTAAATCCAAATGCATATTTGGGTTCTAAAATTTGGTGGGTTATTTTTAACTTTAATGCCCAATATTTTAAACCTTTTTTAAAAGATAATTTTAATTAAAAATATGGGTAGGTGTTCCTACTTTTCTCAAATGAATTCAAAACATAAAACGAAATACAAAACGTATATTGAGACCAATGCTTTAAATTTATGAGGTAAAGGAATAGGAATTCAAGAAATTAAATATAAACTGTATCCTAATAAATTTCCAATGAGTTTGAAGCTTACAGAATCCACATTTAAGAAAACGAATTTAGGTGTATGAATTTTATTGTAAACCAATGGTCAAATGAATTTAATCTATTTGACACTTACCAAAAGACTTCTTTTTATTTCCAAATTCTGATGGATCATTCAAATTTACACCGATTTTTTGTAAAAAATTATGAATGTACGAAAATCCATCAATGTGTAGTCCATTAGACGGTAGCCCAATTATGAGATCTCCATCAATTATTTGATCAATTTTTGGTAATTCAAAGTTTTCTTCTAAAATTCCAGCGCAATAACCAGCTATGTCATATTTACCAACTTCATACACAGACGGCATTTCAGCAGTTTCACCACCTACGATTAGTGAATAATTAAAGCATTCGTTGTTACTTTAGGAATAAGGAATAATTCCAATATTCAAATTAAAACGTTTTTCTACTCCTGTCTATTTTCTTACTATTCTTTTAATTATTTACCTAATAAAGCACAATTAGCATCACGACAACCTTCTGATATTCCAGTAACTATCTTGGCAGCAGTAGGTACTTGCAATTTTCCACACGCAATATAATCTAAGAATGCTATAGGTTCGGCTCCAGATTCTAAAACATCATTACAGCATTGTGCTACTAAATCGTATCCAATATTCTCGTACATTTCAAAATCGAGTGCTAATCTCAGCTTGGAGTCAACACCAGAAACAACTTCACAAATTACAGGGTTTTTATATGGCAACTAGGATAAATTAAATGTTTTAAAACGTTTTTATATGTTGAAAAAATGAAACCATTATTATGTAATGAAGAAATGATTGCTAATTGAGGCCACATTTAAAATAAAGAGGTTAAAAATGAAACTACTAAGTGTTTTATTTTCATGTAAATCTTCTGGTTAGTCATATTCAAATAAAAATTTGGCGGAAAAAATTAAAATAAATTTAATCACAAGATCGCAAATTTTTCATAAGTATTTAAGAACTAAAAACTTTTTAAAAATGCAAATGAAAAATTATAATTTAATGACAAATGAGAATTGAATAAACCTCATTTAAGTTAAATAATCCACCAAAACCTCCAATACCACCAAGAACACCAGGTCGAATCGTACCTCTGGCTAGTAACTTAATTCTTTGAACTAGATCATCACCTGCATCTATATCAACACCACTGTCCTTATAAGACAATGATCTACAATTTAAGAAAAAAGTACAATTTTAATGAGTTTTTTTGGTACATTTTTTATAATTATAAATTTTATTGATCAACTTGGCATTCATTTGTACATTTTAAATCCTTTAGCTCCTATATCTTTACGATATTGAGCATCAGCTCCTAAAAATTTAATTCCATCACACATTTTTGTAGCATCAACTGCTGCTTCTTTTAAATCACTACCAACGGAAACTGCGATTAAAACCCTTCCACCATTAGTTAAATATTTTCCTGAATCGAAAGCAACTCCACTATGAAATATTATACGAGATTCAGTATTTTTCTTTAGTAATCCTAAAATCGTGAAACATTAAAACATCATTGACAGAGTATAATATTAAAAAGAAAAAAAAAATTGAATTACCTTCGATAATACACCCTTTAGTACTAGTTTCGGGGTATCCAGCGCTAGCCATAACAACTCCAACGGCAGCCAAATTATTTTTCCAATTAAGCTTTATATCGTTTAATTTATTTGTGCAACAAGCAATCATTACATCATATAGGTCTGAGTCTAAAAGTGTCAATATAACTTGTGTTTCAGGATCACCGAACCGGCAATTAAATTCTAGGACTTTTGGACCATCTTTAGTTAGCATCATTCCTGCATAAAGCACTCCACAGTATTCGATTCCTTCCTTTCTTAGACCATCGACTGCTTTCTGTAATACATCCCTTTTTACAAATTCTAAGTCTTTTTCATTAATTAATGGGCACGGGCAATAAGCTCCCATTCCTCCGGTATTCGGACCTTCATCATATTCTCGTAAGCGTTTGTGATCTTGAGCCGGCAACATAACTTTAACATTATTAGAATCAACAAATGCCAAAACAGAGACTTCTTCACCAATCAATAGCTCTTCAATCACAACTACATCTCCGGCTGTCCCATATTTTTTGTCACCTAATATTTCGTCAACCGCTAAGCAAGCTTCCGTTGAATTTTTTGCCACAACAACTCCTTTTCCTGCTGCCAAGCCACTTGCTTTAACTACAAGAGCATTATAAGAAGGACTGAAATAATAAAAAAAATAATTACGCATAAAATAACAGTAGTAGAAACAGTAGGAAAAAAAATATTACTTTTTCAAGAAATTTTTTGCTGCATCAACGTTTGTAAAAGTATCATAGCGAGCTGTTGGTATTTTATGACGAATCATGAAATCTTTTGCCCATTTTTTATCAGCTTCAATTTTTGCTCCTTGTGCTCCAGGTCCAAAACATTTTATTTTGTGCTTTTTAAGCTCGTCTGCAATCCCTATTAAAAATAATTAATATGAATAATAAATATGTTATGAAAAATTCTGAGCTTTAGTTTTGTAATTTCAGCTAACCTTGAGCCAATGGATCTTCTGGTCCGACTATAACAAACTCTATAAAATTGTTTGAACACCATAATGATATTGCCTAAAATCATATTATAAGCATTAATGTCCAAAAAAATTAAAAGACAAAAAATATTTCTACTCAATTTTAATAATTAACTATAATATAATCTAATATGTTATATGATGTAGTTATGGATAATAGGTAGAATTTATAATTCCTTAAACATGGACATAATGTTGTGATGTGGTGGTATGTATAGATATAGGTTTTAAATTTCCATAAGCAAGGACAGTCTCTGGGGATAAAAGTTCTGTGAGCAAAGCGACATCTACCAAATAATATTCTTGTTATATATTTAAATTTGTCATTTGTCAATGAATGTAAAACGATTAACCTAAAAATAAATTCATTCTTTTTTTTTTGAGAGTTCAAGAAGAGACGCATTTCATTTAAGCTCCCCAGAAATCCAACCAAATCCCAGAATCAGAAGACCATCCAAGCTCCTGATATCCCTGATATGGCGCAGTCGGTTTTAACGAACATCAATCAAAAAAAAATTTAATTAAGTTTCATCAATTTAATTTATTAGCAAAAAAAATAATTTTTCTCAACGGCATGGACGCCATTACAAAATTTTTCGAAACTTGTGAAGATGAAGGACAACTAAGTAAATTCACAATTGAAGCTCTTAAAGCAGAAGTCAAACGTCGAGGAATTGAATGCGAATCCAACACTAAAAATGACATCGTAAAATTGATTTTAGAAAACAACGCAATGTTGCCAAAAATAGACGTAGTCACTACAAATATTCAAAATATCACTATTAACCCAGATATTACTAACACTATTCCGCAATGTTCTGGAGAAAACTCACTTCAATCAGAAAATTTCATCAAAAATATTGAAACTGTGGCTGGCTTTAACAACTGGCAGTCACCAGTAAAACTTGCATTCGCCTCCAGCAAACTCACCAGCATAGCAAAAAGCTGGCAAAATTATGAGGGTGAAAGTTTCAAAACTTGGCAAGAGTGGCTTCCAGCATTCAAAAAGAAATTCTGTAAAACTTTTACACTAAGGCAATGGAATGACTTGGTAACATCACGACAACAACGATCAAACGAATCCATCACACAGTACATTTGCAGCAAACTGGAAATTTTAAAAAAACCGCCAGAAAATGTTACAATACCTGTAGAAGAACAGCTAACTTACCTCATTGAAGGTGTCTCTGATGATTCAGATCGTAGAATGTTACGAATCGGCGACCCAAAAACTATCGAAAGTCTTTTCGACCTTGCAGAAAAACTGGACGACGACACCAAACTCAAAATTAATCGCGAAAAACAAATAGCCAAATCTGAAAACAAATCATCTTTTTTTGACAAAAAATCTGACAGTACCAACAAATCACAAACACCTACAGAATCAACTTCAAAAAATTTCAAATTTTCATGCCCAAGATGCAAAAAAGAATCGCACCCAGTTTCACAATGCCCACTTCCTTGTCCACACTGTAATTCAACCGGACACTCATCAAACTCCTGTCCAAAAAAACCAATAGAATCAAAAATCCCCAATAAACAAAACTTCTGTGTTTTAAAATCAATTCACGGTCAAGGCTTACCATTAATTGAAGGTTACATTTCAGGCGGTCACAAAACCAGCGTATTAATTGATGGAGGTGCTGATCAATCACTTGTCGACATACAACATGTTCCAAGAGAAATCAAAATTTCGAAATATGAAGGTGATCCCATAACATCGGTGAAAGGCGAATTTATTCCGTCAGGTCAGGTTGAAATGACAATAACAGTTGGTATTTTTACATGTACATTTGGACCAATTGGAGTGGTACACAACCTCCCAGTTCCTTTTATATTGGGATCCGATTGGCGCAAAGCAGCACAAATAACAGTAACAATGGAACCAAATGGTGATATCCAGCTTTTTCAAAGAAACAGCACTAATATTGAACCTATACCATTTCTAAAAAATATCAACAACTGTGCATTAAAAAAAGCCACAAATTTTTTACCAGAATCATTACAAGAACAAATGGACGAAAAAATAAATGAATTCGACGATTTCATGCTTCCTCATCATATAGAAAAATTCAAAAATATCGTTAGAAATAATATAAACGCATTCTCAACAGACGAAAATCAAATCGGCCATTGCAAAATCGAACAACATTCCATTGATCTTAAAGACGATATTCCGGTGTCAAAATCTCCTTATAGATATTCATGGCACGACAGACAATTTATCAACCAAACAGTTCAAGAATGGATTTCTCTAGGCATAGCCAGAGAATCAAAATCTGAATATGCAGCTCCAGTTGTAATAGTCAACCAACCAAAACATCAATCAACTCCACGTAGATTAACAATCGATTACTCATCTCTCAACAGCAAAATGATAAAAGATAGCTTTCCACCTCCTCATATCGATGACGTAATTGATAAACTGGCCCAACCAGAATCCGAAATCTTCACAGTGATGGATGTTAGGACTGCTTTTATGACGGTAGATGTAAGACCAGCAGATATTCACAAAACAGCATTCGTCACACAAGATGGTTTATATGAATTCCTAAGAATGAGTTTCGGGCTGTCAAATGCACCAAAATGTATGGAACGAATTATGCGAGAAACCTTTAGACATGCCACCAACACAGTCACATATATGGACGATATAGCTCAAGCAGCACAAAACCCAGATATAGCACTAGAGTATTTTGAAGACGCACTTAAAAGATTAATTTCATCAGGCTTACGAATTTCATTACAAAAATGCCAACTTTTTAAAAATACCATATCATTTCTCGGTTATTCAATTTCATCTAAAGGTATTAAACCTGATCCACAACGCACATCCGCAATCGATAGATACAAACATTTTAAGAATAAAACTGAAGCTCAATCTTTTCACGCATTTGCGTCACATTACAGAAAATTTATTAAAAATTTTTCAAACATTTCACTTCCAATAAGACAAGCTTACAATTCAACACCTTTTAATTGGACAACAGAAGCAGCAAAAGCAGTTGAAATTCTAAAAGAAAAATTAAAGTCTCCACCAATATTAGCACATTTTCGAAATAATTGTGAAACTGAAATTCAAGTCGATGCTTCACTGACGGGCCTAGGTGCTGTGCTTTTGCAAACTCAAAATAACAAAAAGATTGTTATTGCATATGCAAGTCGGGCATTGGCTGAAACAGAGAAAAATATGCACATAAATGAAATCGAAAGTCTTGCCGTTCATTGGGCTGTGACACAAAATTTCATATTTACCTCTATGGATTAGCATCTTTCAAAATAATCACAGACAATTGGACTACAGCATGCCTTTTACAAAATCACAAACACAATAGAAAATTTTCACGTTGGTTACTTGATCTACAATCATACAATTACATAGTTCAACATAAAGCAGGTAAATCTAATATTATAGCTGATTCACTCTCCAGAATATCAGAAAATAAAATGGCATTGCTAATTTTTAAAACAAACGACAAATCAAGAATTTCACTAGCACAGCGCAAGGACGTAGACTGTACGGAAATTACTCAAGTGCTAAATAAAAGCAGTACAACAAGAAGTGATGAAAAAATAAAAAGTAAATTTTCAATTGAAAACGGCATCATTATCTATAAAAATTCCAAAGATCATCATAGAATTCTAATTCCAAAATCATTGCAAAAGGCGGTCCTTGAGATTTGCCATGATAATAGCGGTCACATGGATTTTGAGAAAACATTTTCAAAATTATCTCGACGATATTATTGGACAACTTGCTACAAAGATTGCAAAAATTACGTCACAAGTTGCAAATTATGTCAACAATTAAATTCAAGAACCTCTAAACGTATTGGATTTTTGAAGCCTAGACAAATACCAAACAGACCATTTGATGCCATATCGATGGATCATTGTACATTCAAACAAGATTCGTCAGGTAAGAAACATATTCTTTTAATTATTGATCACACCACCAGATTTCTTATTGCAACTGCTCTACCTGATGTAAGCAGCAAACATGTCATAAATGTATTAGAAAAAGAAGTCATAAATATTTACGGTCCAATGCGAACCATTGTTAGTGATAATGCCACTAGTTTTACTTCCCAAGAAATGAATGAATTTTATGAAAAATACAATATTGAATTCACACCATCACCACCTTATTGGCCGGAATCGAACGGACTTGTTGAACGAGCAGTTAGTACATACACTTCAATTCTACGTAAAATGGTTTACGAAAATAAATCAGAATCACACAAGTTAACATGGTCAACATTTGTACCACAAATAAATCAAATTATAAATTCCAGTAAGCAGTCATCACATAAATTTTCACCATTCTACCTCATGCATGGATTCGAACCTCGGCTTCGAGACGAAGCACTCCTTGGAACGGTCGAATGGGAAATGAATCGTGAATCCCAAATACAACAATTAGCTCAAGACCGAGATATAGCAAAAAATAATTTGACTTATGCACAAAATTATCAAAAACGTTTCATTGACCAACATCGCAGAAAATTCAACTTTAAAATTGGCGACTTGATAATGATCAAAACAGCCGTAAAAACCAACAAGTTTTGTCCTGAATATGAGAAGTATGTGTACAAAATAATCGAAATCGTTGATGACAACATTCTGAAAGTTCGAGGGTTTGATGAAAACAAGTTGGAAATCACAAAGATTGTTCATTCAGGTCAAGTAAAACCTTATTACGAGCGTCCAGAAGATCTTGAACTTTATCATGAAAACAGATATACCAATTCTGAATTTGAAAATGACACAGCAATGGAAAATGACAACAATAGCAACTACGGTGATGGCAGCAACTGCGATAGCAGTGATGAAGGTAACGCTAGCAGCAATGACATCAGCAGCAACAGCCACAGCAATGAATGCAATGAGGATGTATACAATCACTCAAACATTGAACCACCAAATAACCGAATTCAAAGAACTCGAGCTCCACCTAAATGGATGATGGACTACGATTTGAGTGGAACAAATCTTCCAGGAACAGGCCATGTGAGCAAAGCGACATCTACCAAATAATATTCTTGTTATATATTTAAATTTGTCATTTGTCAATGAATGTAAAACGATTAACCTAAAAATAAATTCATTCTTTTTTTTTTGAGAGTTCAAGAAGAGACGCATTTCATTTAAGCTCCCCAGAAATCCAACCAAATCCCAGAATCAGAAGACCATCCAAGCTCCTGATATCCCTGATAAGTTCTAATACTAAAGATAGTCTCAAACAGGATTCGCCACTAAAATTATTATAAGAGCAATATTGTTTTTTCAATTGAGATAACTATATGCATTCTACAATACTTATTATATTTAAGAAAAATAATTTTATCGTTTCTGTTACTTGTGTAGTTTTTGTAAAGTTTTTTTTTTTTTTTAATTTTAGTTTTTTTACGATATTCCGTTGTGAAAATTTTCCTACTTATTAAAATTCTATTGAATTATAATTTTTCTCTGATTTTCATTTTACATTTTATTATGTATGTACTTTAAATTAATCATTTAAATTTAACAAAATGATACAGATTATCAGATAATAAACGTCATTTCTCTTTATATTATTTTTAATTTTTATATAGTTAATCTTTATTTACATTACATTATTGTTGTTATGCACAATAAAAATATAACTAATTAAAAATGAAAATTTTGTAAACCTATTTTCAATAATATTATTATTTTTTTAAACTCAAATTATCAATTTTTTGTAAATATTTTTTTCAATATTAAAATTAGTTTAAAAAAATCCGAGAGATAAGAATTTCCAAAACAAGCAGATTGCATTCACAGTGTTTAAGTTCTTCGAAAGAGATCTTAAAAGTTATTTTGATTAAAATAAAAACAAAAAGCATAATTTTAAAAAAATCAATCAACTAAATAGTAGCAGATATTTATTTATTACATATATTATTATCTACATCTCATCTACATTAGAAAAAAATGTTTTGATGGAATGTTGAGTATCACAGTGGACACTTGGGCATAGCTCACACATTGATAGCATAAAAGATTGTTGGACTTAGTAATATTATGCCCTTAAATACTTTATAATCATGATTGTGTAACCTTCTTTTTCTAGTCGGTCCGGCGCCAACATTCTTTCGCTTTAGCCTAGTCTTTATTAATAAGAGTTATGCTCTTGAGTTCGACTTTTCCATAATTTTATCCCTCAAAAACTTTATTCTGACTTTTACGAAAAATTCAAAAATTAGCCAAATTGGTTCAGCCGTTCTCAAAAGATGCGCTTACCAATGAACAGCATTTAATTTTTGTATACATAAAAGATTTTCAGAATATGTATATTATGCAAGAAACAAATTTTTATTTAATAAATAAAATTCTATTATAGAAATTCCGAAAGTATTAATGAGATATTATTTACTCAGCTTTTGAATCGAGAATTTTTTTTTTGATTAGAAATCTTAATAAACTATAATAGGAAATCAAGAAAAAAAATTATATAATTTGTGTAACTTTTTGAAATTAATTAATTGTAGACATAGTACCTATTCGCAAAATTAATTATAAATAAAATACCTTAAAATCCTTTATGTTAATATTTGTTAAATTTTCACATTTTTCCAAACTTTCAATTCCACAACTTCCCGGTAAAGCGTAAATTTTGTCAACTTTGCTGCTTTGATTCAATTTCCAGCAAATTGCATGTTCACGACCACCACTTCCAATGACCAAAATATTTTTTCCAACCATAATCTTATGATTTCTTTAAAATATTAATAAGAAAGTAATCCCACGTGTAAAAACAATTCTAAAAAAAATTAATTCTTTTTAATATTTAAAACTTTATTTGAATCCGTACTTTACTATTCAACAACAAGACTTCATTCAATACTATTCTGATTGTAAAAAAAAACTTTTAACAACTAAACCACTTTAAGAAATAATAATCTAATAGACAAGGAGCCAAAATGTAAAAAAAAAGTTGTACAAAGTTAACTAAGTCACTAAGTGGATTCCTACGGCAACAGGTTCGTAATCGGAAATGTTATATCGAAGATACAGTGATGTGTATTCTAAAAAAAATCACCAACAGTAAATTTATAGAATGTGTGTGTAAATAATATACATAGTTTGAGAAATAAATTTAGATTTTATAATTTCTGTATCTCTGTAAATCTACTGATTCATCATCATAAATCACTTTGGCCTTTTGTCTATGTTATAATAACAAAACAACATTATCTCTGTTTTCAAAATTTTAAGTAAGTATTATTTTTGTTTTCTGACCTTTTTGCGATTCATTTTATATCAAACTACCAATATTAAAAAAATAAACTTAAAATACAATATAATGATGGAAAATCTCTTGCAGTGTTAGTGAGAGAAAAATTGAATGAAAAAAAATTATACAACTAATAAGTGAATATATCTTACCTATCTACCTAATGATTGCAAAAAATTTAATCCAAAGATTTAGATTTAGAACAATTTAGTAAATAAATAAATATTATATTTATTATACTTATACTACCTACGTAACTTTATCTATAAATATTTAATTTAATTTCACTTACAAACAAAAATGATCTACACTTTTTTTTCTTATAAGATTTTTAAATGTGATGCGAATAATTTTTTATAAAGACTACTTTTAAATATCACCCTGTCTTGCATACTTATGAATGAGTATTCTCATATTACCCCTTTTTTTTGTTTAATCTGCTCTATCTTCTTAAAATCCTGGAGAATATGAATATTTCTTATGATCATCATTATGTTTTTTTTTTTATTTTATCTTATATATCTTATTCTTGCAAGATGTTATTTAAATTATTATATTTTTAACTTTTTATATCTTTAAAAGTTAAATTATATGTTTAACTGATCATTAATACCTACAGAATCATTAATACCTACAGAATTTCAACATTCGTAATTTAATGCATTTTAAGCATCTTAAGTTCTCGCCATAATTTATATTAGATGATAATATTTCAGTTGTGATGTTTTTATTTATTTTGTATATAGATTACGACTAAGTCTGTGGTTTAATAATTGGATTCTATAAAAATTATAATTTAAGATATTTACAATGATAAAACGTTGTTGTTAAAATGAATTAAAATGCTATTGTTAAATTGTTAAATTTTAAATTACATATATTTTGAATATTAAGTAATACAATAAAGTTCTTTTAAAAAAATTATGTTATTGTTCTTATTTTCCTTAAAATTTTGCTTGGATAAGTAAGTATTAAAAGGTTTTAGAAAAGTATGTTAGAGAAATTATAACAATAAGTTTCCAAAATTTTATTTATATAAAACAATTATAAAAAATAAATTAATATAATTGAACATAATTGAGAAGAAAAAAAAAAAACAAATTTTTTGGCTGTTTTTTTTTTAAATACAGTATTTAATTAAAAAAGCTTTTTTTATTAATTGGAGATCACGAATTTTTAACTTTTTTTTAAGTATTTCAACAAAAAAGAATAAAAATATTTTTCATTAAATTTTTTTGTTTAAAGATGCTTCAGGAAATTTAAATAAATAGTTTGATTGAATAATATGAATAGCAAATTATAAAACTTAAAAAGTGGAATATTATGCCAATATGCGTGTATTAAAAGTTATTGATATTTTTTTGGCTGAATTTCAAAAGTTATTGTCGGCAAAGTCATTCAATATAAGCAAGTTTCAAAAGTGCTCTAAATATTAATAATAATATATATAGTCCTAAATTGGTTTTTTGAAATTACATTCAAAAATAATGCTGACATTGTACATTTTAGAATAAATTCATCAATTAGATCGTGCAAATAATGTTTAAACTTTTGCTTAAAAAACTGAATTTATTAATTTATTATAACAAAATTATTTAAAGCTTACCAGGTACGTATATCTTAAAAACAAAAATAATAATGATAAAATATAAAAAAATATGTTTAGTCCGTCTAGTCAAAAGTCTTTATGGGAAATAATATGTATGCAGCAGATTAAGTATTGCAGGTGATAGTCTCTATAAAGTGTTTCTAATAAAAACTGAATGAAAATGTTTTTTTTTTGTTATAAATAGTAATAATGCAGAGAGAATTTAGTGGTCAAACGACTTTAATTAATTGACTTTAAATCATAAAAATGTTTTTTTTTAAATAAATTTTTAACTTTGTTTTTTTTTTTTGTTTAAAAAATTGTGTGTGTACAAACTGCAGTCAAGTGGTTTGGAAAAATCTGAAATTAGCAAACATTGTAGCAAGCTACGGAGCTTAAGACTATATTTTAATTTGTGTTAAATCAAGGAAAAGTTTTTAATCAACACAATAATTATTTTTCCCAATACACCTGCAACTGTTAGGTATAATTTTCTCTCGTAAATTTCAGCTTTGAATGGCTGCGAATTTGCACTAAAAAAGGGTTGATTGCATTCTTATGTTAATATAGCACAAATATTTTAACGTTATTCAAAAAATTGAGGTAATTATAAAATAATCGCATTAAGTTAGGTACTTTTTTTTTAAAATACATGCACATATATTTTCATCTTAATTTTAAAATGCACTTAAATTAAGATAAATCTGTCAGACAGCCTGACTAATGAAAAAAAAAAAAATAATAACAATAAAACAAAACATAAATAAAAACTTTTTATTATTATTATTTTTTAAGTCAAATAAAATTTGAATAAATAAACATTAAATAAAAAAAAGAGAGAGTTGCTAATAATGTGATACCACTCATGGCATGCAGTGGTGCTGTTGCTACCATTCATTAAACACCAAATCATTATATTTAAAATAAAAATTACAAGAAGAAGGTCGTCAAGTTACAAAAATAATAATAATAATAAAAAAAAAAAACATTATACATAATATAAAATTATTTAAAAGAACAAATATTTAATATTCAGTTCAAAATTCGCTCTTTTTCGCAAATGATGTCTTAAAAAAAATTATAATTTTTTGTTTAAATTTCATATTAAAATATAAAAAAAAAAACTTAAGTTATAATATTAAATTAAAAATCTTTGTGAAAAAAAAATTAATTAAAATTTTATTCTGCAAGAAAATGTTACAAGTGTTAATAATCTTTTTATCGGCTTATCACTGTAAGTTTGAATGACAAAATAAAAAAATAAATAAACTGCATATAGAAATTTTTATTGAATTTGAAAGTAAAAGTTTCAATTTGTGCGTGGTTAAAATAAATAAATAAATTGTAAAAAAAAAAAAAACATTTGCAAATAAAAAAAAAGATTGGTTTTTTTTTTTTTGAATTAAAGAAAAAGCCGCTGAAAATATTAAGTACAATTATTGCAAAATACAAATATACTTGACAAAAGCTTGCATTACTCAATATAATTTTTTTTATCTAAGAATTACACACGCGATTATAAAATTTATAAATTTTTAAAAATGTGGGATAAAAATTCAGTTCTTCTTATATATTTTGAATTTTTATTTTCTATTCTGGTAATTAGACAATTTAATATAAATTTGAGACAAGGCCTTTGCGCTTGAATTTTATATTATTTTTTTTGCAGTTAAATTTAAAGAAAAATAAAGTTTTTCATTGCCAGTACATACTCAGTCAGATTATTTTTTTTTTAACAAATTTATAAGAAATATAATAAATTGACCCACTATAAGAACCTTGACATACACAGGATTAAATGAATTTACTTAATTAGCTATAAAAATAAAATAATTAATTTTAATATGGTATCCGCGTACACCTAAGTTTGTATTTTTAACTTTATTTTAAGAATCACGTTATGTAGGTAATGGTACAGTTAAACTAAAATTTATGATATTGTACACACCATACTCATACTTAACATGTATGTTCTGAGCAAGTGCATAAACATTCCAAGATTATTAAATTACATTTAATGTAATAATTCAAATAAATAACATTTAATGTATCTATTGTTTGAAAAAATAACTTATCAAACAATATTGCAAAGATTATAAATGACTAAATAAGACTATATTTTTAGTGTAACGTTATAGTAATTAAGATCAAGGCAATATTTTGATGGTTTTTTTTCTAGTATATAATATATATAATTATTTTATAGTATAGTAAAATACCATAAAAAAATTATTAAAGCTTCAAAAAAGGTAAACATATTTGTTACTTCGCACTCTTTGATGTATTATATAAGAAGCTTATATGATGTTTAAGAAATTTTTTTATAAGTACAATTTGAGATTCCGGACAGAAAATTAATAATTTTTCAAATATCTTGCTGTTCATAATTTTTTTTTATTATTATTTTTTCTACATTAACAATTATATTAACAGGTATAAACTTAGAAAAAAA
The DNA here is from genome assembly GCA_964007475.1 of Hybos culiciformis. Lineage (NCBI taxonomy): Eukaryota > Metazoa > Arthropoda > Insecta > Diptera > Hybotidae > Hybos > Hybos culiciformis. The sequence goes on along the minus strand of OZ023273.1, from coordinate 144,884,240 downwards.
AAAGAAAAAAAATATTAACATATTGTTGATATTATGTTATGTTATCGTTATGTTAATATGTTAATAATAAATTCAAAAAATTGAGGAAAATCTTAGCTTAGAGTTGATTAATGAATACAATCAAAGCTTCAAAATTTAATATTGATCATGAAACGATTAACCTCTGAAACACATCATAAAATATTAATGATCATTATTTTATGAATTTGATTTATAAATTTGTATATTGATTTAAATTTTTTATCCATCTATGAATTTTTGTCTTGATATTAGATACTTATGCACATTTTCAGTTTTTTCTTTTATGCAGAGTAATTTACAATTTACTTAATATTAAAAAAATGTCTTTACATGAATATGAAATTGTTAAAAAAAAGTTACATAATTCTTTTATAAGAATGCTTTTGGGTAGGAAAACTTGTTATTAATTATATGTAGAACTTCTAGTATTCAAATATATTACGTATGTATGTAAGCTTAGAAAGCGTAAACATTTTAAAAAAAAAAATATTACAAACCTTCAAAACAAAATGTTAAAATACTTATTTAAGCATGTAGATACGTATGTACATAAATTGAAGACATATATGTATGCTTGATAATTACTTCTTCATCCGTACCGGAATTCGTTAAAAAAAATTTTGTTTGTGGAGTCATAAAAGTGCATGAGTTCATTTATTTTTTTTGGGGAATTTTCACATTATTTTCATAACAAACCTATGAATCATTGAATTTATATAACTTACCTATAAATGTAAGCAAACCAGTACGTTATTCATTTATTTTTCGGATGTGCAATAAAATATTGTATTCAAAATTAAAACCAATAATTGATTATTATTTTTGCATTTTTCGGTTTAATTGAGCGCGAAAATTACCTATAATTCGATTATTAATATTTTTAATAGAATATTGTTTTTTCTTTTCAGGTCAATCTCTGGTAATTCCTCAAGAATTACCGTCACTTCTATCATTAGTGTATTCTAATATTCCACAAATAAAAAAAGGTGAGAATCATATTTCAAAACGGTTATAGGATTTTAAAATTTAAAACCATATTTAGCTGATGTTTGAATCATTCGGATTTTATAATCTAGAAAAAAGTTAAAAATAGTTGAAGATAACAAATTTTAATTGAAGGAAAGAAATTATTCTGACTAAATTAAAAAACTTATAAAGGCGCATATACGAATTTGAACGTTTCCGCTATGTAAGCGGAAATATTCGTCATGTAAAATGAAATTGATCATAATATCTTAACCGACGCTCGTTAAGATATATTTTTTTGATACACAGTGTATGTAACAACATTATTTTAATTTAAAAACTTTTAAAATTTTTCTTAAACATTTTAATTTTTAGGTCATGATTCTCGATTCGGATTTGGTTTTAATTTGGGTCGCCATGCTGATTTCCAAGTTTTAATAGAATTGGGTCCTCAAACTGAAACACGACCAATCGGTGAAAAAGCCAATTCAGATCCTGATACAACTAGGAAACGTAATGCAGATGAAAATGACTATCAAGCACCAAAAAATAATTCACAAAAAATTGATAAACATCAAAAAGCCTCTGACTGGCTAAAACAATGGCAAAAAAATGCAAAAAAAAGTCAGAATTCAAATAAGCAAATGGATAAAATCAAAAATGATAAAATAAGCAATATCAAAATGATTCCAGTTATAAACGAGTCAGCATTGTCAGAATTAATGTCTTTGTATAAAGCAAAAGATGCCAATAATGATAGCAATGAGAGAAAATCTAAATCATTAAATTCGACTTTAACAGATGATGATTCAAATGAACAGAAAAGCTTAAATGATTACAAAAGCAAAAGATAATGGTTACATTTATAGGAAATTTAATGTTTATTGAAAATTTTATTTTTCTTTGATAAAAATCTGAAATTTTTTTTACAGAACTATTGAACTTAAAATTGTGACGGTTAGTGTTTATTTTATTGATGCTTTATTTCTACCGGATGGTCTTTTGAAGTGAATCTTGTTTTTCTACTGACCAATATTAATTTTGTTTTTATATTTTCGTTATGAATAGAGGGGACTAATAGTAACTAACCGCGAAACTCATCTGGCAATTTTATCGAACAAATAATGTTCCCAAATTCTGAAAAATATTTTTATATTATAATACTCTATATTAGATAATAATAAAATGTGTTAAAGATTTTACGAACAAAAACAGAACATCTAATATTATTATTGAATTAGTAATAAGTATATCTTTTTTAATTTAAGTTTTCTAAATCAATCTATCATTGGTCTCTTAAGGTTTTAGCGTAAGATACAATCTTATTAATTTAACATTTTGATAGGTAGGTATTTATCAAATAGATTAATGAAATCAATTCATATTTATTTACAATTTATAATCATCTACATACAAAAAATTATAAAAAAAAATTAAAAATGCAGCTTTAGTTAATATATTTTGATAGAATTAGATATGTATATATATTATTTTCAAAAAAAAAATCTGTAGGAGCGAAAACATTTATGTTTTTTATTTTTCTTACTTTAGATACCTGCTTACTCGTTATATAAAATTAAAAAGGGCTTAATTGTATAAAATGTAAATTAATTTTTATTTATTTGTTTGTGATACTATACTTGAAAAATACACAAAAAAAAATTTTTTGTTATAAATTTTGAATTTGTAAGTTTTATTTTTGTTTTAACTCAAATTATAGAATAAAGTACATCAATTATAAATTATAATAGATCAATAGAAAAACAAGATGCCAAGACAAGTGTATAAAATAACACGGACATAAATAGGTAACATAGATACAGGCCAGAATATCTCCGTTCACAATTTATACAATTTTTAGATATAATTTATTTTACATTTAATATTGTGACAATTTTCACGTTCTTTCTGGAACATTTTAATGCCCTTCCATTCCTTATTCTTATAACACTTTTGTTTCGAATTCTGAGAATAAATTGTGCCCGGTATTATTTCTAGACTCTTTTCAGCCAAAATTTCATCGAAATTCTGACTTTTTATCAAATGGTCTCAGTTTCGAATGTTTTTTTTTTTGGTCACAAATTTAATAAAAATTTCCCATAGAAAAGGAGTGACAAATAAGATTTAATTTTTATAAAGTTTCAATAAAATAAATTTTTAAAACTATCTATATATTTTTTCGAAGAAATTAGAATTAAAACAAAAACTATAATAGGTATTGTTTCTGTTAATAGGTTCCTTAAATAATTTCTGGTAAAAATTCTATTCTCAAACAAAATTAAAATAAAGTTATAATTTAACTTTAAAAATTGTAGACTTAATTTTATGAAAGGATATTTAAAGAAAAATACGAAAAAGGTTTTAGGTAAAGGTTTTTTAAAATAAGTAACACTCAGAAATTATTCATTGTAAGTAATATTTCCAATCTAGGAATTGATACTTGAAAATTAGATACCTAGGACAAATTTTTAAACATTTCAAGAAATAGATTATTTTGAAAGAAATTGTGATAGTAGGTAGGTAGGTATATTTTTTGCTTGCCTGGTACCTATGAATGCTTCGACAATCTTTTCTATAATAAATTCATTTTGGTCTTCAGGAAAAACTTGGTTATAGATTCAATGTTGATGGTAAAATGTAATATCCCTAAAAATTATAAATCAATTTAATGAGTAAGATATACATACCTACCTAATTACTTGCATAAAAGAAAACTGTAAACTACTAAAAGAAATTAGCTTCTCTACTGTCTTCTTAAGTGGAATTAAAGAGTGGAATTAAAGATTAATATTATAGTTGGGTACCTATAGTGAAAAAGATAATTTGGGTAAGTTACTAAAGGTCCAAAGACTTAACGTCTATGGAAGTAATGTAGGTACCTACCTTTTTTTTTAATGGTAATTTAAATCATGGACATTAAGTAGTTTTTGAACGGGTCATAAAATCCATGCATCTCCATCCAAAATTAAGACATAACGTTAATTTGCTGGAGTTTAAGTCAAATTTTGTTAATTTTTCTGTTTTATTAATGATATAGGGTGGATGTACCTAAGTTCGGCCAGCCCCAATAGTCGGCCACTTTCATCTTTTAATTTAAAAAATAAGGATTTCGCGCCTAAATAAGGACTTGTTTCTTTTTTAGATGAAAATATCATTGTCTCTCTCCCTATTGAGAACTTCACCAATGCTCTAACTTCATAAATTTGATTTAAAATAACAGTTCAAAATTTTTATGTTTGCTTCCAACGAGTCAAGACGTGATTTTTTATTTTTTTTAATAAGATTTTTAATCAGCTAAATAGTGATTATTTTAATAGGACTTTGAAATTATTAAGGTAAGTTAATTTTTTATTTAATTTAAATATATTTTAAATCAAAATATTTAAAAAAAAACAAAATTATATCTTTTTTTATTATTTTTTTATTTAATTGAAATCTGTGGCCGACTATAGGACACAAGATCATAAAGTCGGCCACCCCTTTAGGAACATTGGATTTTTTTCTTTTTTATTTCAATTTAATACTAAATGTTAGCTTGACATTTTTACTTTCATTATTTCGTCAAACTAGCAATTTATTTCAATTTGTTCCAATATTCGGCCGGGGGTTTTTGATCTAAGGTTTGGGTGGCCGACTTTAGGAGCATTTAAATTTAAAGTGATCCTATGTTCGGCCATTACTTTTTTTGTGTTTGAAATACCCATAAACATTATTTTTTATTAAAATAAGTATATAGGTATCTATAGAAAAATAAATTATTTCTGAAACATTTCATTATTATTGAAACATCATGAACCGACCACTTAAAAAATATTTACCCGAAACTGTCGAAATTGCCTTAAGAGACATTAGGGAAAATGGAATTTCGATTCGAAAAGCTGCAGAAAAATATAAAGTACCTAGGTCGACATTGCAAGAACGAATGCAAGGAAAAGTCCAAACAAAAATGGGGCCGAAAACCATGTTAACAGAGGAAATAGAGCAGGAAATAGTTCTTTGGATTCTAAACCTTGCGAAATGTGGATTTCCGTTGAAAGTCACCGATCTGTTGAATACGGTACAAAACATCGTTAAGGCAAATAAAATAAAATCAACATTTACTGATGATCGACCTGGCCGTAAATGGTACACATGATTCATGTATAGACATCCGGAATTAACTTTAAGATCAGCTGAAACTGTAAGCAAAGGCAGAGCAATAATTACAGAGCAATTAATAAAAAAATGGTTCTCCGAACTGCAATTATATTTAGAAGAAAATAATTGGCAGGATATAATGAACAATCCTAGAAGATTCTTCAATGGGGATGAAGCCTCTTTCTCCATGTGCACAAAATCGAGGGTGGCAAAATGTGTACACGGTTCAGTTAGGTAACGAAAAAGAAACACTAACCGTACTACTTACCTTTGACGCAGAAGGAAAAACTTTGCCACCAATGGTCGTTTTCCCCTATAAACGGATACCGAAACAATTTCAGACTCTGTGAACAAGGATTGGTTTATTGGGATTAGTGAAAGTGACTGGATGCGTTCGGAAACATTTTTCGAGTATGTAGCAAATTGTTTTGATAAATGGGTATACGAAAATAATGTTCCACGTCCGGTGATTTTATTTGTGGACGGACATAAATCCCATTTAACTATGGAAAATTAATAAAACCGAAACAGCAAAAAAACAAAAATAAAAGAACTTTGTGTGCCAAATGTAGCGAAGAAATGATTAGTGATACCGAAGATGAAGAAATGATGAGATTAGGGTGTGACGAGTGTAGTAAGTGGTATCATTTGAAATGTACCATATTCGAAAATGATTCTTATGATAATGCCAAATATGAGTACTTTGATTGTGGAAAATGTGATAAATAAAATCGTGATAAATTTTAGTTAACTTTTCTATGCAATTTTTGTGATTACTATTTTAATATATATGAATTAGAAGTTTAGTTTTAGTTATTATTTTTTATGAAAAGAATTTATGTTTTGTTTTTTATTACAATTTTATTTTGATGTTATGTTATTAATTTGAATAAAATTTGATTTTATAATTAGTTCTTACATATTATAGGTAGAAATAACATTGTTTTATTTGTGGCCGAGATTAGGAACAAAAACGGCCAGTTTAGGAACAATAGTGGCCGACTATAGGCAAATCATGCTTTTTTTATTTAATTACTTAAAAAACAAATAAGCGTATATAATTATTAAAATATCTTATTTTTTATTCAATTATTAAACATTAATGATTCAAAAAAAATAAATTTGAGCCCGATAGCTTGCCCTAGGATTTAATAGTAACGAAAATGTACGATGATAACGCTTAAGTGGCCGAGCATTGGCACATTCACCCTACCTACCTACTATTATTATTAAAAAGTAGAAGTACCAACAAACATTATTTGTGTTTTTGTAAATGATTGTGCAGTAGGTTACTTAATAATATCGCCCAAAACGTCTTGGAAGAAAAAATCACTCTCTACAATATAAACAATATAATTTCTTCAGTTTCTTAGTTGACTGATTCAATATAATAATTACTCAAAACAACTTCACTAAAATCAATTCTTTTTTATGAATTTATGATAATGACCACAAAACTTTGGGTCGAAAACTTTCTTATCACTTCTACTACTCTATACTCGACTTGAAACTTGAAACAAAATAAGTGGAAGTGCAGTTTTTGAATTTAAATAACCGCTCAACGTCAACCCACTGTTTTTCGATCTATAACGGCAGCACTGATAGAGATTCCACAGCCAGAGAGTTGTAGGTCGCAATAACTTGGCAATACATATAAATAAAAAAAATTTTAGAAAAAAATAAAATAAATTAATATTCGAATAACAATTTTAATTTTAGGTTTTAAAGTTGTATTGAAAATTTCAAATCTTGTGTAAATTATCTTTGGCTCAGCCCAAAAATAAATTCAATTTCTTTAAGTTTCTTAATTTTTCAAGTCAAGTTTTGAATTAATGTACATTAATGTACATTAATGTCATACGGGGAAAAGTAAAAAATAAATTTTCACAGTTACAACTAAGTCGCGCCGACTACAGAAAAATATTGACGCATTGTTCAATTTCACTCGAATATAATTCTGCTTTCACAATTCAGCCAAATGTCAGAAACATTTTTTTCCTTTCGTCGTCTCGTCAGTCGTAGTTTTTTTTTTCTTTGCAAAGTAATATTGTTCGAAGTTTATTTGTTCTTTATTAAATTTATTTTGATAATAATAATAATTTTAAATTAAAAAATAAAAATGTGTCATTTAAAAAGAAAATATTTAATAAAAATTTAGAAATTAAGAAAAAAGGAATATTTTTTTTACATAAATAAGGGAAACGGGAAAAATATCAAGGAAAATTTTTGAGAAAAAAAAATTTACATAAAATTTTAATTTTATTTTATTTATAATAAAAATTTTAATTTTTTTTTTTATTAAAAAATATAAACAACGGTTTTTTTTTTTTAAATATTTTTAATTAAATAGAAAATAGAAATTTTCTGGTTCAATTTAATGTTAATTTTTGAAAAAATTGGTAAGTTTTAAAAAAATGAAGGATAGGAATTTTTTTTTAATATCCAATCCAAATCAAATTTTTTTTAATTTAAAATGTTGCAAGCAAACTGCAGATCTAATATTTTACAGAATTACAGGTGAAGAATGCGGTGTTATCATTCCCCTTAAACTTAAACTGTTAGTATCTTATCTATGTTATGTACCAATATGGTCATTTTTTTCTGAATTTGATTTATGAGCGAAATAAAACGAAGTGAACGAAAAAATTGTAATTAATGAAAAGGAAGAGACGTCAAAGAGGAAAAAACTTGATGAACCTATCTTACTTGTAAAATAGAATGTTTAGTTGTTTTTAAATGACCACCGTTTTACGGATAATTAGTTATTCACGAAGTTGTTGAAGCTCTTGTTACGGCTTTTCAGAGAAACCAAATTTATGGTTTTGGCAAGATTTCAATTTGCTTAATTTCAATCCCTACAAAAAATTATATTTATCATCAACTTTCAAATTAAAAATTTGTTCTTTATAACCTAATTTAAAAATGTAGATGAATAGGTAAAAATTCTTAGTTAATGGTCATATAAATAATTCTTTATTTGCATCCACCTCTTAAGTTGTATTTTTGAAATATAATGTTTTATGCATATTTTTGAATTTAATATCATTTCATTGCAGGTTAATATGTGAGAATACCTACAACCTACCTACATTATTACATTATTTTTGTGAAAAGACATTTAAAATTCTATTATCATTTAAATTCAAACTGTTAAAATAAGATATTTTGCGAATTTTGATTCATTTGCATTTTGGCATCATAAATATATGTTAAACTCAATTAACTAATCGGTTTTATTTACAAGAAAAATTCAAGACCGTCAAATCAATCAGTCAAAGATAAATTTCAATTAATCTTTTTCATCGAATTTGAAATTGAAAACATTATAAATTAGAAAATAAAAAATAATTTACGTTTGAAATAATTTAAATTTTTGTTTTTTTTTTTTCTAAACACACTTAAGTATAATATACTTACTTTATTTAGATATATTCATTTGTTAAACCGAAATATTTACAAAATAAAAAACAATGTAATTAAAATATGTGAAATTTTTGACGCCCACCTTTTTATAATCTTTTTTTCAAAGAAAAACCAACTATTATACAAAAAAAAAAAATTATGGAAAAGATAAAAAATAAATAAAATACCTAATAAAATATTTGCATAATAATTGATAGATTTAGATTAAAAAAGAAAAAAAAAAAAGTCTAAAACAACTAAACACAACAAAATTAATAAATTTTTTTTTTTTAGGCATAATAGGTATACACGACTATAGAAAAAAAAAAAAAAAAAAAAAAATTTTTTTTTATTTCGGTTATCTAAATTGAAAAATGCAAAATGTTTTTTCATACCTACTCGGTAAAAAGAAAAAAAAAAACAAAAAAATAAAAAATATACTCAAAACACAATGTTGAAAATAAGTTTAAATGAAATGAATAAACAAATAAATAAATAGTATAAGCAATAAGTTTTCTTTACTTTGACAGCCAAACAGAGCACAGATGTACGCAATCTTCGTTATTGTTATTATTTTTCTGTTTTCAGTTTTTCAAATGAACTTTTTTTAAACTGCTCTTGTTTGTTGTGTTTTTCTTTCTTCTCTCCTTTAACTTACCTGGAATATTTTTTGACCTGACATGGTCAATAAAATATAATAATAATTAAAAAAAATTAATGATTGACTGCTAAACAACGTGCTGTGGGAGTGTATTTAATTGTAAAAAATTATAATTTTTTTTTTATATTTTTATATGATTTTTAAGCAGACAATATTATTATTGTTAAATAATTTTTTTGTTTTATAGATACTTACTTACTATTTAATATTGTTTTTTTTTTTTTTTAATTATAAACTTATTGGTTTTGTAATTGAAAAATATTTAGCTACCAAGTTCGTAATTTGAATGAATTTAAAAATAATAATAATTTATAATTTGTTATAATATATTTTTCTGTCTGGAAAATCAATGTGATTGAAATTGGGGAAGAAAGTAATTGAAATGTTTTTTTAGTATTGATGATTTTATAATTTTTAAGCTGAAAACGAATAAATAGTGTGTTCCTCATTTGAAATTGTATGTTTTTTCCGAGGGGTCAACCACCAAGGGAATACTTGCATTTTGCTTCGGCAATAACGGCAATAAGTTGGCAATACAGGGAATAATTCAATTAATTGCGGCAATAAAGCAATACAGGGGAATTTTTGGCAATACAGGGAATTTTATGCAATAAATTGGCAATAAGAGCAATAAATTAGGAATACGAGTAATAGTTTGGCAATAATTCATCTATAATGTCATAATTATACACAATACATTAACATTTTCTAATAAAAAAAATTAGAAAAAATTCCGAAACTGAGACTATTTTAGAAACTGAAAAATTATTTTAATTTCTAGGATTTCTAGTGTTGGAACAATATGATTTCACAGCTATTATTTTACATTTTTTCAAATAATTTCAGTTTGGGAACGTACTCTTTAAGTATTGCTTTTTATGTAAATATTGCAAATGTGTACTTTTTACAGAAAATATTCTACATACTACAAATAGAAAAGAAAATACCGTTACTGCCACAACGCTCCTCCTAATCAAAGATACCTAAGTAGCTTTTGTTCTAATCAAGGAATAAATCACTCTGATATTTGTGGAACAAAAATTGATATTGCAATATATTTCCCATACAAATTGCTACCTAAAATATATTTCCAAACAAAACACTGTGAAAAAATATTTTTTTTCAAATAATTTCTATGAAAAAGTATATCTAACTTATATATTTTTTATGAAGAAATATATTTCTTATCGAAAAATCAATAACTACCAAAAATATATTTTTCAAATAATTTGCATTGAAGAAATATATTTTGTTCACAAATAACTATGAAGAAATATATTTTCTTCACAAAATAACTAATTTGTGAAAAGAGACAAATAATACTTTTTTTCCATTCACTCAGCACAAAAAAAATAATAATAATTATAATAATAATTATAATATTAATCATAATATTAAAAAAAGTTATTGTAAAGCCTTTAAATATTAAGTAACTACTTAAGTCTATAAATATTAAGTAAGTTTTTTTTTATAGGTAGCTTTTTTTCTTTTTCTTATGCCGTCAAAATATTATAATTTACTACCGAACATGTATAACAATTTTTTCTGGCAAAAATTATTTTTCGAAAAAATTAATTGAAAATTATTTTTATAAAAGTTCAATAACACTGCAGAACAAATTTCAACTTCATGGATGCTCCAGAGACCTCACTATAATTTTTGAATCCTGACCCAAAAGTAAGTTAAAAATGATACTTGGTTCGTTTGCATCAGCTCGAATTTTTTATATGGACCAATTGCAATTTTTCATGCTTTCTGAGGTATATATTTGTACATTTGTACTCATAAGTCGGTAACAAGTCATCGAAACACCATTTACTTTATACCAATGGAAAGCTGTTCTAATTAATTACCTCTCCAACGACATAACTATCATTGAAACCGCCCAAGCATTTCGAATTTAATGACTATTATAGTAATGCTCAAATAATGAAAAAAACGCAGTCCGGTCAAATTATAGAAGACAATCTCACCTTTCATTTTGACACCTAAACATTGATGATCGGTTGAAAATTACGAAAGCTGTAGAGAGACATTTATCCAACATAGTCAATTTGAAATCGCAAGGAAAATGTATACTGAAAATCTGCTCAAATACTAAAATTAAGATTTCTCGGGTATTTATAAACCGATTTTCAAATTTTTTTTATTGAAATGCATCTACTTGATGGGAGCATTCTAATTCTGTTGATAATGAATTCAAAAATCGTTCGTAGATGGGGCTAAAAGTCACAAATGACAATATTTGGGAATATTGGCAATATTGGCAATATATTGGCAATATGGCAATAAATACAGTTTATTGCCAAAATTGGGAATACTTGCATTTTTATTTAAGCTGTGGTTGACCCCTCGGTTTTTTCATTGACAATTCTTTCAAGAATAGTTAAAAACAAAATACAGTTTTAAGCTTAAGTTTATAAATATTATGACAAAGAGAGATAAAAAAATGTATTCATAACATTTAAGAGCCTTAAATATCGCATTATTTGTCTGCAAATTAATTCTTAGATTAGCCTATGAAATGTATTAACAAACAAATGCTACCTCACCTACCGGTTTCTTAATGTTCATCTAAAAATTACATGACATCATAATGTTCAAAAGTTAAAAAAAAAAAAATTTAAATTATTTCTGCGGCCTTAGAGAATTTTTATTTTAAAAATCAAAATCTCTTAATAAATTTTGCAAATACGAAAACCGAGACTAAAACTTAAGACAAGTAGACAATAAGTATAGTGCCAGAGAATAGTGGCAATCGAACCTAATTTGTCACAATCTAATTTATGATAAATACATTACACTAGGGAGGCGGAGATAATAATTTGCTTAACAACATCTTTGTACGTACGTAGGTACCGAATTGTTTATTAAAAACACCCCAATTACTGATGCTAATTTTATAATTTTTTTTTAAAACCATTTAAAAATCATATCATCTATTCGAAATTTATCAACATAAAGTAAATTTCTTAACATGCCGGTTTTTTTAAAAAACTATTCATAGATGATAACGATGAGAAAAATTATTAATTATTTTATTATTTATGTACAATCAGGTACAACATATCTCTTTTATTTTTGGTTATGAGTGAATAAAATATAAAAATTTTTGTTGCCTTGAAAAAACAAAATATTAGTTTCAATTGAATTGAATTGATATTCAATTCAGGTACTCAAAAATTATAAAAATTAACGAGTAAGTTCTTATTTTCAATACTTCTTAAGTTCTTATTTTCAATACTTCTTTAAAATATAACAATTTTTAGGCCTACTTTTTAAAATTATATTAAATTATTTTCATGTACCTACTTGAGGATTGGTTGAAATTAAGATAAGATTAATATTTTTCAAAAGAATATGGTTTTTATTGTCACATAACTATATTTTATATTCTCAATAATTTTTGTCAACTGAAAATAAATTTTCAACTTCCCCAAAATAACACAAAAATTATTGTAACAAAATTAATGTAATTTTTCGCTTAAATATTTTCATTATACAACTTATTAATTTATTATAGAAAACCGATTAGACCTTGGGTGATTGATAGAGAAGACACAGAAAATTATCTTAATCTTAAAATTAAATATTTTAATTTCTTACATTCGTACTTTTAGTATATTTTTTTATTGTGTAATCTCCTAAATTTAAAATCAATATAGGTTTTATATTACTTTTAAAATTTTAAATGTACCGAGGTAATTACTTATTGAAAGCTAAATTTTTTCATATTCAAGAAATGAAATAAATTGTTTTTGAAGTCGATGATGATGATGTTGAAAGACTGAAAAGCAAAATGTTTATGGTAATAATTGTTTTTATTATAAAGATCTTGGTGTCATGGTTAGCTTGCTAATTTGTTCAATTTAATACCGGAGCAAAATTTTTAATGTTTATTATGTACAAATTTCCATTTATTCCATTCATCGGTAAAATTTAAAAAAGATCTAATAATATTTGTAAACGATGGAATAATGGTTCTTATGTTACATATATTCAATATATCTGCAATATTTATTTTTTATTATCAAGTGCTCTTGACATCTTAACCAACATCCGTACCACTATTTTACAGTTTTTTTTTTTTTTTCATCTTAAATCATATTAGAATAAATAGAAATACCTGATTTTTTTTTTTTTTTTCATTTTCTTCAATATTGAGAGATTTTTATAGTTGATATTAGACACACAACAATGTACCATAGCTATATGTAAATATAGGTAAAATATAATATAAAAATAAAATATAATTTTTTTTTTAAATACATATTTGTATAAATAAGTCAAAAGAAAATATAAAGAAAATTCCATGATGTGCGTTGAAAAGCTTGACTGGAAAAAAAATTATTTCAACTTAGTACAAAATAGTATGTCTAACTAAGGTGATGTAATTTTAAAGGCATGTGTTATCCATTTAAGGTTTGGAATTCAATTCAAAAAAAAAAAAACTTTTTTTATTTATTGCGATTTTAGTGTTTTGCGTTCCATCAATATTTTTTTTTATTATTTTTTTTATCTAAAAGGAGATTCCTTTTATTTTAAATAAATATATAAAAATGTCAATTTTATGAAATTAAAATTACATATTATAATTAACTTATCATCTATTAATTTTACTTACATATAACTTGCAAAAAAAAATAAAATACTTAAAAAATAAAACGTGCAGCTCTAAAACCTATGTATGTTCTTTACAAAATACCAGTTAAAGATATTATAATTGCATACTATTTGAATACTTGAAACTTGAACCAATATATTCAATATTTTTTAATTGAGTGTACAACTAGTAGAGATGATATACAAATTTGAAGCTAAAAAAAAGTTAAAATTTGAGAAATAATTCCAATAATACGTTATTTACAGATATGGTATTATTCTTCAAGTTTTGTACATGGTTTAAAAAAGTTTCTGCTTCCTCGGATCAATATAATCTAGATATTAGAAACACTGTTAAAACGAACGCATTGTAGACTCCATAAAATATATTTTTCAACATTTAGTATCTCTTAGCTGGAATTTTTCCTAACAATTTTTCCAGTTTTGTTCATGTTTTTTATTAAATGTACATTTAAAAGTTTTCTACTTGTTAATTCCATCAAACGAAGAGCAAAAATCCTAAAGTCTACATAGTAAAAAAATTAATGAATTGTAAACTTTATCATTATTTTTTTTATTTTTATTTTTTTTTTCACTGATATTCGATTTTTTTTTTTTTTAACTAGTTTTCGGTTTATTAATAGAAATTTTACCCAGATATTTTGCTAATATCTTTTGATATGAAATGTTTTGTTTTTTTTTTTTATTTTTATTATTTTTGTTTTCTACTGGAAATCTGTGTAAAGACTAAAGAGACACAATATCGTCATTTTATGATCTTTTTTTTTTTTTTGTTTTCGAAGACATAATTCTATTTTATTATTGTTAGATTTTTTATTTTATTTTATTTTTTTTAAATATGTTTCAGGGTTTTAATTTCATTATTGTATTTTTTTCATTTAATTTTTTATATTAAAAAAAAAAATATAAAGAATTAAGTGGTTTACTTAAATATCAACAGCATAGACTTAAGTAAACCGCAATTGTTTGAGTTAAAAAAAAAAAAAAAAGTTGAAACTTTGTGGTACATTAATTGAAAAAAAAAAATAGATTCTAATTTTAGTTCAAGAGCAGAATAGATATTATGTAAAAGTTTTATATATTTAAAGCATAACAAAATTGAAATATAGTAAAGCAGTATCGTATAAATTTAATCTTGATTTTTTATTTTGGATTTGCATATCAAAATTTTGTTACCCAGCTGAGGGGAAAAGACATTAACTACTTGAAATATTTACTGACACTTTTTGAAGGAATTTATTTGTATCACAGGAACTTATTATTCTAAAAATGAAATTTAGTATTTTATTTTAAGATTAAAATCAACAGAACAAATCTTTATTATAACTTATAAAGTCAGTCGTCAAAATTTATATTAGTCAATTTTCATGGCTTTTTCCCCCTTTTTTTTTTTAGTCATCAGAAAAATCAAAGTTCTAACATTATTAATATTCACAATGCCTCTCAAATTGCCATACTGTACTGGTGTGTAACTAACTTGTCGTTAAAATGTCTGAAAAATAACTTTTTATTCAAATTTTCACATAAAAAATTTTTTTATGCCAAAATAATGAAAATAATCGGGCTGCTATAAGTACTTTATATTAATAAATGATTAGATTTCTTTCTAACACATTCTTTACTTTAATATCTAAAAATAAGGCTCTAATTCTACTATAGCTTCGCCCATACGACGTCATCCTTAAAGCTTCTGGATTTAAACAAATGTTAAATTAAGAGAGAATTAAAAAGTGTGCTTCAAAATATAATTGTTAATTTTTAATTCTATCATTTTAATTCTATCATTTAATTCATAATTTAAAAAAAAAAAATCGGTTACCGGATATTAATAGTAATGATTTAATATTTTTTTTATGAAAGAATTTTGTCGTAACTTTATACATGTATTTATATTCGTATATAATATAGTATATAACACATATTTGATTTTTATTTTTTTTTTTATTTTTGCAATATCTATCTAGTTTCGTAAAAATTGTTTCCTTAGTTATTATTTATTTTCTTCAACATAAAGTTTATTAATCTAGAACCGCAAATAAATCGATGAAATTTATTTAATCAGAAAAAATAAAGTTAGGTATAAAATAATGTTATGAAAATATATTTCATGTAAGTATTTTTAAATTTTCCTAAGATATGAGGGGACAACGACCCATAGGTATTATTTTGTAAAAAAAAAACTTTTAAATAATTAGTACTCAAGTATAAATGATGTCGCTTTGTTTACTAGTAAAAATGGTTTAAAATTTCGTACGACAGAACGGATGTATTCTGGGAACGTCCTGCCTCAATTTTTAAAGTTATTGAATGAGTTATTGAAAATATGTAATATTTTATTAATTATTATGATGATATTATTTTACTTTATTTCAATTGAAACTTTATAAAATAATATCCAAGCAATAACTCAATCACGTATTAGTATTCGGTCAACATCATGGAATAAAATTGTACCTATCTCCCACGCATATGTAAAAGTAACAGGTAGTTAAATGGTCATATTCTATAATTATTCTCATTTTTTTTTATAAAATAATAAAACAATTTATGATTACATTTTTTTTTAAATAAATTTATTTAAATTTAAAATAACCAGGAATTAACAAATAAAGCTTCTAATCCGACGATTATTAATTAAGTAATAACTAATTATTTAATAGATTTTTAATAATTAAAATTTTAATGATCTAACATTTAAATCAAACTAATGGCGCCATTTGAATTTAAAATTATTTAAGCACATAATGTAAGAAGACGTTTCCATGTTAAAATGCTTGTAATAGTAGAGCTCTAGCAAATTAAAAAAAAAAACAAAAAGTATTTGTTCAAGTTTTTTGGTTGACAAGACTTTACAAACAAATTTTTATTTCCCACGATTTATTTTCCGTGGATGCAATTTTCGAACTAAATATATACATTGTGTAAGGGACATTATTTGGTTAGGATATCCATCCTGTAAAAAATATTTCTATCGATTAAAAATAATTTTTTTTTTTCTTATTTTAATTATTTTTTTTATCTTAATTTGATCAACAAAACTTGCTTTATTTAAGCAAAAATTATTTTTCCCTATATTTCTATCAAGATTAAGTATATAACAAATTTGTTTGCCTCCATTTATTGTTAGGAAAAGAGTTTGGTATTAAATTGTCTTTATAATTTGAAATTTTCTTTAAATATATAATATACTTTAACATAATGTTCTTCTTATACATTTTTATGCATAATGTACCTACATTTGTTTGTTTTCTCTCTAAACTTGAAGAAATTGTACAAAACTCTTAGTATTGTTATCAAATCCTAAAACAAAAGATTTCACTATTTTAGTGATGATATAAAAAGAATAAAGCTCACTATTTAAAACAAAGTTGTTAAACTATTTTTTTTTAGATTGAAATAACGAAAAAAAAATTATTTTTCTTATTTCAAGGATAAATAAAAAAAACCATGCTTTGATATAAATTTTCACAAAAAAAAAGAAATTATAAAATAAAATAAAAATAATTAAAAATATAATCGCAAATATCATTTGCTTTTCTGTTCTGGAAAACGTTAGCACTATGTAGTCAAAGATATAAACATTGGGTGACTATTTATTTCAAATGATAACCATTGTGCAATTGAATATAAGGAAATTTATAAATAAGATTTCATCAGAGTATCTGGTAAATAACATAAAATTCAGATTTATTTAAAGGTTTTAAATTCTGATGCGAATCGGGAGATAACTATATGAATTTGAAATATAAGTAGAGGTATTAGTGAAACAAGATCATCATCATTTTTTTTTTTGCAATAAAATTATTAAAAAATTGAATAATATATCTATTTATCGTTGTGATGATAAATTTTTAATATATTTAAAAAATAACAAAATATTGAATAAAAAAAAATCGCCTTGAAGTTATTATTTCATGTGGTCAGAGAGATATTTTTGTTATGATTTTTTTTTTTTTTCTTTTAACTAAACAATTTCTTTGTAAACAATTTTTATGGTAACTTTTATTTTTAGATGAAATTTTGAAAAATAATTTTTAGCAATGTAATGTTCACAGTTAGTCAAATTATAATTGATTAGTTTTTCCTATCTATCTACTATGATGATGTAGAAATTAATCTGTGTGAACTTTATAATTTTTTTTTTTTTCTTGAAAATTTATAATAATAATAATAATAAAATTAAAGTAAGTAAATCTTCTTGAGTAACTTTCTAACCAATTTATAATTAAAATTAAATTAAATAAAAATAAAAAAAGAAATAAGCACAAAATGAGGCGCAAAATAAAAATAATAAATAAACAAGTTTAATTCTTTGGAATTTTCATTAAATAAAAGAAATTAAAATAATGACAAAATTACACTAAAAACATTTTTTTTTATTTATTTACTAAACATTTATACTTACTAGACTAGGTTTGATGTTTATTTTTATTTTATATTTTATTTTTTTTTTTCATATTGTATACTATACATATATTATGTATACTTAATGTATGAATTTTATATTCAAAAATAAAAACTAGTTATACCGCATCAATTATGTATGTCGCAAATATAAAATTGTAGTTTTCTTGTCATGGAAGATATAATATTCTAAATTTTTTGGTCATTAAGTAATTTTGAGTAAAATCTGTAGCTAAGTTAAAAATCTTATCATCAATCATTATTATTAAGAATTATAAGAAAAAAGATTAAAGAATGACCAACGTTCTTTGTAACAAATTATAAAGTACACCAATACACTATTTATTTATTTATTTTATTTAATATATTGGAAATATCTTACAGATCTTTAACTAAAATTAAATACAGAAATAAATTCAATCATTTTGAGATTAAATTGACATATATGATGACTTCACTCAAAAAAAAAAAAACAAATATTTATAAAACATATTTAAATTAGAATTTACAGAAAATATGAATTCAATTAAAAATAAAGTAAGATTATTTTACGTCTCGTGATCCAAATATGTATTTTCATGAAATTCCGTAAAATATTCTTAAATTATAATTTACACAGAGCGATGAAAATCTGATGTATCATAACATATATCTTCTTAAATTACTTAAATAATTTGACATGGGTTCAAAAAAGATATCAAGATCTCAGTGTTACAAATGCGCAAAGATTCAACAACTCCTCACAATTTATATTATTTAATAAATCATAAGCAAACATTAAACATTAAAAAATTATATACCCTTTGCTATTGAAAAACTAGTCTGCTTAGCACGTAAACAATTTCTGTTTGTTAATGTTAAAAAAAAAAAATACAGAATTTAAAAAATAGGCACAATTTTGATTAATTTTTCGTTCGAATCTTAATTCATTAATAACCAGGATAATAATTTTACTTATCTGTTCATAAATTGTCAAATTTTCGCATAGTTAAATTCAAATATGCACACAAATATGTTTTTCGTTAAAAAAACACCTTTTATTTATTTAGTTTTTAGTCAATGGAAAATTAGGTTGAATATGTAGAAAAAGTGAATTAGGAATATGATAGTAATTTATAATTGGTGAAAGTTATTTTTAAATAAAAAACACAACTGCAGGTAAAAAAATATATTTATGAGTTACTAATCGATCCCGGCGAATGCTGTTTTCGTCCTAGCCTTGTCTATATTAAATAAATACAGATTTTTGAGTTTAGTAAGCTTCCAACGTTTTTTTTTTCATTTTTATCTATTTTTTTATTTCCAATAATGGTATTTTTTTTTATTCATAAAATTCAGTCGTAATTAACAATAAGATTGATTATGTCATTAAATATTATAATTTGCTTGTAAGTTTTGAGATCTAGTTACACAAAAAGCTTAATTATAATATTGTTATTTGTTATTATTTTTATTTATATAAATATATTTTAATTCTCTTCTTATTAATAAATAAGTATAATGTTTACGAATTAAGTAATAAAGTCTCTCCAGTCAACAAAACCACTGTTTTTATTTATACACACATATAATATTTACATAAATAAATAATTTTTACTTTGAAATATTAAATAATTATATTAACACCTTGTGGGTCACAAACTTGACTTGTAAGTAAGAAAAAAATTATTTTGCAATTTTTTTTTTACATGTTAAAATAATATTCAGTAAGTAAATATAATATTATATTACTAAATATTTTTTTATTTTCTTAAAATGCAAAAGATAAAAAATAATCTTTGGCAATCGTTATATTAAAATTAAAATAAAAAATTATAACACTTTAATAGTAATTTTATTTTATATTTTTCAATGAAAGAAATGTGAACGACAATTTTTATTTAAAGTAGGTAGGTACATTTGTACATATATGTAATATCGAGTTAAAAATAATAAATCATGTTGGGCCATTCATTTACGAGTTCTTTGACAGAATTTTTTATGCTTATAATCTAGGTCATCTATAGTTAATATTATTCAGCATAATAAGTAGTTAATAAAGTCAAGTCTTTTACTATTTATTAGTTTATTGCTATGAGACAGAAGGAAACAAACCTCTCGGATGTTAACTGTGGATTGAAAGAGGTATTATTAAAACTTTTTTAAGCGAGTATTGTTTGTGTGGAGGTCCTTTAAAATTAACTTTGGAAATGCAATTTACAATTTTGTCGATTTAATATTAAGTATTTAAATTCTAACAAATATGAAATAATATTACTTTGCAAATCAGATAGTTTTTATGTCGAAGTGATAAAAGCATAAATAAAAGAGTTGAATAGCGATATTTCTCTGTTATGTTTATATGGAGCAATGATAAAAGCGTAGTCAGTGTTTCCAATTTCAATAAAGTCAAATATTTGATTCTTATTTTAAAATTTGTTCATTCATTCATTCTAATAAAAAATTAAGACAAAAATGAGTGATTTGGAAGAGGAAAGCATTCTTTTATTTTCACAAAAGACCAATCTATGTTATTTTATATGTTATATTTATATTTATATCACTTTGATAAACTGGATACCCTAATTTAAAATTGAAAAAAAAAATTAATTATTTATCAACGATACTTACTAGCAGAATAAATAAATTTAGCTCTTATCGTTTATAACAGCTTTTATCGCAGTTCCAATCTATATAAATTTTCTCTTCTAAGCTCTTATCACAGCTCTTATTGTTTATCGCAGCTCCAACATAAACGCAACCTTATTTGTACATTATATGTATCAATCATAAAAGAATTATTTAGATTTTAAATATCCTGGTTTGAAAATTTCAAAAATTTATTAGTTTCGTATATCTTGTTTTTTTTTAAATTAATTTATTTATTTAAATCTAATAGGCTTTTATTCCTGTTAATTCAGATTCTTTCATTCTAATTAAATTCAATTTAAGAATTTGACTCGATTGTGTTTATACTTAAAAAATATATAGAGAAACCTATTGATATTGAGGAAAAATAAATAAATTTCATTTTCAATCCGTTTCTGTTAAAAATATTCAATCGAATTAGTTCAATAAATGAACAATTATCTAATTACCTACTTGTTTAATTTGAAATAGTCGCCGTTTATCATTTTTATAGATCGAAGAGGCGTTATCACTTTACCATATGTTGTTCAATGAAAAGAATGATATTTAATTTTTTTATTTTTTTTTTCATTTAAGTAATTTGTTGTTTAAAAACTTAATTTACATATATCAATAATAAATTAGGTCTTGCATGTTGTTGTTGCACCTTATGCATTTTCATTTAAAACCCAATTATTTTTATATCGCAAATTAAAAATAGAAAAATGTACAAGAAAGGAAAATAATTAGGTAATGAAATTAAAATTTTCATGCAGGGATTATCAGTTTATAATTTTTGTGTGTTAAAGTGTAGTTACTTTGTTGATTTCAAATTATTTTTTTAAATGCATTATAAAAACAGCATAATCTAATCACAAATTTTATTTTCACTTTTAAAGTTTTTTCAGAAGTAAAGTAAGTAATATGATTTCTATAGAAAAAAATCCTCAGGCAAATTTATGCTGTTTCAAAATTTAAAATCAAATTACATTCAAATACTTGTATTGATTTGTTATAATTTTGTTATATGAAACTAAATTTTAGTTTTTAAAAATCAATTGTTTCGTTATAAAGTTCATAACATTAAATAAAATAGAATAGCCAAATTTTTATGAACATAATAGAGCAGCGATAAACGATAAGAACTTCGATACTAGCATATGTGAGAAAATATATAAGTCCTTTTCAATGGTCTGATTATGTTGGAGCATCGGTAAGAGCTCCGATAAAAATTGTGATGAACAATTAAAGCTGCAATTTAAACTAAATTAGTTTTTTTTATTGATAAATTATAGATCGTATTTGTTTTCATTGATAAATTAGGGTTTCTAGTTTCTACTTTAATGTAAAAAAAATCTATTGTATTTTCAATTTTAATTTTTGATATTATTAAAATATAATTCTTGCTACCCTACCATTTTATTATAGAAAATATTAATTCTACTTTAAGTCTACATTTTGATACATAGTTTTTTATTCGGACTAAACATTATTAATTTATTAGTTCCTAATAGATTTCAACAATTTAATATAATTATTTTTGTCAAAAGTATTTATAGTACTTTTAACAAAATTTTCTAGTTCAATCACGGTTTGATTTTTAATTAATATATGTACACGGACGCAATCACTAACGAAATTTTGAAAGATTATATCATAAAGATAATTACAAACAATATTATGAACTTAAATTAAAATCAAAACCAATTGGAATGTAGTCGAAATACCTTAAAAAAAATATATATATTCAAAACAAACATCAATTTTAGAAATAAATATCGATATAATGTGAATTTTAATTTGCAGAATAAATTGCAACTTTTAAAGTTATCATTATTTTTATGCATTAAATATATAATATATGGGTATAATAATGTAGTACCTATGCATTATACTTATACTCTTTTACTCTTTTATTTTTTTTGTTTTAATTTGCACATAAAAATTAATATTAAAATTTTTATTTAAATACAATTTTTTTTTTCTATTGCAGAATGTAAACTAACATTCTTCACCATTGAAGTATTTGGAGGAAAATAATAGAGAAGAAAAAAAGTGAAACAGTCATGGATTTAATGAGAGATAATGGCAAAACTTTTAGAGCACCGTCATTAAAACGTGGAAAAAATGATGAACGCTTATGTGATCGAGTAAGATTTCTTTTTTTTTTATTTATAATTTATGTTTTTCTCAAATTTATTTTCTTTTCATTTGTTTTTATGTAAATTGCATTTTTTTTTTAGTTTTTGCATATACAATACTTACTAGATAATTAACAATTGAGTTTATCATTTAGAAATTTTTTTTTTTAGATAAAATTGAAAAAGGTACTGGGCTTAACTGCATGCAGTAATGCATCACTTGATGTTTCATCAAACAATGGCATAGTGGCATATCCAGCAGGGTAAAATAATTTTCTTTTTAAATTATATTCTAATATAAAAATATTAAATGAACAATTGTTGAATTTTGTTGACATTGTTGTAGAAAAGCATAGAATATTACTGTAAGTGTAGTCTGAAATTCATCTATTCAAAAAATATTTGAAATCATAATTCTAAAAATGAATTTCTATATAATATATCTTTGGCCAAATTAAAAACATCATCTTACATTAATAACTTAAAACTTAAACCTAAATAAGTTATTGAATTTCTAAAATTTTTGTTTTAAAAAGTTATAATATTTAATTGGGTTATGTCGTTTTTCCTTCTGACTACAGAATTTTTCTAGCTCAAATGTTTTATTTATATGATTTTTTTTCGTGTACATGTATTTTTATTACTTTTTGGTATAATTATTATATTTTTTTTTCAAATAAGCGACTTCTACTTGAGGCACAAATTTTACATATTACATACATTTATTTAGTATCGAAATAAGTTACTTAGTTATTTTGTCCAGGTGTTGATTTTAAAACAACAATTGAATGAGATAATAAACCGAAAATATGAAAAAAAAAATCTGGTTAATAATATAAAAATCTTAGCTTCGAGATTCTAACATTATTAGTAAATTGTAATACTAAATTATGATTTTTAGATTTTAATGTTTGAATGAAAAAATGGTTCAACTAACAAATTGAAAAATAAAGTTCATTTACGCGGAACAATGTTGTTTTGATAATTTTTCTTTCGAAATTTTAGTCTGAATTAAACTTGGGTAAGGTTGTGGCGGGTTGGGAATACTTAGATTCCCTTGCCCGTTGTACCAATGGGCTTTTTATTCCACAACCCTTTCACAAACCTTTATTTATGGCTTATGTAAAAAGTATTCCCCAAGCGTTCTTGCTTAATTCAAATTTTCAAAGCAAATCACGACCTTTCCAAAATTTCACAATGGGGTTTTCTCAACAGAGTTGAGTTTAACGCATCCAAAACTCAATGCTGCCTTATTTCTAGAAAGCTGTCAACTTTTGATCCCCAATTTTCTTTTCAAGGCAAAAGTATTGGTAACTTCCGATCTAAGTTGGAAAGTCCATATTTTCGAAACTGCAAAAAACGCAGCGAAATATCTTGGTTTTCTAAAAAGATGTAAACAATATTTTTCCCCCTCTGATCTCTTAAATGTTTACAAATCCTACATACGACCGAAATTAGAATACAATTCGCATATATGGGCTGGTGCCCCTAAAACCCATCTTGAGTATCTGGACAAAGTTCAGAGAAGGGCTATTAGATCGATAATCACCAAACCACCAGCTCATTAACATCACTCAATCACCGTCGTTATGTAGGTTCACTTTCCATTTTCTATAAATACCTTGTTGGAACGGATACGTGTTCCCTGGAAGTAAAGGCCCTACATCCTCTACTTCAAGTATTTTCACGCCAAACACGTACCGCTTCAACATCACACCCATATTTCGTTAAAATTCCCAGATGTGATAAAACGATCTTCGGAGATTCGTTTTCAATTCGCACCTCGAGAATGTGGAATGCCCATCAAAACTGTTCCCGAGAGCTGGCGGACGCTTGATTTACGACTTGCGCCGCTTTAAGAAGAGTGTGATTGCCTACTAACTGTCCCACTTTTTAATCCCGTCTAAGCTTCCTGTCCTCATTACAAAATCCATGCTTATAGTATGAAAGGTATCCCACCTAGTGATTTGGTAACTTTAATCAAAAAAAAAAAAAAAAACAAATACCTCAAGTGAGTGATAGTGCGTAGTATTAATTTTAATTTTTTTTTACATATATTATTCAGAATATTTCTCTAATAATTTCAGATGCACCGTGGTACTCTTAAATGCAAAAAAACTTTCACAATCCTATATTCTCAATACATCTCGAAAAGCAATAACATCTGTATGTTTTTCTAAATGTGGAAAGTAAGAAAAATATTTAAAAAAAGATATTATTTTTCGTTAAAAAATAATTATTTTAGGTATCTAGCAACTGGAGAATGTGGTATAAATCCGGCCATTAAAGTTTGGGAATTAGATAGTAATATGAGTCTCGATGGTCCAGCAGCTGTACTTGTAGCTGAATTTTTAGGTCATAAATATGCAATTAGTTGTATTGTAAGTAAACAGATATTTTTTTATTTGGATATCAATTCTCATAGACTACTTAAACACCAAAAACATTTAATTCAAGTGGACAATAGGAAAACATGTCTTGTGATAAGGACAAAACCCCTAAGCCGCGACTATCGATTTATTTATTTACTTTCTGATTAAATTTCAAATAATTCGAGTTAAGCAATTATCAGTTATAAATTCTGCAGCAACAAAACATGTAATTAATTTGTTATTATTTTTCTAGGCTTTTTCTCCAACAGGAAAGCATTTAGTTTCAGTTGGGTCCCAACATGATATGATTGTTAATGTATTTGAATGGAAAACAAATTTAAAAATTGCTTCCAATAAAGTTAGTGCAAAAGTAGCTGCTGTTAGTTTTAGTGAAGATGGTTTTTATTTTGTTACAGTTGGTAATCGTCATGTTAAATATTGGTATTTAGAAGGTAGTCGAAAGGTAATTATGAAAAGTTTATTAAGTACATGATAACAACTGGAAGATTTAAAATTTACTTTTTCTGATTTTCTTCTAGCATAAGGATCCTGTGCCTTTAATGGGACGAAGTGCAATTTTAGGTGAATTAAGAAATAATGATTTTTGTGCTGTTGCTTGTGGCAAAGAAAACTATTCAGAAAGCACATATGCCATTACAAGAGTAGGTCATTTAGTAGAATTCAATTCAAGACGTTTATTAGATAAATATGTCGAGTGTCGGACAACGTCAGCCAATTGCATAGCTGCAAGCGCAACTCATGTATTTGTCGGATGTGCAGAAGCAATAATAAGAATATTTAATTGTGGATCTTTAGAATATATAACAACATTACCTCGTACTCATTATTTAGGTTAGTACAATTTTTTTTTTGTTAAAATTTTTATTTTTTAGGAATTCTATTTTAAATAAAAAATAGAAGTTTCTAAGAAATATTTTAAAATAAAACATGTTTTTCGACGTAAAAATATATTTTTTTGCATTGATTTCTAATATGTTAATTATTAGGAAAAAAATATTAATTTATATATTTTTTTTTAGGAGTTGATGTTGCACTAGGAGTGCATATAAATCATATAATGAGTGCCCCAGCCAATGCCAAATATCCAGACACTATTGCTATGGTCTTTGATAAAAATCGGTCAAAAATTATAAGTGTTTACAATGATCATAGTTTGTATGTATGGGATTTACGAGACGTAAAACGTGTAGGAAAATCTCAATCTTTTCTATACCACTCGGCATGTATTTGGGGTGTAGAAATAGTGCCATATCAAAATTCAGAAGAAGCTTCAGAATTCTCACTTCCAGATGAATGTTTTCTAACTTGCTCTTCAGATGACACAATTAGAGTTTGGGGTCTAGATGGTTGTAATATGAATGAATGTTATAGGAAAAATATTTACAGCAAAGAATTGCTAAAAGTATTATACATTGATAATGGATTGAATTTTATTAAAGACATGGATAACATAGTGACTGATTCTAAAAATACTAGCTATGATGGCCGTAATGGCGTTAGATGTATAAAAATTAGTCCTTTAAAGAGTCATTTGGCTACAGGTGATCGAAGTGGCAATGTTCGAATATATGATTTAGTTAATAATCTGCAAATTATTCATAATATTGAAGCTCATAATTCCGAAGTTTTATGTTTGGAATATACAAACACCAAAATTCCAAAAAAATTATTAGCAAGTGCTAGTCGAGATCGATTAATACATGTTTTCGATGTTGAGGATAATTATCAAATCTTACAAACTCTGGATGACCATTCAAGTTCGATAACATCTGTTAAATTTGTATGTTTAGAAACTAATCTACAGATGATATCATGTGGAGCTGATAAATCAATAATGTTTCGATACTTTAATGGTACGCAGTTTCTAAGAGGGACAAATTGTTCGGGAAAAACTACTTTATATGATATGGAAATTGACAGTAATAGTAAACATATTTTAACAGGTAAATTTTAAGACATTTTATAGACCAATAAATTTTTTTTCATAAATTTCGATATAATTTTTAGCATGCCAAGATCGTAATATAAGAATTTATGGCACACAAAATGCTAAACATACAAAAACATTTAAAGGATCACAGTCTGAAGATGGGAGCTTGATAAAAATTTGCTTAGATCCTAGTGGAATTTACATTGCAACATCATGCACAGATAAAACTCTTGCAGTTTTTGATTATTATTCTAATGAATGTATGGCCAGAATGTATGGTCATAGTGAGTTAGTTACAGGTTTAAAATTCTCAAATGATTGTCGGTATTTAATATCCGCCAGTGGCGATGGATGTATTTTTTTATGGGAAATGCCACATGATATGGTTGTAACAATGCAAGCCAGATTATCACAACAAAGAATGCGATCTGGGTCATCAAGAATATTCAATTCAAATACTGAATTGGTGACGATGAGAGATAAAGTAAGCTCTGCTGTTCCAGCATTTTTCCCCGAAACGCCTCCAACGCCTAACTATAGACTGTCTGAAGTTGGACAGTTGCCCTCTTGGGCTAAAAAGAAAACCTCTTATGATGATGAACTTCCATCCATATCAAATTTAAGTACAAGCCCCAGTAGTGTAAATAATGCTGCTGGAATTTCAATGAAACCCAGAGGTCGTTGGGCTCAACGTGGGCAAATTGATCCAGATGTGTTTAGGAGTAATTCAGAAAGTCCAATTAGTGTTAATTATCAAATGCAAACATCTGATTATAATAGTAGTAGTTCTAAAGACGTCTTCATGAATCATAATAACTATTTTAGCGAAGATAGCTCAATTGACAGTGGTATGGAAACAAAGCGAAATATGTCCTCCAATAAAAAAAAGCCATCAATTGTCGAACCAAGTAATGAGAATGATGGTGACGTAGAAGACATTTCAGATGGTGAAAGAGTGGGATCTGATAATGGACTATATTATATGAATCAGGGAATCAGCTCACCAACGTTAGTAGTACAGATTACTGAAAAAAATTTGTTATTAAATATTTTAATTACAGGGAATTCAAAGTAAACGCAATGGATCAAGAAGAGCTAAGAAAATCAACTAGAAAACATAAAAAAGTTTTAACACTTACTGAGTCATCAAATTTTTATGGTGGAACTACAGGAACATCGGATACGGAAGATGAAGGATCAACACCGAGTGGAGAACACGCTGAACGCTCCCTTGCTTCTACATTAGGTGGAAGTTCTGAGAGTATAAATAATCCTACCTCAAGTTTTCTTATGGCAGCTTTAGATGGCCCAGGAACTCTGGATGATAGATTAGATAGAAGTAAATTTATAATATAATATTTTATACATTTTTTGGTTTTCCTACAGAAATTTACACTTTTGAAAATCGGAATTGTAACATCAATGATTGGAATGAAATATATTAAGTGCCTTTTCGTAAGTTAATTTTTTTTTTTATTTTCAGATCGTAGAAGTATTAGTACTAAGCATAACATTGAAATTAAAAGCAATTACTCAAAATCATATACAAATAGTAAAAAAGAAGATTTAATGAAAATTATAAATGATGCTAAACAAAAATTAAATAAGGTAAGCAGTTATTATCTATATAATATTTTGGTTCCTTTTTTACCGAAACATATTTGTTTACTGATTTTTTTAAGGTTGGTTATCGTTCGAATTTAAGAGGCAGTCAAAGTATATCAGATTTAAGTTATGTGAAAAATTTTGAAAACTCAAAGGGCTCATATTACAAACAAGGTATTTTATTTTAATACATTTTTTTTTTGATTTTAGTAAATAAATTAGGAATTATTAGTTAAGTAATTTGCTCACTATAAAATTTTTTAATGCCGCCAAAAATTATGTATAAAGGAGAAAGTAATGTATGTAAACATTAGTTTTTTTAAAAGAAAATAATGAAAAATAATTATTATTTTATTTAAAATAAAGTAGCCACTGTTAAATAAAAAATAATATAACAAAAATATTATTAAATGTGTTTTGTTCAAATTGGTTATAATCCAGTTAAAATTGGTTATAAACTCAATAGCGACACAGTCTTTATGGTTTTCAAATAATGTTTATATTGTTCTAAGGAACATTTAAGTCGCCTAAATTGCCTCCTCTTGGTCTAAAAACATCTAAAAAACACTCATTAAGGCAATGCAAATCGATTCAGTAATTTTGGATGAGATAGAGAATCTCTAGTATTCCTAATTATAATTAATTTTATTTTTAATTTCTAATCAAAAAGTTTTCTCTAAATAGTCTAAAAGAAACAATAATATAATAAAACCAATTCAGTGGCTATAATTAATTTCATATTTTTAAGAAAATGTATAAAGATAAGTAATTTTTTGTATTATTTTTTTTTTTACTATATATTTTAATTTAAAATATTTGAAATATAGATGATACCATTATTATTAAGACAAGAAGGCTGTTGTTCATGTAGTAAAAGTAAGCTATTTAAAAGCCGTTTAAGTATACCTCCTAATGAATTGTATTCAAATATCAGAGATTACAATTCTTGTCCAGTTTCACCAATTCATAAAAATAAATATTCACCATTTTTGGATTCAAATTTAATAACTTTATTCACCCAACGATTTCAAAATGATCCAACAGCGCAACAAAAAAAGTGCCAAAATCCATTTTTTGATCAACTACATTCAGAAACACAAAAAATTATTGAAGAAATTGAAAATAAACATAAAGATTTAAATAATTTTAAGCCATTAACGTCATCATCAGTGGATAATTTATTAAAAAATGATGAAGAATTTAGTTCTGATTCATTAGAAGATTGTAGCAGTATAAATAAAAATGTATGTGTTAAACATTCTTGTTTGTATAGAAATAAAAAAGGTAGTGTTTCATTGTCGGATATATTAAATGATGAAAGATCTGCTGTCGTTGAGGAAGAAGAAATAGAAATTCCAAATGAAGATCAATCAATAACAAATAGTATGGAAAGTATTTTATCAGATGACTATGAACCTAAAAGTGCACCATTGGAAATACTTTTTTCAAAATATAAAACAAATCGAATTGATACGAAATTTGTTGGAGAAGCTCCAATGATGTTAAAAAATAATGATTTTACCAATCAATTAAAAGAATCAGGTATATTATTTGATGATGTTTATAAAATGAATTTTCATTTTACTATATTGAAGAAAATGGCCATAATACCTGATTAAGGCGTTGCATTTATGAAATATATCTTCAATTTCGTGTTTTTAAAACCTAGAAATAATATTTTTATTTTCCGTTTTAAGAAGAAAATTTTATTTTCAACTAAAATTATCATTAGATATTTTTAATTTTACTTTCATAAAAAACTGTATTAGTTATTAAAACGATTTATTTCAATTATTTATCAATACTGGCTTAGTGAAATTCCAAAAGCTTGCTTCGATTTTACTAATCATGTATAAAATTTTTTCACAAAATGCAGCAATTATTTTTTGTTTCCGATTTATTTATATAAATTTGTATTTTAGTGAATCTGTAGCAGTTTTTGTAGAAACCATTTTTTGTTTACTTTGAATTCAATTGTTTTACTTTTGGAAATTAAAAATGATTAGCAAAATTCACTTTCCACTAAAGAAATCATTCTTTTCCCACTGCTAGATGAGTCTCATTTGAATGTATTTAAGAAATAAAAATCTGCATATTTGTGGAAACTAAAAAAAAAAAACTAAAGTAATTCTAACAAAAATGAAGTTGTTAACGATAGAAAATAAATATGTGTTAAACAAGTTAAAACATCATTCAAGACACATGATCAGTTTAATTTTCGATATTCGTTAATTTTAGAAATTAAGATATTTCGTAATCGTTATATTTTTGAATTTATTCAGAGATGGTGAATAATAAACGTATCGATGACATTCCCACTTTGCAACTAAAAAATGATCAATACACGGCTAATGTGAATAAAAGTATAAGAAAAGATTTTCAAAGGCATCAACAAAATTTAATGTGTTCAGATTATAGAAATTCTATTGTTGAAAACAAGAAATCCACTATAGATGTCATTGGCTTAGATTATAAATCAGAGTATAATAAATTAAAAAAATCTATCAGCTATAATCTTAATTTGTGTAATTATGATATTTGTGACAAATTTGGCAGAAAAGTAAACACCAGTAGGAGTAAGCCTTCGAAGTCAATAAATCAGTCTCAAATAAACAATCGCAATTCATTAGAATTGAATTACACACCAAACAAACCACCAGTGGCGACCAGACGTACTTCCAGCATGCGTTCAAAGTCTAATTCAAAAGTTAAACAAATGCAACCACGAAATAAAACTTTATCATTTATGAAAAATGAATTCCCCAAAGAATTTTCATTTGTTGGTGTCAGTGATTCCAGCAATTTTGAAGAGTTGCCAAATAATTTCGATGATAGTAATAATAAAAATGAAAATAAATCGTTAAAAAATTCTAAAAATGGAATTTTATTTAAATTTAGTAATTTTTATGATATTCATAATAAAATAAATGTAATAAACAAATTAGTTCAATTTGAAGAAAATAAACTTGATTTTGAACGAACCCAAAAAGAAAATCGTTTGAAACCATTTGAATGCGATTCGAAGCGCTCCGGTTTTGTTAAATCTCTTACAATGAATTTTGATAAGCTAGCCAAAAGTATTGCTGATGATTACCACAGGAATATAAATTCAAAATCAAATATTAAACGAAATCAAAGTCTTCCTGATGTACTAGAAGGTGCCAAATTTTCTAATACTGACAATATTAATTTTGAGGATTTTAAGTCAATTGAAAATGCTGACGACAATCAAGACGATGGTGGGAAAGGTTCGATTCAAATATTGATGTTGTAATTTCATTTGTTGTTTTTTTTTAATTTTTTTTTTTTTGAATTAATTTCTAATTGCTTTAAAATTTTTAACATAAAATATTTAAATAATATTTGATTTGATAATAGGAAAATAATTAAAAATTTAAGTCACTATTTTAAACTTTCTAGTCTTAAGTCAGAATAAGAATTCATTTCAATGACTATATTTTCAAAACTAAGATATTTCTTGTTTGTGAAAAACCGCTTGCAGAGCAAAAAATAAAAAAAATCCAGAACTAACTTTAAAATACCTGCCGATTTTGAAATTCTTTTTTCCTATTGCTTTTATTTCTTAAGGCTGAAGATGAGCTCGACCTAACTGACGCAAATGAGCGCCACAAATTGTTTGAACTTTCAGAAGAGCTTTAGAATGAGTTCAAACTACTTGTCACACGATTCTATATAAATTATGTTTTTTTTCTCATCGTTGCCCGAGTTTCAATTCTCATATTGGGCATGGAAGTATCAAATTATTTTAATTTGTGATTCTGTAAAATCAAGAAGAAAATCACAAATGAATCGTTCTTTGATTTCGGTCTAATTTTATTTAAATTTTTAAATATGTACTATATTTTGAAGAATAATTTAATTATTTTATCTAAAAGAACTTAACAATGTATTGAATATTTAGAAAAAAAATCGGAATTCAAATTTGCAATATATATAAAAATAAAGTTTGTATTTCTTATATTTAGTGTTAGTGTTCATGGGAAAGTTTTTTAAATGAATTTTTTGGAAGTTACTGCTTAAGAAACTAGATTTACAAGAAACTGAAGTAGAATGTTGATCAGAAAAAATATAAATTTAATTAATTTTTGCACTAAAAGTTATGGCTTTTATTTATTCAAGATTATTTCGAATCTTAGAAGCTTTTATGTCCTAATTAAGATTGCTGAAATTTTTTAATTAAAACAAAAATTTGTTTAAGATAAGACGTTTTAGTTAAGAGTTTTTTTTATGTTTAATTAAATTTATAAGAAAGCTTTGAATAACACACTCATTATTTTTTTTTTAATAGAACTAAGAAACACTTTTATGCATTTCAGCCTTAAGCAAGACTTAAGGAAGCGTTCTCAAAATTTTAAATGTTATTTTGGAATAAATTAAGTTTAAAAAAATTATTTCTTTAAGAAATTACTTCTAATTTCATTTAAGTACATATCTCATTTTGTATAGAAAGTAAGCAATCATTTTTTTATAAATAGTTTCTAAAAAACTAGAAGAAATTTTTAGCAGGATTAACTAAAAGTCTATGGCTTTTTAATTTTTTTATTTTAGATAACCGAAAGGGAAAATCAACATTTAAAGCGGATAATTCAATAAGAAGGGCATGTTCATTAAGTGAATTGAATTTAACAATATCAAAAGGTAAGTTGGATCATCGGAAAATTGATGAAGATTTAGATAGAGTTTGTATTATTATTTTTTGTTAATTAAATATAAAATATCTTCATTGCTACAATGTTAGTATATTACAATTTACAAACAATTATAATTTTTAAAAAGTTGAAAAATCTTTTCACAGAATTAAAATTTTTGAAGATTTTTAAACTTTGTCAGTTAAAAATAAAACACAGTAATAACAAATTTTATTTGAAACATCCAGCGCTTCTGGTTACAAGGTGTTAGTTTAATAGCAATAAATTATAAGTTCATAAGCTAGATGTAATTAAAAATGAACGTATTTTCTATTTTTCATTGATAATTAAATGGCAGTTAAAATAATTTCTAATTCATAAAATTTGAACACATTTGAACTCTTGCAGAAAGCTAATAATTTTATAGATAGAAATAAATAGTAATTATATATTACATGTAGTATGCATTTAAGTAATTTCCATTTTTTTAGGAAATAGTAAGCCAGTTAACAGTAAAAGTAATTTATCGAGTAGGCGGAAGTACTCTAACGGTATTTTTGTAATAATTTTAATTGAAACATTATAATAAAAGAAACCAATTTCAGATATAATACAAGATGATTCTAGTTCAGAGGAAACGATGAGTCGAATAAACCCAAATGGGAAGCCAATAGTACCGCCAAGACCAAAAAGCTTAAATCCAGATCTTAGATCTACTTCAGTTCGATTTAAAGAGAATTCTGATTCATATAATTTCAAATCGGAAATTGATACTCAATGTAAGTTTAATAAATTCAAAATTAAAAAAAATAATTTTTTAAATGGTCAAAAATAAGTTTTAAACATAACATCAAATTTTTAATATTTATAGCAACTTCTCAATTATGCACAGATATTATAAACATGTTAAATACGACAACTAATGCAGTTTTAAAATTGCACACAAAACTAAAGATTAATGAACAAGCTACAACAAATCAAAATAATACACTGATGATTAAAGAACTGGAAAATGCAGTTATTATGACGCAAAATATGTTGACCAGAGTAACAAACAATGACATGTAAGTTTTAAAATTTAACTGATTCAAAATAATATTTTCTTTAAAAAGCTTGTGCGATGCAAGAATTTACAGCATTTAAGAAAGATATAACATATAAATTTACGTTTTCGATTCAAATTTTGTTATTTGAATTCAATTACTTATTTTGAAAATATTTTATAAAATATTGTGATCATAAAGTTGAAGTTAATCTATTTTCATAATTTCAAATATAATTAATTATTCAAATATCCATATTAGCTTTTTAATTATTTTAGAATTAGAATTTAAAATATTTATGCATTTGAAATGTTTCTTTGTTTTTTAATTCTATTTTCAATTCCTAATTCTTTTTCTTACTATCTGATTTTATAGCAAACCAGATGATATGGATTCATCTCTCGAAAATAATGACTACATTGCAATGATGAATAATTGTGCTGAGATAATAAAAAAAGTTAATAATATGCAAAAATAAAAATAAATTCAATGAAAACAAAGTTTAACAGGAAATAATTTTTAATATAACAATAATTTTAAATATTAATTCATTTTAATAGATTTATTATTGAAAAAAAAAAATTCCTTATTATAGTATAAATTATAAAATGTAAATTAATTAATACAAAAAAGACAAAACTTTAAAAGCCGTCTAATTTTTTTTTAAGTTACACAAATAAAATAATTACAAATTTGAAAGAATCTAAATCCTAACATTGTTCACTAATATTTTAATTATAAACAAAATTATAAAATTTAAAATTAATACTAGTATAAAGTTCTTCTGTAATAAAAACAAAGTCGAAAAATATGTATTTTAACAATAATAAATAAATATTTAAAATTTTATTTATTGTATTTTATTAATTATAAATTATGGATTCAAAAAAATAATAAGTATACATGCTGTCGTAAGTACACAATCAGTATATAAAATTGATAATGGAAAATTTCGCTAACTTTAGCTGACACTGGAATGAAAAAAATGTTTCGAATAAAAGTAAATCAGATCAAAGAAAAGGACGATTATAAAAACATATCCTTAGATTCAGATTATTTTTAATTTAAAATTTTTTTACATATTTCTGATGTGCCCACCAGCCATCTAATTCCATTATTAAATTTGAATTTATGAAATCCTCTTCTTAATACAGCAATTTCTAAGGAATAAATATAACTAAACTGCCACAACAACATAACGCTTGAATTACTTTTATCTTATTTATAATAAAAGTATACAAAAAATTTTCATTCATTCCCTGTCTTTTTGTTAAATTTCTTCATTATTATACATATAATATAGTGAAATAATATTCAAATTGGAATTATTTCTTTTAAAATATTCTCATGCCACAAAAACATATTGTTCACAGGTGTTAATTCATGAACGATGTGTATTTATCACCTTAGTACTTTTTTTTTATCAGTCATAAATCAGATACAAAATTAAAATGTTTATGTACAATAATGAACAACTTACAAGAGAGCTCCCTTTAATTCAAAATTAGTGAACTTTGATAAATTGATCCAAATTATACAGGGGTGACTGATTAATATTAGCAGGAGATAAAAATTAAGTATAAATTTATAGATACGGTATAAAATTTATTCTTTAAAATTTTCATTCATAAAATAATTTTTTTTTTTCACATTTTCCTTTTTTAACATTATCCATATCTAATGGATTTTTTTTTCAATAAAATAAAATAACTGAATTAAAATGCTATTAAATTCTATAAAATAGCCTTAATATCTCCTATAGAAGTGCGGATTATTTTTTAAAACTTTTTTTTTGTCTCAAAAACATATGAAATATTGTACATATTTCTATATTATTACTTTAACGGTTGACATATTTTCATGAAAAGTACTATTGAAAAAAAAGAAGTTAAATAACTTTTCAATCTAGTTGAGCATGAGAGATTTTTAATTCCTTGCAAATGGTGGTGCTATGAAAAGAATCGTATAGGTAATTTTAATTTGTAGACAGGAAAATAAAATTATTTTTTATTTACAAACTACATACATTTTTTTGCCTTCTCAATATTTCGTTGTAACTTTCATAATTTTAGTGTGATTTTTTAGATTATTTCAATATATTCTGCAATTATAGACATTAATAAAGAACAATAAATAATTGAGTCAATTTTATTGAAAACATTTAGCTATATATATAAATATGGCGATAGTATTAAAAAAGGACTGACAATTTTTTTAGTCACAAAATTAGGAATAAAATTGTATTGATAGTTTGGTTAATTTGTTTCAAATCGTTGATGGTTTCGATATTGAGAATAATAGTATTTGAATACACTGACTATTATTTAATTACGGTTCAGATAACATTGTGCATAAAATATACATATAACTTTATAAAACGTTAAAGTTTGTTAAATAAGTCGTACACTTGCACTCAAGTTAATGAAATAGTTAATAAGAAACTATTATACAATGTAATTATTAATTTTACCGACTCTCTAAGTATATGAATTTAAGTTAATATATATACGTAGTTAAACAAATAAATTAAGTTTTAACAAGCTTTAACCTTTTATAAATAAATATGTTTATTTTATGCACAATGTATGTGAATCATGACTAGAACAAATTTGTCTTGACTCTTTATACAGTGTTATCTTTGAACGGAAATAAATAAAATTTTACTGCGGTCGGTCGGTTGTAATAAAAACAAACAATAAAAAGGGATAATAAAATAAAATTATTTAAAAATATAAAAAAAAAAAAAATTGTTAAAGTACGATTTAAAGGTCAGTTCACTCACTAGAGACATTCCTTTTAATGAACAAATATTATTTTACATCGTTACTTTCTAATTTAAACTTTTTAATTAATTTATCATGTAATGCGTAAATTTAGCGCTAGATTTGAGGTAGAAATAATGTTAATATGCTTTAATGATAAAACAATCAAAATGTTTGGTTCGGCGATGTTCAGATTCTTATTCGAAAATCAAAGTATTTTATTTAAAATCGGAATGGAGCCACTCAAACTTAAACCTAGATGTAAAACTCACCAAAATAATATCTTAAGAACTATGTAAGTCCAGTATAAATTAATCTCAGTTTAATTTTAATTAAGTAAAAAACAGTACCTAGTCATTTATTTAATGCCTTCAGTCATTTAAATTAAAAAAAAAAATCTCAAGCTAAAATGAACAATCGATTTTAACAAACTAAACCTTTTTCATGGTATTTAATATCTTAAAAATGTATTTCATTGAAGGGGGTTAAAAAAAATAATTATAATAAATTAGAAGTGGGATAGTTTTTTTTTTTTTAACATTATACTTTATAATATTATTATGTAAAACATTTATCTATGCTAATGTAATGAATTTTATATATATACGTAAGTTTGCGAAAGTGTATATATATCCTTTTTTGTATAACAAAAAAGGATATATGGTTAACTAACGCTCTGTCTGCACTTTAAAAGTTTGCGTCAATAAGAATGTTATCTCCCAAAAATAAAGAGATTTATTAAGTAAACACTTGACAAACACTACTATCAAATACATTAAGTTTTGTTTTAAAATATTTGTTATGCCCAAATAGTATACATTTTTTCTCTCAAAATAATTTTGAGTAGGAACAAATGGTACTGAGTTTTAGAATCTTTTTTTTAACAGTGTTTACGATCAATTTTAAACATTCTATTAAATGAGTATTTTGGTATACCTACTAACAAAAATAGTAGATTTAAGTAATTTCTGTTTTATTATGTAATAGGAATTGATAAATAAATAGAAAACAGTTAACATTAACTGGACTTAAAATAAATGTTTATAGATTTTTTAGAACAATTTGAATAAAGATTTTATATCTTTCGGCTGGATAATGCGCCGGAAAAAACTTCAATACTTATAATTTGAAATCAAAAACTAAAATTTAAATATTATATAATTATAATATATAGTGATAGAAACCACAAATTTCCCTCAACCTGGGCTGACGTCCGTTGTTAATATACGAATATACCTTTACTCGTCGCTGGTCAATTTTTTATAATAATAATTCTGGTATTGTGAATTTTTTTCTCGTTTGGAAACCTTGTACTTGAACTCCGAGACGGTGCTACCGTAGGTTTATTAATAATGTTTTTAATTTAAAATAGTTATTAAAAATTGAATTATTTGGTGCTAACAATGTTTGGAAATTAACGGTTGAGTAAGCTTACAAGCAATTTCTTATTGCCATTTCAAAGTGTTATCTTGATTCTCAATCCCTTTGAATTTATTTTATTATTATTTAACACAATTGCTCACACCAAAGTTATTTACATTACGTACACCGTATACATACTTACTTTTTTTTAAAAAATATTTTACTTTATTTAAGTTATTGAATATGTAATTAAAGTTTATTTAACAGAAGGTATCGATGTTGCAAAAGACCGCATCTTTTTTTCATACAATCTTAGACTGCAAAGTTTTTTCATATTAAGATATTTAATCAAGTTATGATCCAAACCAAATTTTAAACTAATAATTTTATAACGATATTGTAAGCAATAATATTTTAGTTTACAAATTCACACTCATATTACTGGGAGCCAAAACATAATTTTTTTTTTTTTCAATTATATATACTCTGACCATATATTTGTCCTATTAAATAAAGGATTAATTCAGGACATTTTAAGTTTTTGCAAATAAATTTTTAAAATGTAATTCAGTTGATCCTATGGTCTTATTTTGTGTGGCTTTGATGCTAATTATTAGTACAATAAAAAAAATTTAAACAAATAAATAATTTATTGATGTAGTTAAAACTATTTGCCAAATAGATTCGCTCAAATACCGATTAAAGGTGTAAAAGTCTTCACTTTTTTCGGCGAAGTGCAATAACTCATCGGTACTTAACTCATCGGTCGATTTTGGATAAGTTATATCCATTTTAACTCATCCGAAAATTGGCCGATGAGTTATATCCTTTGGAATGACATAACTCATCCACCTCAATGCTTATTTGTGACAAACACTACGGTACTTATTCCTTGGCCGATGATTGGCCCCATTTTTGTGTTAGCAGTAGAGGGAGTGTCCCAGAACGAGAAAAGGGGGCGGAGGGTGAGGGCTGCGGGCGGGCGGACTGGTGGTTGGTCACTGACCAACCACCAGTCCGCCCGCCCGCAGCCCTCACCCTCCGACCCCTTCTCGCGTTCTGGGACACTCCCAATACTGCTAACACAAAAATGGGGCCAATCAGGTCGGTAAATGCAATGTATTTATCTTATCGGCCAATGAGTAAATACCCAAGTTTTTGTCACAAATCACAAATAAGCATTGAGTTGGATGAGTTATGTCATTCCAAAGGATATAACTCATCGGCCAATTTTCGGATGAGTTAAAATGGATATAACTTATCCAAAATCGACCGATGAGTTAAGTACCGATGAGTTATTGCGCGGACCCCTTTTTTCTTATAATCCTTTTTCTAAATCTATCAAATAAAATTAATAAGTATAATAAAACTAAAATTTATTGTAATTTGAAATTTTTTGATTTATTTTTTTTTTAAAACACTATTTTTTCTTTTCATAATATATAATCCGTATATCAAGTAGGTGTATAATCATAGGTACTTATAATTTTAATTAACATCAATTCATTCTTATATTTTTAATTAAATTAGAACCAATTACTACTAATAATACTCTAGAATTAATTTTTATGTGTACGATATTGTGTAAATATATATTACAAGGACCAACAACATTCAAGTACATTAAGTGATTAAGAACCAAAAAGTAAAACTAATAATATGATGTAACTAAAAGATAATTTTATGTGAAATTTGTTATATGTGCACGATGTACAATATTATAATATTTTAATTTACATATTCACACTCATATTACTTGGACCAAAAATATCAATTTTTTTTCTATTATATTTATATATAGTAAGTATAATATATCATTTATAGTTTTATATTATTTTATTAAAAATTATTTAAAAAACCATTTTCTTTTTTGATTGAGAAATATTTATGTTACTACTAGGTATAAATAACTGAATTAAGGAATTTATTTTGCTCATGTACGGGTTTAGTCTTCATCTTCAAGAACTCTTTTTAGTTTAATAATTTGGATTTGAAATCTTTGAATTTCATGGTTTTTTGTGAAATAATTTTCGGTTGTTCAACTTACGAATTTTTATTCCAGGACTTGAAATTAATAGTTACGAGTACGGCTATAAAAAAATAGTTAGTTTGTAAGTAATTTAATTAGTTAACAATTTCAAGTAGGTAGTAGAAAATATTCTTGGTTGAAGGATTGTTTAAATTAGGATTGCATGTAATGTGTATATTATGCACGCACTTATTTCTGTAATAAGAAATAAGTGCGTGCATAATATACACATTACATGCAATCCTAATTTAAACAATCCTTCAACCAAGAATATTTTCTACTACCTACTTGAAATTGTTAACTAAAAAATCTAAAATTTCGAAATTAGAATGATTTTAGTTTTACTGATTTTAGCAAAAAAAAAGGTATATACAAAGTTTTGTTTCATTTGTGTACAATGATTTTACTTTTGTTCTTTACCCACGATTTTCAACTTTTTTCGTATCACAATTCAAAATAAAAATAACCAATTTTTGGCCAAGAAATAATAACGCCATTTTAAAAAATCGACTTACATAGTATGTAATGTACATAATGTATACATTTTATGAGAAAAAATTTTTTTTTACATTAAATCATTAACAACGTTGCATTCTCATAATTTCCATTAATATATCATTTATACCTAGATATCTATTTTTTTCAATCAACAATGCTTGTATAATACATGCACCAGAGTTATTTAAAAATGAAAATCAGATTTTAGTGTAAGTTTATTATAAACGCCAAATTAAATATTAATTTACAAAAGAAATGTGATAAGAGTATAAATGAAATTAGTAATTGAAATCTATAAAGGTGGTTTTTCCATATTCTATTTACTCTTATCATTTCAATCTTTCCTAATTTATTACTGAAAAATAAAAAAAATATTTTCATACTTTACTAATGAACTAAATAAATTTGGTTATTCATTCTTTTATTTACTCTTACTTTTATATAGAAAAGTTCACGTAATCCTGTTCGATTAATTGATTAATTAATGATATTTTAAAGTTTGATAATCTTAAAATATTTGGTCCTAACAATATTTGTAAATTTTTTATAAAATTATATATTATGTTGAAAAAACTTGCACACAAATCCCTCTAAATTTATAAACTTTTATTATTTTACACAATTTCGCACTTCCACCGAAGTTATTTACAATATTTACTTTTTATTGAATATTTGTTCATATAAATTGAATTTTAAACCATTTTATTGAATATTTGTTCATATAAATGAATTTTAACCCATTTTATTAAATTTTTGTTCAAATAAATCGAATTTCGAACCATTTTACTGAATTTTTTTTAATATAATAATTCGAATTTTATACATTATTTGAACCAGAACGATTAATCTCAAATTTTGTATGCATACATCACACTATTATGATAATAATGTTAGTTTTAGTAAATACAATTTTAAGTTATTGACAACGATATGTGCAAATTAAATATGTAGGACTGCATCAGTTAAAAAGTTTGGTATAAAATTGTATAAACTAAAAATGATCTTTTATAATTTGAAAGAAAGTCTCTGTACTAATCCTAACGTATATTCTTTGATGGGCGGGAAGAGAAATATAAGTAAATCTTTATCCAGCTGAAAAAGTCGTATAAGGTGTTCTATAAGATAACGATTTTGGATAAAAATTGACTTATACTCCTCTCAAGGAATTATTCTTATACCAAATCTTTAATAAACTTAAAAAAAAAATTATAATGACGGAAAATAAATACATATAAAGTTATCACTTTTTTCTTAAACAAATAATTATGGTTTTCTTTTTGAATGCGGCATTTATAACAAACTTTTTCTAGTTTACTCAAATATTTGTTTTTAATAAATAATAATATTTTTATGATTCTTTTTTGTTTATTGTATTTTTATAACCTTAAGGCGTAACATTGACTACTGAAACGTTATCCTTTTTAATTTTTCATGTATCTGTACTATAAAACTGTCAAAAAACTTTCGCTATAAAAGGAGTGGTTTCGATACGTTGATGATGTTCACTTAGATGAACATATGAAGTGGTGGGAAATTCTTTTCTAATTGATTGTTGTTGTTGCTGTTGTTGTTGTTGTTGTTGTTGTTGCGGATGTTGTTGTTGTTGTTGTTGTTGTTGCTGCTGCTGATGTTGTTGTCTATTTTCATGTAAATGTGTTGGATTACGATGCGCATGCCATGAATTATTATCACTGGAAATATCTTTGGTAATTGTGGTTGCAAATGCCATTTGAGAATGTGATGTTGTGATGTTTTGACGATTAGACGTTCCACTATTATTTTCATGTAATTTTCTAACATGTTTCTTT
Source organism: Hybos culiciformis (assembly GCA_964007475.1). Classification (NCBI taxonomy): domain Eukaryota; kingdom Metazoa; phylum Arthropoda; class Insecta; order Diptera; family Hybotidae; genus Hybos; species Hybos culiciformis. The sequence continues at coordinate 144,841,199 of OZ023273.1, read as the reverse complement.
AAATCAAAATTTCTACAAAATCCTTTTGCACATATCTTACAGGTAAAAGGTTTTTTTTCATTATGAGTATGCATATGAAAAGTTAAATTATAAACCTGCAATTAAATAGATAAAGCATAATTTAAATATAAATATGTGTACATAAAAAGAAGAAATTTATATTTAAACAAAAACATTAACATTATATTTTTTTTTCTCATCTAAAAATTTTTCAGAAGGAAAGAATTTTAAATTCTCTTAGTCAATCAACTTTTTTATTAATGAAAAATTCGCAAATTTTAAAATTTAAAGGATTGCATTTTTTTTTTAATACAGAATCCAAACATGGTCATGGTCATAGTCCAATAAAAGGACTGAACATGTTAGATTTTATCTCCCTCTAGAGTTTGATGATTTGGGCCGAAGTGTATCCGGTGACTTTAAGTCGTTTTGAAATGGACATAAAGTCAAGGCTAAATAAATTAAAATAACAAATACTTCGTTCATTAGTTATGTTGTATTTCTGCACACATTATTTTGAACTAAAAAAAAAATTACAATTTTTAAATATATGATCTTCGGAAAAGGACAAAAAATAATTGTTAGTTTATTTTCAATATATTTAGTTTCGAAAAAAAAGGGAAAAGTTAAAGAAACATTTTAGTTTGTGAGTTTATAAAATTTACCTATATTTGGATTAGTTTAATAAGATTAAAAACTAAAAAACTACAATTTTTTTTCAACTTTTCGCTTTTTTTCCGAAACTAAATAGGTATATGACTTAAAAAGGAACAACAAAATTTTTTTTTAATTTTTAGTCCTTTTCTGAAAACTACATATTTAAAAATTATAATTTTTTTTTATAATTTTTGGTACATATTTATATTTGAAATACATTTGTTTTGTTTTCCAAAATTTCACTAGATTGATGTCCTTTTTCATTGAAAAAAATTATGACTTTCTTTACATCAAGTTAAAAACTGTCATAAATCGAATTAATATAATTGAATCCGTGAATCTTAGTAAAAAAGGTTAATCGCAATACCTTCCTTGATACACATTGCAATACGTTGTTCTTGTACAATGAAGTTGAAAAACAAAAATGAGAAACTCCACAAAATATTAATACAAAAAAATACCTATTAAGAGAATTAGTAATATTTCGAAATGTTAATCGACTGCTAAATGCTTTATCGGTATTTTTGTCATATGTACTATATTTTCGATTCATTATTATTTTTGATTTAGTTTTTATTAATAAATTTGTGATTAATTTAGCATTTAAAGTTTTTTGAATGAATATTTTAATCATTGAATATCTTATTCGTATAACTAAATTTTATTTTTTGATACTGTATTTACACTTAATTAAGTTCAGTTTATTAAATACAACACTTCGAAATTGTTTCAATTAAGCTTATTTCTTTATTATTTATTATTATTTAACTCGAATGTATTTAGCCAAAATAAATTTACTTATTTTTTCTTACCTGATGAAAGGCTTTATTACAGATACTACATTTATATTGTTTTTCGCCACTATGAGTTAGCCTATGATTTTTATAATTCCCTTTTTGATGAAATCCTTTTCCACAATATTCGCATACAAAAGGTTTATATCTGAAACGAATAGTTAAAACTTTAAAAATTGATTTATGCATATCAATTCTTAGTTACTTAAATTTTAACAATCAAACTTATTTCACGGTCTATCTTAAAAAATAAAGGCAGATATAGATTGTGTTTTTTTTTCAAGCAAAAATTTCTCATTTCGACATATTTATTATTATAAATGACAGTATATAATGCCATTCCTTCTCATGGTTTTTTTTAATTGATTTTTAAAATAATTACCCATCTACACCATATAAATAATAAAACTAGTTTTAAAAATTTCAATTTTTATAGTCAACTTATAGTTATTAGGTCAATAAAAAAAACATTTTTTTTAGATTAATAATTTGTCAGACTATTTAAGTTTGTTGTGAATAAAATTATCGTATATATTGGTAAGTAACTAAGTTTTAATATTCTAGAAATTTGTGTGAAAAGAATGCTATAAATTAGTTACAATTTTTTTTACCCATTATGAATTCTGCTATGTGTATTTAAAGTTGATGATCTGTTAAATGATTTTCCACAGATACCACATTTATGAGGCTTCTCCGATGTGTGTATTATTTTATGCCGACATAATGTTGAAGCTTGTCTAAAACCTGTCAAAAATATATTTTTTCAATAAATACAATTTTATATTAAAATTTATTGAGTAGTAATTTTTCGAATTCGAATTGATACAAAACGGTAAAATAGATTTTATGACTATTAAAATCCTTTATAGTAAAATAATGTAGTACTCCCAAAAAGCTGTCAAACTCTGGTCTATTAATTTTAAATTAAAGATCGTTCAAGGATATTATACATTTTTGATGATTGATTTTACATTTTAATTTGAGGCAATTTTGTTTTATACTCAAAAAACATAACAAGATTAAAAAAATGTATTTTAAATATTAATTTTTATTTTGATGTAAAAAATTAAGTACATACTTCATAGAAATACCGTCGGCTAATTCGTAAATTAAATTTTTGTTTTTAAATAAATGTATAAACTTTTTAAATAATAACTTACCTTTTCCACAAATTTTACAAATAAATGGTCGTGCTCCTGTATGAACTGGCATATGCCTTGTTAAATTATAATGTGCACTAAATACTTTTCCACATTCTAAACATGAAAAAGTTTTCTGTTTTGTTGGTGAATTTGTAGCTGTATTAGAGGATATTGTTGAACCGGAACCAGCTGCTATTAAATCATTTCCATCATTACGTTTAGAGGTTTTCTTATTTAATAAAATTACATTTGAAGAGCTTTTATTATTACTATTTTCTAATAAATTTAAATTTCTTTTTGATTGATTTTGTTGAAATTGTATCACGGATGAGCTAAAACTAGATAATTGTAATGTTCGTATTGAATTAGTTGTATTTAATAATGAATTTGTTGTTTGATGATGCGTTAATGCAGCATATTGTGCAGCAGCTGCTGCACACATTATTTGACCAGGATAATACAATAAAGGATATTGTGATAGTAAATCGTGTTGTTGTTGACTAAATTGATGTACTGACGTTGGGACATATTTTTTAAATGCTGAATCATAAATTCCTGTTTCATCTACATTATTTACATTTTGTATTTTATCCGATTGTCGACTATCTTCGTCGGCATTAATTATTGGACTAGGTGAACGTGTTTCTGGTGTTGGTATTGGTTTCGAGGAACATTTTTCATCGGGTTCCATTATTTTTGCTATAGAAAATTTTAAAGGACATGATCGAGTTGAAAATGTTGTTGTTTCCGAATTAATAGTCATTGTTTGATTTGCAGCCTCAACTTTTGGACTTTTTGAAATAGGTAGCATTGCTGTTACTTCCGGTGGACTAAAACTTTGTATATCACTATAGTTCTGAAATAAAATTATTATAAAATATTTAGAAATGGTTATGGTTTAAAAACCGATTTTTTTTTATTAGAATAGTATTAGGAACACTATTTTTGAGGACACAATTCTTATTAACTCGTAAAGTAATTTGTCTGTATATTTCTTTACTATTTTCGACACTCTCGTAGACCCACTTTTCGTCATCACAGCGAGCTGAAATTTGGCACACAGGTTCATGTCGCGTGAGAATTGAAGCTATCAAAATTTGAAGCGGAAATTTCCATGGAAAACCCGGAAAATCGGAAAAATCATTTGAAAATTTGGTACAAATTTGAGTAGTGATAAATCCGTTTTAGGAAAAATGCAAAGTTTTCTGAATTTTCCGAAAAAATTTTCCGGAATTTTCCGACTTTTCCGGAAAATTTTCCGGTAAAAAAGCTTTCTAAATTATGCAGGATTAAGTTCCCTATCAACTGGCATCATTACTTTCTCTCCGACAATGGTGAAAACTTACAGAAAAAATCGAAGAAAATTCATGTAAAACGCTTTTCCGGAGTTTTTCCGACTAAGGAAGCGTTTGAGCGTTTTGCAACCTGAGACAAAGTTATAGAGCGAAATGAGTTGCATAAAGTTGCTTTTGCAGAAAACTTCATGGAAAACCGAAAAAGCGGAAAAATCATCGGAAAAATTTTCATCGATATGATTAGTCATAAAATTGTTTTCAAACATCCATGCAGCACATAATAACAATTTAGTTAACGTGAAAAAGGCAGAAAATAAAAATAAGTTAAAAACGAGTTCTCCAAAAAACTGAGGCCAGACCGCATGAAAAGGTAGAAAATAACTTTTTCTTCACACACAGAGGTGGACTCAGATTTTTTGATTGGGACATTTCTCTTGAATATTCTTTGTCTTCATGAATCAAATCACTTACGTCCCAATCAAAAAATCTGAGTCCACCTCTGTGTGTGAAGAAAAAGTTATTTTCTACTTTTTCAAGCGGCCTGGCCTCAGTTTTTTGAAAAACTCGTTTTTAACTTATTTTTTATGTTTAGAAAGTAGTTATTTAAGATTCTAATTTTATGATTATGAAATAATAAAATGAACGAATAATTTTAATTTAATAGGGATGTGTACAATTCTAATTCATTAAATCCTTTAAATTTTTATCTGAATTATTTACAATTGCGAACTTAATAAATATAAGTTATAAAAAAAAAGTATTTTGATAATCGATACTATTTAAAGTGTGTAGATTTGATATAGCAAACTATAAATATTCACGAAACTTTATATGCAACTTTAAATTTTAGTAATAAAACGATTAATAAAACTTTTCCTAATAATTGTATAAGGAATAATTTTATTTCAACGTGGCGACCCATCATTCATTAAATTTCTTTTTTTCCTATATATAAATTTTAATTTTACAATCTTTAAAAATGCATTCATTGCACATTTTATGAACTCAAAAAAAATTTGTTCATTTTATTTTCTTAATTTTTCAAGATCGTTTCAAATGAATGAAAATGTCTTTTTTTTTTTTTGTATTCTTGCGGTTAGAGATTTTTCCTTTTTCTTTAATTTAACATCATATATATAAAATTTTCCACCCAATCTGCGTTAAATTATTAAAACATGGCTTTTGTCTCACCATATGAATAAAATTTTTATAGAAAAAAAAATTCAAAAAAAAAGAAGTAAAATGAAAAAAAAACCAATTAAAAATAAAATGTTTTAAAACATGAAAAATTAAAGAAAATAATAATATTTTCTTCATATTATATATGAATTTACCGCATATGATTGTTTTGCAAATAAACAAAACAAAACAAATACGTGACATTTGTATAGCAAAAGCAAAAGCTTCAGATAAACAAAAAAAAAAATAGAACTCTTGGGAGTTTTTAATTCTTCTCAGTTTACATAGAAATTCGCTAAAATATTCAAAGAAAAATTTGAACATCAATAAATTTCGTAGATTTTAATATTTTTTCTTGAATTTAAATAATTTTTGAAGTTTCAACCATGACTAAAGATTTCATTAAAGTTATTAAAAAAAACTATAATTTGAAAACTTTCTCTTAAGATATCCCTTAATCTAAAAATCACATTATTTTTGAGAACACATTGCTTGTAGGTTCAATTCAATAATAAGCCTAAAATTTTATATTACTCAATTGTTTCTAATACGAAATATTTATATCAGTTTAACAATGATATTATTATTTATTTTTTTTTTAATTTATCCTATTCGAATCCTTAATTCAGAATTTCTTATATTTTTTATTTTTTACAAATCTATACAATATTGACAATTGTCGTGAAAAATGCTTTAAAACATTTTACAAGGAAAACAAATTCTTTTGTTTTATCCCCTTTTTTTATTTTAACAGGAAAACTCCTTTTTTTTTTAAATAATTTATGAATTAAAAAAAAATTTCATATTAACTTCAAAGTTACTATACTACTCTATTTACGAAGCACTTAAAAAAATTTAAATTCACTGAGACAAAACAAAATTATTATTAACGTAAAACAGTTTGTTTTAATTTATTTCTGAAATGTAAAATAATATCTTAATCAAGGTGTAATTTCTTGAAAAAATTACTATTGTAAACTATTGAGTGTTGAACCTTATAATATAACAAATAAAATGTTTAGTTCTTGTGCAAGCGCGAATTTTTCAATTTCCAGGGAGGAAAGGAATCATGTTAATATTATGGAAGTTATTTAAATGGGCATTTATCTAAAACTTAATTTCTTGATATTTACTTGAGTTTTAAAAGTCATATTTTATCCCAATATTTAGGAAAAATTCTCTGGGAAAACACGCTTAAAAATTGAGTAGAAAAATAGGATAAGAAATTAAAAATTTATTCCTACTAGTCCTATGTGCCAGACCCGAAAGATAAATATAAATTAAATTGCTGCAAGAGAAATGAAATATAATAATTAACTATTATACACGGCGATATTCCTCATGGTTTCGGGATTCATTGCATCCATTATTGCTCTTGTAATAAGTAAATAATAATTTTTAGTTGTTTGTTTTAGCGAGGTTCGAATAAATTGTATGAAAAGAATTTTTGTTCCATTTCAAATCCTATTTAATTCCTACATTTCGTTTCTGTTTTTAAAACTTCTTCAGAGCCAAAACTACATACATACTTTAATTATAAATATAAAGCATCAGTAATTATTTTTACATTAAAAAAATAAACAAATTTTCCCTATCTATATAATATTTTTGTACCTAAATTTTTTATGATTGATAGTTGATAAAATATGGGGTAGAGGTTTTGTAGCCAGCTTAGGATAGATGTGTCCATTCGTGGGTACAATTTGTGGTTCGATTTGTGTAAAATTTTTCACGGTAATAATATTTTAATACGAAATAAGTTCTGTGTCTTCCAATTTATTTTCTATTTACTGCATCCCATAGAATTTGAATTGCAATTTATATAATACGACTTTTTTTTTTTTTGTTTTGTTTCAAGCAATTGAATTGTGGTGTTTGCGAAAATCTTATTAAAAAGTCGTACCAGCCAGCCCTTTCGATTTTTTTATATATATATAATTATATACATATTTATGCACTGTACTCATATAAATATCGTATTTATGAAATACAAAAAATATTATGAAAAACATAGGTATTATGTAAAACACTTAAATTAATTTTTCGATTTTAAATAAATATTCTGGAGACAATAAATAAATATAATAATAATAAAATAAAAATGAAAGAAAATAATAAATTGAAATCGAAAATAAAAAAAAAGTCGTACCAACCTACTTGAAGAAAAACAATAATAAATAAAAATATGTACATATATATAAAAAAAATATTATGAATTTTGGTAAATTAAAAAAGCATAAGCTTTTTGAATTTATTGAAATTTTGTAAATAAATAAAAATATAAATTTATTTTTTTTTTTTTCTCATTTCAATTTCTTTTCTTTTTTTTTTCAATATGTTGTTATGCAGAAATTTATTGAAGCAGAAGAAAAATTTGATTTTTATTTATATTTATATAGGTATATATATATATTTTTTGTTTTGTTAAATAAAATCATTAATATATTTTCCAACCGTTATTAAAAACTTTTCTTCAGGATTTGATGATTTTCTTGGCAAAAAATTAAAAAAGGGTAACCTTTGTTATTGGCGGTGATGGATCTACACGGGGTATTCGTGCAATATGGCGCACAACGCGATTTACTAAGTGGGTGGTTTTGTTTTGAATAAGATTTTTTCTTTCAATTTTTTTTTTCTTTTAAATTGAAAATATTGTTTTGGGATGTCTGTTATGAAAATTATGGAACTTTTAAATATTCCAGCTATAGGTGTATTATGTATTTAACTTTTATTTTTGTTACGAAAAAAAAATATTTTCGAAGTATACCTAAGTTCTTTTTTTTTTTAAATTTAATAGCAGAATTTCCAAAAAAAAATATCAATCAAACGAATGAATGCCTAAAACTATTGTGATAAAAGAATAATCCATATTTACAACAGAGCTCTGTCACAATATTTTGTGTGTACGTTTACACAGCATTTCATAAAGCCGCAGTAATTTTATACAAATTTTACAAAACTCTGCAGGGTAAGGATTTCTGAGTCTAAAATTTTGAATTCCTCTTACAGTTACGAGCAATAAAATAGAATCATACTTAAAGTTCGTTTGAAATCCAAAAATTAATCCCAGGTATTCTACAAAAGTACAATGGATTTGGGAATAATTCTCGTAGTATTGTTCGTATAAGTATAAGGTGTAGATAAAGGAAAACATGCAAAAATAACTCTGAGTCGAAGTCTTCAAAACGCTATTCTGGCCTACATTGAGTCAAATATTCCAATTATTTGGAAGTTTCAGCTTCGGGTTTTCCGATAAAGTAACTAGAATATAATATTATTGACGTTATGGCCCAGCCGTCGCAATCTAAGAACTCAAATCTGGTAGAAAACTCGTGGGAGATTATGGAAGATTGCTTATCAAACAGACTAAAAAACAAACAAGGTTTATGGGGTTGCATTGAAAACCGTTCCAACAAGGATTTGCAAGAAATTATTGGTTTTGCGAATTACTCCAGATACTCAGCAGTCTTATCTTATAAAGTCCATTCAACAAAATAATGATATGATAATTCAAAATACCCAAAAAAAAATTGTTTTTAACTTTTGATTAGATAACTCTATTTTATTGCCGGCGTGAATTCTTAGTATTGAGACAATTTAATTTAAAATCTTTATTTCTAATTATAGTTAATTATCTATAAGTTTGCTGCTGTAGTACAAAAAACCACATAACCACCAACACAGTTGGTCTATAAAACAATTTACTATTTAACGATTAATTCATTAGAAAAGTCGTTTAATCTTTAATCACACAAACATAATTTTGTTTACAATCCAAATTTTTGCAAAATATCATTCTCAACTCATGAAAGTTTTAAAGCATTTTATTGGTTGACTTATTAACATTTAACCATAATTAAGCTACATGTTATTTATGTATATTACATTTTACTGCACCTGTAGATATTTTCATTTCACTGTATTATTCCACGCATCCATTTCACAGCGACCATTTGAGCCGCTCTCGTATCTAGTAAAGTGATGTTAAAACTTAATAATTAATTATGTTTCAAATAAAGGTATTCAAATTAACCTGTGAAACATCGTTAAATTAGAATAATTACATTTTTATAATATCTGTATTAATGACATTGGAACAGTTATTAAAGACTGCAAGTTTGGCCTAATCGCCGCTATCTTGATTTATATTCAGAAATTCGGAAAAAATATGGATTTCGAAAGGGTGTGCTTTTGGTTAAATTATGATTACAATAAAAAGATAAACGGCCAATTAAAATTAAAAGTAGCTTAAATAAAGTTTATTTCCGTGAAAGTTTTAAGATAATAGTTAATATTCAAAAAGATAAATAATGAAAGACTAAAGATTTTTTCCTATATTTTACGTAATGCTGTCGATTTTTGCTTGTAAAAGTCCTATTTTAGCAGTGGGAGAGCCAACTATTGAATTAAGTTTATTCAAAAGATTACCCAACGACATCAAACCGGTTGATAATTTCCTAGGATTTGAGAACAAAATATTGAATAATAACAATTAATTAAAAAACTAATTTATAAATTGAAAATTCGACTAATAAATTTAAAAAATATATTTAGTTATGTATACCATATACAGGCCCAGGGAGAGAGGGTCAGGAGGTCTTTTGACATGGGTCTCTTAATTTAGGGAGCCTCCAAAAAACATTTTTTGAAATTAAATAAAACAATCAAAAGTTTATTTCGCACTTTTATCTACACGACAAACAACTAACTGCACAATATTATGATTTCATTCAAGTATTCAATATTATTATTTAAAAATTTTAGTGAAACATTTATTACATATTTTTTGAAGAAAAAATTGGTATAATATTTTTTGATCATGATTTTCTACACAAATAACAATTAATAATTGATATAGAAATTAAAAAAATTTAAAATAGGTACTCCTAAATTTATTGTTTACTCATATACTATATAGGGTCGAATGCCCCTTATTGTTAGTTTAAGGAATTTACGTTGTTTTAAATGCTATTTTAGAGAAGCTACGTAACTATATACAAATGTTGACTTGGGAAAATATAATTTGACCTATTTTAAAGAAATTCTGATCCCCGAATTTACGCTTCCATCAAAAAAATTGTAAAAATTTTACTTTTTTAAAAATATTCCAATTTTACCCACTTATTGTTAGTATGTCCCACTTATTGTTAAAAAATATGCCACATATTGTTAGTCATATTTTTTATGTAATTTTAATCATTATACACAAATAGACTTTATTTTTTTAAATCCATAAATTTTTACATTAGTTAGGAAGGAATCAGTCTAATTCAAACTAATTTTAATAAGTAAAAAAATAATTGTTTATTGGATAAAGGAATGTGGTTCAAAACTTTCGAAATTTGACACGACATCTGACTTAATAATTTCGATTACCACTCTAATATTTTCGATAGCCAATCTACTAATACTACTAATATTTTTTCTGACTCGTGTCCTAAAATTGAATCAATTCCTCCATTTACTTTATATTATATTGGACATTTACCTTTTATTTTAGGTAGGAGAGTAGTGTATGGAACAGGAAATTTCCCAAAAGTACTATCCCACTACTACTAAATTCCCAAAAGTACTATCCAGAATGTATTAAGTAAGTTTAAGGAAGTTCAGAGTGTGGTCAGAAAACAAGGTCAGGAAGAAAAAGCGGTTTTGTCGATAAAAAATTAAAAAAACGCGTCATAGCCGCAATAAAGCGAAACCCTAACTCTTCGGTTAGAGAAGTGGCAAATAAACTTGAAACATCAAAGTCATCTGTCCAAAGAATTAAAGCCCAGGCTGAAATGAGAAGTTTCAAAGTTCGAATTGTTCCAGTTCGGTCCATAGAGCAACATTTGAGGGCAAAAACACGCGCTCGAAAATTGTACAAAAATTTTTAACAAAATTTCCCTGTTGTGTTATGGATGATGGAACTTATAAAGCCGATTTCCAACAAATTCGTGGCCAAGATTTTTATGTTGCTTCTGGTGGGGGAGAAGTTGCAGATAAATTTAAAAATAGAAAACAAGCGAAATTTCCGAAAAAATTCCTAATTTGACATGCTATTTGTTCTTGCGGCTTCAAGTCTAAGCCTTTCGTGACAATTGGAACCATTAATTCTGAAATTTACTTGGAAGAGTGTCTCAAAAAAAGGCTTATTCCATTTATAAAGTCTCATAGCACTCCTACTTTATTTTGGCGAGACTTAGCCACGTGTCATTACAGCAAAACATGTATAAAGTTTTATGAGGAAAACTTCATTAATTTCGTTCCAAAATATGCAAATCCCCCCAAATTGTCCACAGCTATGCCCAATAGAGAGATTTTGGTCGCATGTTAAAAGAAAATTGAAAAAAACAAGAAAAACAACTATCGATATGACTGGATTTAAAAAACAAAACAAAAAAGCATCAGATTCAATAACTTTAAGTCGTGTACAAAGTCTAATGAAAGGCCTAAGAAGAAATGTACGAAAATTTTAATAGAAAATTAAAAAAATTAAAATAAATCCAAATTTTTTTCAAAAAATGTTTAAAATATTTTTCCTTAAATAAACAAAACTAATTTTATTTAAATTTATCTCATTTATTTGTGTTTTTTGATGGTCGGTCTTTTTCTGGGACAGTTCTTAAATGATCGACGCACATCATTGTGGTGGGACCGATCTGTATGACCGTCGCACAGACTTTTATCCCTTTTTTTCTCTGAAACGATAAAATGGCGGTGGTTTTAATATTTTCGTTTGAGTTTTTTTTCTTCATAAATTTTATTTTTAAATTATGGAAAATTAAAATCAAATGTAATGATCTCCAAAAAAAATAAGGGATTTTAGTAGAATTTTTTTTGATAAATTAAAGAAATTTCAGTCATTTATATGCGACTCTCATTAGTATTGCATGCTAGACTTCTCTTCAATCAATCCACTATATGTAACTGATATTTTTTAAATCTGGCAAAAAAGATGTTCCAAAAAAATGATAATAATAAAAGTGTGACGTGACATTTGTCCGCGATAAAATTTGTATGGCAAATTTGTCCGCGATGGAAAATCTTCGCAAAATGACCTTTGTCCAGAATTATAAAATTAATTGGTTTTTTAAAAGAAAAAATTGTCCTGCATAACGGGGAACGGCTGCCTCCCCAGAATTCCCTTAGGGCTTTTCTTCTTGATCGCTTCGCGCACATTTTCTTTAAAGGTGTTTTGTATAGTATTGGCACAACAAAATTGCATTTTTTTTTTTCGAAACTTTCAGCGTCGAAAAAAATGTAATTTTGTAAATAATCGCATACCCCCTTATATAATTAAATTGATATACCTATAATGGTATAGGAGTATATAAAGTTGTGTGATTACAAATCTGGATGCAATCTTATAGCCATTTTTAAGTTGCATGAAAGAAATAATAAATTTTCTAAGCACTGATGTGTGAATATGTATAACGGCGGTCGGCAAACTATGATCCGTGGATCACGGGGTGACCCAAAGCCTCATTTCATGTTACTCGCTTCGAAATTGTAAAGTAATTCCCAAATCAATAAATATATATTTTGTTTACAACAATTGCATATAAAATTGAAAGTTTTTCCAGCAATTGTTTTTGTAAGTCCTTTTTTTTTTTTAAATTGATTTCATATAAAATTGCTACTAACCCCCTATAAGTTTAAAAAATCTATTTTTAGGCGAATTTTACCCACAACCAAAAAAGTTTGTCGACCGCTGATACCATTAGGGTTAATATCTTATGCAATAATTAAAATTAAAACACATATTAATAATTTTTTGTATCAATTTTAAATTTAAAATAATAATTTTTAATTAATATAATTAAAATTAAAATTGAGATTTTTTTTTTCTAACTTATGTTTACACCATATTACTCTATATACCACTATGTATTGTATAAACGTAAACTTTGTATCAATTATACTATATATTATATTGTGGTTATAAAGTTTTTTATAAATAAATTTTACGTACAAATTTAACCATACTGTGGTGATATCCAAAATTTTTTTTAATTAATTTTTGTTTTCTTGTTTAATCCACTTTCAACAAAAAAAAAAAACATAAAAACAACAGTCCTTTATATTCCAAAAGTCCATAAATATGAAATAAAATATTATATTAAAAAACAAAATTTATTATTCGCCACTAAAGTAATTTATAATTTAAGAAAAAAAAAACATTTAATTTTTCTCTTTTTTATTCAATCCCGTAAGTTTTAGTAATTTTTTTTTTTTTTTTAATTATTATTTAAAGAAATTTTTTCTTCTTTATTAATTAATTATTTTTTTTTTCAAATATGAATAATTAATTTTTTTTTTCTCATATAAATACACGGTAAAACAAAAATGTCAAATAAATCATGAAACTCCGCAAACCATCGTTAGATATCAAATGAGAGTAAATTAAATATTATTATTTTTTATTATTATTTTTTTTTTAATAAAATTTGTCAGGAATGAATGACATACAAAAAAAAAATAAATTCTAAAAAAAAAAGAATTAACTGGCACTAAAAATAGCATCTACGGCCATAAAATGCCAGGTTGTAAAATATACAACATGATATAAAAAAAAAAAATAATAATTTCAGCCCTTGAATGACATACATATAAATTTTAATGAGACCAAAAAATATCTCGTATATTACGAAAAAAAAAATAAAAAATTAAGTAAAAATAGCAACCCTAATTTGCAAAATGTTAAGGGCGGAAATAAGTTAGTATTTGTGCAAAAATTTTGTATGTAGTATAAGTATTTGTATAAGTATTTGTATAAGTATTTGTTCATTTCTTTGTTAAAAAAAATTAAATAAAAAAAAATTCAAATACAAAAAAAAATACTATTTTTAAAATCCCGCCCATTTATTTTGTTATTACACAACATAATTTCTATCTTTTTTCTTGTTTTTTTTTTTCTCTTTGTGCGACTCAAAATATTTTTAGTTGTTGAAAAAAAGCACAAAAAAAAAGATTATTTTTGAGATTCATTGAACGACAGCTGCTTGTTGAAGTGCTTAAAGAAATTATAAAAAGGAAAACAATACAACTATAAGCGAATCCATCTAATAGTTTTTTTTTTTGATATTAAAATAAGTTGATCAACCCATAATTACTCTATTCCGACCACAGCAATTCATCTGACCAAAAGAAGACGTCAAGCTAACATATAGATAGTAGATTTAATTTTCGTACATACTGCACAAAAATCAACATCAAAACTATTTTCATTAAAATCAGAATAATGTCGAAGTTATAGACTTTTGTCATCGAACCTTAACCACTATATCTCATGCGATAAATTTCCCACTGATGATTTTCAGTGAAATTTTAATTTTTCTGAATATAAGGGTCATTCTGAATATGAGTGGAGACAAATAGGCAAATACTAATGATGGACGATTTTGGGTCATACTATAGCCCAATGTTACACAAAGTGGTGTCGGTGGTAACGCACTGGAAGTGCCCATACATCAGTATTTTATTAGAAAAATAGTAGATTGTAACATATGTTAAGAAAATTTGTTATTACAACGAGTTGTGTATTTACATAAAAACACTGCACACGCGTCAATACTTATATCACAAGACCGCAGGTCGAGTGATACAAATTGACAAGTGTGCATGTTTTTTGTGTAAATACACAACTTACTAACATATTTTATATACTACTTTAATTCCATGTGAGAGGTAGTTGCAATCTATACATTTGCAATGCAAAAAATAAACAAAAGTTCAAAATGAAGTAAGTAAATAAAATTTACTTAATACGGAAGTGTATAAATAAAATTTACTTAACTAAATAATTACATGTGTATTGACGCATGTAATATACCATTTACTGAGCTAAATTCTACGGTAGTAAATACAACTTACCGAACACATGCACATTAAAATCTTTTTCAACTAAACTCAGGGTTGCCAACTCTTGACCGAGGAAAAACTGGAGAGTTGAAAAAACAAAAAATGTAGATAGAAAAATAGAAAAAATAATAAATTTATAAATTACATTATTGTGCTTCACCCTTAAAAAAATTTAAGAATTTCAAATTCTGAATTACAAATTCCTAATGTATTTTATTAGTGTGATTTAATGTCAAAAAAAAGTTTCGCACGAAAACTTTTTTTTGACATTAAATCACACTAACAAAATACATTACTTTTTTTCACTTTTTTTCTTAAATTTCAAATATTAATGACAAAGCTGCCAGAGTAGGATTTTCTTTAGAGGATTTTATTACATCGGGGCAAAAATTATGAACAAAAAATTATTGTACAAGGAAAATCAATTAGAATGACAGAACTTGAATTTCAAAAATTTTTTTTGTTGTGTGAATTTCAAATACACGCCTCAGCCAGAGAGTGTATTTGAGATTCACAACAACAAAAAAGAATTTGAATTTTACACAACAAAATACATTAGGAATTTGAAATTCAAAATTTGAAATTCTTAAATTTTTTAAGGGTGAAGCACAATTATTATTAACATAAACAAACGAAACATAAAATAAACCGCATATACAAAAATAATTCAAATTAGAATAAAACTTTATAAAAAGTAATATAAAATAAATACAATTATTGAAATTAGAAAAAAATTAGTTAATTAATGAGATCAATTATTTCTTAAAGGTATTAATAACTTTGTTTTGGAACAAATGATACTATAGCTAAATGAATAACAAAGTAAAATGACATCTACTGGTGAATGGCTTATGCGAATTTCTTTTTTACTTTAAAATTATTAATTTTGAAAAAAACTGGTAAAATTTTAAAAAACCTGGAGACTGGAGTTTTAGTTGAAAAACTGGAAACTCCAGGGTAAAACACCCCAGTTGGCATCCCTGACTAAACTATTAGTTTTTTTAATGCAGAATTATCAAAAATTTATTATTAATGAATTCGTTTTTAATTTTTATTTTTTTTTTTAATTTGCCGCATTCGACAAAGTGGATATAATTCGATCTTCACCAATATAAAATCAGAATCCATATTGAGAATTTCAAAATAACAATTATTCTCGATTTTACCGAATTTCTTGATGATTCAATAAAACTGTTTAACGGTCAGATTGTTACGATCAAATTCTAATGAGAAAATTGGATGTATCTACTTTTTTGTACTCAGAATCTAATAACTTTTACTTTTACTAGAATTTAAGTGACATTCATGATTACAATAAGTTTATACAATTATTTTTCAGTTTACTATCATTGATATCATCATTATAATAAAACTGGGTCTGTTGTGAAAAGTTTACTTACTCAGTTCTTTTTGAAAACATTCTAAATACCGTAGAAAGTTTTTTTTTAACGTTATAAAAAGTTAAACATCATTTTTGAGTAGGGAGGGTTTTAGGCACTAATAGTCATAAAATGAACACTGTATCAAATTCAAACAGAATCATACATACATAGTATATTTACATAATGATGTGTACATAAATTTTATATTTTATTATTATATGATGATGGAAGAATATTTATAAAAATTATATCTTTTTTCTTTTTTTTTTTTTTTGACAGGAAAAATAATAATTTTATTTTTAAATTTGTAGGCGAATGGAAGTATAGATATAAGTGGTAAATAATAAAAACAGATATTTATATATATATATATATAATATTGGACTTTATATTAATATTTATAATATAAAAAAAATAAAAATACTTTGTATGTGTAGTGGATAGATACAAGTATATAAGTATTTCAGATATTATTGTATTAAAAAAGTAAATAAAATATTTTTCATGGCAGCTTTTTTTTTATGATAGTAACCTTTTACTTATAATAAAATATAAATAATGAATGAAAAAAAAAACTAAACGAGCAAGAAAAAAAAATTATAAATATATATTTTAAGTTAAGTTTTAAATAAATTTAAAAATTAAATATTTTAACAGGGTGCTCTACTTGAAAAGATCAATTATTGTTTTCCAGCAACCAAGTCGATAATAAATATAATATATTTTTTCAAATTTATTTTAATAAAAAAAAAACACACACAATCATTTTTTAAATATTTTATTATTATAGGGTGAAAAGATTTTTTTTTTTAAATCATGTTGTGCTATAAAAGTTCACTTCACAGATGTTATTACAATAATTATTATTATTTCGTTTTTTTAAATTGGTATACCTATTTATTACCCTTGAAAAAATGAAATTATATTTCAATTTTTTCAAGAAAAGTTAGCCAATTGATATTAAAATTTTTGTAAATTTTCAATAATATCAAAAGAGCAGCCATGTAAACATTATAATGGCCATATGCACAGAGGGAAATAAAAATATTATAAATATATGTACTTTGATTATGATTATAAATAGTATATACAACATTGATATGATTTTCTCAGATTTAATTTTACCTTAGAGTATATAATGAATTAATGAAATCGAAATAATAATCGATTAGAAAAGTATTTCATAAATGATTTCGTGAATCTTAAGAGATCTCAATTTTCGAGTCTGTATTAAAAAACATTTATTTACTTAATAAAATTATATTAAAAATGTTAAGATATCAAAAATGTTTATACAATTTTAATGACATCAAAAGATTATCAATGTAAAACAAATGAAAGCCGTATACACAGAAGGGAATAAAAATATTACTTTGATTTTCTCAGATTTATTAAGTTCTCATTATTATGTATGAAATTAAAGAGGTGAAGGATAATTTTACAAAAAGATACATTCGAAAAAAACAAGGAACGTATAATTATATTTATGTATGAAATTAAAGAGGTTAAGGATAATTTACAAAAAGATGCATTCGAAAAACGAGGATTTTAAAATTAAAATCTTGATTTGAATTGGAATTTGTTTTGCATATTTCTGCATATTTTTGTTTTATTTCCAAGCATGTCTAAATATAATTTATTGTCTTAAAATAATTTTTATTTTAGGGAAAAAACATTCGAAAAAAAATTAATCAATTAAATTAATGAAATTTGTTCAGTTTTATACATATCCTCAATTTTTTACTTCTTATCATATGTATTCTAACATTCGCTTTTTAAATTGCTTATAAAAATGTATACTATCTTTTTTTTTTTTTATTTTTTTTTTTATTATAGAAATATATACCTACTTAAATTTTAGAAATTTCTGTCATATAAGTAGTATTAAGTATTTAATATAGTATAAATGTTTGATTTCTAAAAATATAATATTAAATTAATTAAATTTATATAGAAGTTTTTATTTTGAATAACGTGTCAGCATCCTTTAGTAACTCCAGAGTTAATTTGTAATCAAAATTACAAGATAATAGTGTAGGTAATTTCTAATATTTTATGATCAGTAATATCATGTTAGAAAAACTAATTTATCTATTATTTCAAGACAATAACTTTTCTATCGTTTTTGTCACTTTTGATTTAAAAAAAAAAAATTAAACATCAGAAAATAGGTATTATATATTATATAGTTTGCTATTTACATCCAAATGCCTTCACTTAAAAGTTTTCAACAAGCGTCTTCTTCGGAGTGTTTCAATAAGTGAATATATCTGTGGAACTAAAATACGTTCATAAATCATAAATACTATTTATGTCCAAGTTTATGAATGAGAATTTTTTTATTTTAATTTTGAAAGAAAAAGAAAATTTTTTTTTGCTATAAAAACAGAATTATTATGTTTATTTGTAATATTTTTTTTTTATATACATATATAGAAAAAGTATAATCCGATAAGAGATTGTAAATAAAATAAAAAAGATTAATGAAAAACTTTATTTTCTTTTAAACCAATTTTATTGTTGTATCAAAAGTAATATAGGAAAAAAATCTCCAGTCATAGTATCTTAAAAATAATTATCCTTGTAAATTGTGACAACATAATATTTGTTTCCATTATGTGTAAAAGTAAATAAAAATTTGTTTTCATTAAAAAGCGGTATTTATTGTGATCTTATTGTGATCTATTTTTCTATTCATAATTTTTAAACAGTAGTTATCTTAATTTTAATTTGAAGTACCTGCATAAAAATAAAAAATAGTAAGCTTAGCGATCGGAAATAAAAGTTACTTTAATTTAACACTTAACTCGATAACTCTGTCGAACTTATAGTAACTAGTATTTGAAATTTGAACACAAGATATTGTGTTTTTATATAGACGTTTTGGTCATAATTTACCGACTTGGATTTCAATCTAAAATCACATTATTTAGAATTACAATAATTTACAATGCACAGAATTTTGAACTTTATGAATTTTATAAGTGGACTGACTTTTCGAATCAAGATTATATTTTATTATATTTTTCAAAAATCTTTTCAAATCTTAACAATTTCTTCCCATTGAGAAACTATTATTTAAAAAAATTATACAATAACTATTTTCTATTTATCGTTATTTCAGGAGTATTATCGATTCCTTTTCAAAAATATTTCTTTCAATAATATACAATATTTCTTTGAATTTTTAAAATTGAAAAAATTTGTTCGTCCCATCGTGAATAATTTCAGTGCAAAATTATATCAACTCCAATTCACAGAGAAGATGGCCAATTAAGAACATTCTTTAAATTAATCCTCTAATTTGTGTTTTTATCAAAATAATTGTTGAATTTTTATTACATCAAAATAGTAATAATGATAATATATTTTATTTTAATTAAATTAAAGATTAAAAAAAAACAGATTTTAAATTATGCTGTACCTGTGTACACAGTACATACATAAATCTACAAAGAAATATTCCTAAGGACAAACAAAACAATATTAAATATTACATTCAAATAAAGTGAACCCAATTTTGGTTTGTTTTTTTTTTTAATTTATTGGAACTTTAGCAATTATAATTAGCGAAAAGAAAAAGTTCTTCATAAACCAAAAAAAAAGAAGAAAACACTTATCTTGAAAACATTTTCCTAAAGTAATTTACTCTACGGACATACATGAGTATGTACACAAATATAAATATAATTATTATATGATAGAATATTTAACAAAAAACTATCGCAGGATATTCATAGAATATTTTTAGTATTATTATTTTTTTCTATAATTCTAAAATTAGGAGATTACATTCACATACATATGATTTATTGTTACTTTGATCCATTTAATCCTTAACCTTTTAATAAAGCAATTTAGTCTGATTTTACTTGAAAAAAAAAAATAGATTTTAATTTTTTCCCGAAAATATACTGAAAGTAAATCGGTGGGCAGATAATCTATTTATACTTGTGGGAACAAGTACCTTAGGCTTATAATTTGTAACAATCCGATAATAGTTTCATACATTAATCTGCCACGCAGTTACTAAACATTTTCTACTTGGATTTCTAAATTTCCTACGCAAACTTGTACAAATTTATCTAATAATATTTTCTGTTGTTAATATGTATAATTAATTTTGTATTTTATAATAGGAATTATATTTATAATGTTAAACAATACTAAAACAACGTGATTTGATATTTAGAGAGAAGTGTTTATGAATTCACGACCACGATATCACTTTTGAATTAGAATTTATCTTCTTGGAACAGCCTTTTGACTCTATGGGATTTATTTTATGGAACGATTAGACGAAAAATAAGTACCTGGGCTTTATCACTTCAAAAGGACAAAATTTTGTTTTTAATTTTTTTTGCTTATTGCATACTAGTAAAAAGTCCATCCCGGCACGAATTAGGCTCTACTCTAGACATTATTAATAAAAAACCTCGATTATAAAAAAAAAAAAAATTTTGTATGAAAAAATGTTGAAAATAGTGCAAAAAAGACGAAAAAGTAATCCAGCACTAAAAGTAGTCGACCAAATGTGATGAAAAACAGCCTAAAACCATCTACGAAAATTTATAATACAGGTTTCAAACAAAAACGAGCTTTCATTTTTATATATTTATATAGAAGATGATTCGGTACTTTATCAGTTGAAATAATAAGTACTAAAATTTTTAGTTTTGCTCATATAATTTATTAAAGATATTTCCAAAAAATTCTTAGTAACAAATTCAATGAATTTGGACAATGACGAAAGGTTTTGATTTTTAAATATTAATGTCTGGTTTTTATACATGTCGGTCGATGGAAAATCTATTTATCGCTGTTCCATTTCTTTTTTTTTTTTTGCAAAACATTCATAATCTCTTTTCGGTTAATTCAGTTAAAAAAAAAAAAAAAATTCAATATAGCCGACCTTTATTTAAAGAAAAAGTATTGAGAATTAAAATGTGTATATTTTTACTCTTGAATGAATATTTATTATTATTAAGTAAAGAAACAAAAATTATTGTTATTTAGTTTAGTTAAGACTATACCAATAAAGTTCAGAAAATCAGATTATAAAAATATTTTCTTTTGAAATTTTTCTGCAGATATTATAAAATTTGTGGTAAATACTATAATTCTATTTTTCAAAAAAAAATGTATGTATGTACCTATACATAACATACCCATTAATTGTATGTGCGTAGTACGTTTGTACAATATAATTATACTATACAACACAGTTCTCTTATATAAGTAGTACAATTATAATATTCAGTGAAAGATGTTTTTAAAATTTACAAAAGCAGATGATTTCTTGCATATAAGCTATAAGACATAATTACAATATTTTTGTGCATTACACGTTAGTAAATATATGTACTAATTTATACTAAGTGATATACTGAGAGCGTAAAACTTGATTAAACTAAAGAATAAAAATCAAATTTAAAATTAAAAAATAAATAAAAAATAATTTAAATCTTTAACGATCATTCAAAACAAATTAATAAAAAAAAACATATAATGTGTTTTTATAAATGTGCTTCTAGGTATTATTGTTAAAATTTTACCATAAATATTATAGATAGATAACTAGATAATAAGTCTAATATGATGATTACGTATTAACTTACCAAAAAAAATCATAACATTAATTAATGTTAACTACGCGTTGAAGGATACTCTCATAAATCTTTCTTTTTAGGGCAAAGCTCCGACTTCGTTTTTTTCGAATATTTTGGACGAAGAAAAAAATTCTTCTACACATACAAGCATAGGTACTTTAGACGATTTTATAAATATTTGTTGGAATTGAAAAACATCCTTTCTGCAATTGAAAAATTTAGCGAGCTGATAGATGTAAATTATTTTAATATTTCAATAAATTAGTTCAGTTCAGTTACTATTTGGTTTATTAAAAAAATAATTACGATTTCAGAGTAGGTAATGTTTGCTTTAAAATCTTTCAGTTATTAATATTTCAGGTTTTTCTATACTGAGGTACAAATTAATTACATACATACATACATACCTACATATATACCTAAAAAGAATTCATAATTACTACATATAATTATTTTTTTTAAATTTGATTTATTTTATATCAGCAGTATTTATGTTATGTACTTATAAAATTTAAATTGCAATTACACCTGGTATGTATGGAATTTAATTCAAAAGGATACAAACATTGACATATGCTTCGTATTAACAGTTTATTATAAAAAAAAGAACTTTCAAGACGAAGAAAAAGAAGGAGGAATGCGATTTGATCCTTTTTTGTTGTTATAGCAAAATCTTGTTGACGTTCCTTATTATTTCTGAAAAAAAATATATATAGGTACATATAAATATAAATAAATGTTTTGAATTAACCGGAAACTATTAAAAATAGCGGCGCGTGCTCTATTTCCGTTTAATTATTATTATTACATTTAATTTTATTCGTATAACGATTTGATTATTCTTCAATAATTGTTTTTTTTTGCTTTCTTCGTACATATATTGCACAATCCTTGTTATGAACTTAAAAAAAATTATAAGGATTTGTTAATATTTAATATGTTTTGCACACATTTTTCAAAAAAAAAAACAAATACAGATGCTTAAATTATGTACCTACAAAAGTACAAATATCCAATACATAATTATTATGCTTTTGATTTTTAATTTTTTTTTTTTTTGCATATTTCAATTTTGCAAAAAAGAATAAATTAAAAGTTTTATTTTTCTATCATCATGCATCATCATCGTATAACAAATTCCTCTTGAGTTCATTCATATGTAAGTATTTAACATTACGAATAGATGCTTGCCGTTAGAAAGAAGGTATTTTCTATTGCAACATTATAACTTAAAATCATAAAACTTTATAGATAAATACATGGGGTTGGGGTTGTTAATTTTAATGATAATGGCAATACATTTTTATTAAAACAGCTATTCATGTAGGTTTCATCAGGTTTCATCAAATTTTCTTAGCCTTAAAATACATCTTCAGTCTTCAAATTCATTTATTTTCAAGCTGATATAATACAATTACATTATAATTACTTATATTTAGAGATTAAGTGCCTATGCTACTTTACTACTAAGAAATTTATGTTACATTATGACTATAACTAATTCTATATTTTTATCAAAACATTTAATATGTATAGGAAAAAGCTAAAACCTATTTGACTTTTTTAAAACTTAAATATACTAGCTTGTCTCTTCAGTCGTGATTTTTTAAAATTAACCGAAAATTGTATTTCATAATTCTTTTTGATTGAGTTCGAAAGGAAAGGATGAAATATTTTTGTAAGTTTTTAAAAACAAATATACCTAAAACCTGTTTTGTAAGAGATTTTTTTAAGCCTATTTCATGTTTTAGTAATGTTAGAACCTTTTTAGTAGTATAAAAAGGATTCCTTATTAATTGGTAACTTTTTTTCTTTCTGCACAAATTTGTAATAAGATTTTACGATATTCTTATATGATAAAAAAACTTCAAATGAAAACAAAAATAATATCGCTCCCATGTCTATGAAAAAATCTGTATAAAAAACAAATATCGTAAATTAAATGTCAAACAGAAATTTTTTTTATGATTTGTCGAAATGATTCATTTTTTTATTATTTTAAAAACAAAATAAATATAATATAGTTTTATTTGTATAATTTTATTCTATTAATTTAATTCCATTAATAAAGTTCGAAAATTTTAAAAAATAAAAATTAAAAAATATTAATAATAATAAAAAAATAAGAAAGTTATATAAAATTATTTACGAAATAAGAATAAAAAATAATAATTTGGTGCAAAAATGTTTCGGTTTGCATTGATAAAAAACACAAAAAATTTAGCAAAAAAAGAAATAACCAGGTATATACCTAATATTATATTAAAGAAAAAAAACTTAGAAAAATAGTTAAAAAAAAAAAAAAATTAAAAGCATAAATTAAATTTTTATTTTTATTTATTTTTGCTCCCAAGAAAATGACCTTTGTACCTAGACACAGTGTAAATTTTTCAATGACTTTCTAAATATGAATGTCGACAATACGACATTTTCAATATAAATCAGTAATTGAAAATCAGGAACATTAAGTAAGTTGTGGGTAGCTATTTCATTGAGTTGAATATAAAAATAAAAAGGTATTAATAACTGAACTTGGAGAGTTAGTTATTTCATTTCAGTTGTCTCTACAAAATTTCACAAACGTTTCAAGACCCTCTCTGCTCAGATATAAAAATTCAAAAATTCTTTATTGCTCTGCATAAAGTATAGGTAGGTACCTAGCTAGATAGCTTTCTCCGAGTT
This sequence comes from Hybos culiciformis, assembly GCA_964007475.1. Taxonomy (NCBI): domain Eukaryota; kingdom Metazoa; phylum Arthropoda; class Insecta; order Diptera; family Hybotidae; genus Hybos; species Hybos culiciformis. Next base: position 144,816,616 of record OZ023273.1, on the reverse strand, counting down.
TTTCGGAAATGATTTGAAGGATGTCAGTTATTTTTTTTGGTTAAATTCAAGTTATTGTGGTTCAAAATACAAGCATATTGGTACGGCGCCGTGACATTTGTCCGCGGGACATTTGTCCGCGATGAAATTTGTATGGAAAACTTCGCGGACAAATGTCATTTTGGAAAATGTCATTTGTCCGCGGCGGACAAAAGACATTTTGAATCGCGGATAAATGTAATTTTTATGTCCGCGATACAAAAACAAATCGCGGACAAATGTCCAACCCCCATTGGTACCTCATTTAAATGGAAAATTAACGGGAAAAAAAGCATAATTAACTAGGCTCTAGAGAGCACATTAGTTATCTGCATTTTTTCGAATATGCGGTTCGTTTTAATTTGTTATACGCATATTATCTTAATAATTTTTTTTGTTAATTTAAATGACATTATCTTATTATAGATAACTTACTTAGATTGAACAAAAAAATCTTTAATTCCTTGTTTATGTTGGAGGGTTCAGTTTACAAAAATTAGTATGAAAAAAAAAGCAAATTTATTTATATTTTTTCTACTATGTTTATGTATCTATATCTATACTATGTATTTATATAATTCCTTCAACGTCATCAATTGCAATATATCTATCTACATTTCATTTTAATTTGTTGATATTATTTTTTATATTGATATTATCCGATCAGTTTAATACCCCTTGTTTATAACATTATAGCACTGTTATTCCTAAAAAAGTATCTACAGTTTTCTACATAAACATACTATACTATGCGGCCTTCAATTCAAACTCAAACTTCCGCAAAAACCAGAATAAGAAATTAGTTCCACTAAAAATTGTGTTCAATAATAATATTATTATTTTTTTTATTTAACATTCATTGTAAGAAAAACTACTAGTAATCAATTTTAGAGGTAAAAAAGAAGCAAGTTTAATTCAAATAAATTTCTTATCTTTAATCCTAATCATCGAAGTCATAAAGTTTAAATTTTATTATGTAAAATACAAATAAGTTAATATTGAAATTATTAGCTGTAAATTTTTTATTTTTATTCAATTATGTGTATGTAATATCTCAAAAAAGCAATTACAACGATTTGCAAGCATTTTGCAAGTCTATTATTTTATGTATTATTTTTAATAAGAAAGTAAAAAATTAAACTAATAACAATAAAACTGTTTTGAATTTATGTATATAATGAAAGCATGAAATGGCAAATGTTTTAAATATAGAAATCTTAATTCTAAAGTCTAAACTATTCTTATCAACTCGTCATATATTTTAACTAAGTAAAATTTTTCTTTTTATTTTTCCAATTTATTTGTCAACTGAATTCGCTATGATCATAGATAAGATATAGTAATAGATGGCCCACTCAAAAGATCTACTACAGCGCCTGGTGGATTTGTGGAGGGAAGGTGAACTAAAAAAATAAAATTTTTGTGGGTAGCAATTTATTTCTAATATTTCAAATAAAATTATTTAAATTCAAATTTGCAGGAAAAAAAGGAGATTATGAATAAAAGATAAATTTATTTTTATAGCAAATTTTTTATTTTCTTAATTTTTTTAGTTCATATCACATTGTGTTCTAACATTTTCACTTAAAATTCTATTTATTTTATTGCAATAATTATTAATTAATAAATTAAATGTATAATCTTAAATTTATTATTATTATTATTATTATTATTATTAATCTTAAATTAACCTAAATTCCAATAAATCCAACTTTGTTTTTGTTTTTGTTTTTTTTAAATAAAATCCACAATTAAAATTCAAATATATTCAACTTTTTTATTTATTTATTTATTTATTTATTTATTTATTTCTACCAGATATTTATAATTTTTTCTCAAAATAAATCACCTACACGTCCAAACACTTTTATTTCAAAAAAACAAAATAAATAAGAAAAAAAGCTCAGCCGGCTGGGTTGACAATAAAACAAAACGTAAACAAACAAGAGCGCCGCATGTGGTTGAAAGGTGAAACACATTAAGAAAACTGAAATTAATTTTGTTCTAAGTGAACCTACCATGGCTATGATGAAAATGAAAAAGTGAATAAAAAAAAAACAGAATCTTTCAAAAAAGTTCAAAGTTTAATTTATGTAGCATAAATATTACGTAGGGGTATAATTTTATTATTATTTTGTTTCAGATGCTTATCAGCATCTGCAGTTGCCCAGCCAAAATTAAAAGAGAATGAATCTCGTGTTCCGGAGAATGAAAAAAATCGTCCAAATTTATCATTCATGGCTAACATTTTCCGTGGGGAGCTACAAGCTTCACAAGGTAAATTTATTTAGTTTACGTTAAAATTACTGATAAAAGTTCACACATATTGAATTAATTTTGAATTTTATTTTGTAATTTTCAGTTTTTCCTTTCCCGGATGTCATGGATGCCGAACAAAAGCAATTTACTCTTAGTTTAGTTGATCCTATTGAAAATTTTTTCAAGGTACTCAAAACTTACTGTTCAACATTTAATTCTTTTTATAAGTAGTTTTTTTTTCTTAGACTGTCAATAATCCAGCAAAAAATGATGACAATGCAGAAGTTGAACAAACGACTTTAGATGCTGCTTGGGAATTGGGTGCATTCGGCCTGCAAGTTCCTAACGAATACGGTGGATTAGGGTTAACTAACACTCAGTATGGAAGAATGGCAGAAATAATTGGGAAGCATGATCTGGGATTTGGTATTTTGGTTGGCGCCCATCAGAGTATAGGTTTTAAAGGAGTTTTGTTGTTTGGTACACCGGAACAAAAACAAAAATATTTACCCATGGTTTCTACTGGAAAAGTTTATGCGGCATTTTGTTTAACGGAACCCAGTAGTGGCTCAGATGCAGCTTCTATAAGGTGTCAGGCTGTTAAATCTGACGATGGAAAACATTTTATTTTGAATGGCTCGAAAATTTGGATTTCTAATGGTGGCATTGCTGATATAATGACAGTGTTTGCGCAGGTTCCAACCAAAGATTTAAAAACAGGAGAAACTAAAAACAAGGTAATTTTAATTAAATCTATTTTTATTAACCAAATCAAATATAAAATAAATAAATACATAAATGAATAAATATTAGAATCGCATAAAAAGCATTAATAGTCTTTGTCAATCAATTAACATAAATATTGTGTTATACACCTTTCATAGATGTCAGCTTTCATCGTAGAACGTGGATTTGGTGGTGTCACAAGTGGACCACCAGAGAAAAAAATGGGAATAAAAGCTTCAAATACTGCTGAAGTATATTTTGATAATGTCAAAATACCAATTGCAAATGTTCTTGGAGGTGAGGGTAATGGATTTAAAGTTGCCATGCAAATATTAAATAATGGTAGATTTGGAATGGGAGCAACACTAGCTGGTACAATGAAGGAATGCATTAGAATTGCTACAGATCATGCAAATAATCGCTTGCAGTTTGGAAGCAAAATAAAGGAATATGGTGCAATTCAAGAAAAAATAGCTAGAATGGCATTACATCAATATGTAACAGAGTCAATGGCCTACACTATTTCACAAAATATGGATGCAGGTAGTCAGGATTATCATTTAGAAGCTGCTATTTCAAAAGTATTTGCTTCTGAGTCGGCATGGTTCGTTTGCGATGAAGCCATTCAAGTGCTTGGAGGAATGGGTTTCATGAAACAGCCCGGATTAGAGCGTGTTTTACGGGATTTAAGAATCTTTCGAATTTTTGAAGGTTCGAATGATATTCTTAGATTATTTGTTGCTTTAACCGGAATTCAATACGCTGGTTTACATTTAAAAGAAGTTCAAAAGGCTATTAAAAATCCTGCAGCGAACTTGGGTTTAATTTTCACCGAAGCGTCACGCCGAGCCGCACGTTCTGTTGGATTCGGTGGCACTGATTTGAGTTCATTCGTTCATCCGGAACTTCAACCATATGCAAAAAAAACGGCTGAATGTGTTGATTTATTTGGACAAACCGTTGAAGGGTTATTAGTTAAATATGGTAAAAATATTATACATGAACAATTCATATTAAAAAGACTGGCTGATTCTGCGATTGATATTTATGGAAGTGTAGTAACTTTATCTCGTGCATCACGTGCTGCTAAACTTAACCTGCCTACTACCGAGCATGAACTTTTATTAGCTAAAACTTGGGCTTTAGAGGTAAGTGTAAATTATATTAAAATTTTTCTTTTTCAATGTTACTTTTCTAACTTCTCATTTAAATAGAATAGTATTATTATTATAATTTTAATTATAGGCTTCTGATCGAGCACGAACCAATTTACAAAACACAACTAGTTCGAATTATTTGGATATATATCGAAAAATGTCTAAATTATCTAATGATGTTTGTACTAACGAAGGTGTTAATACAACACATGTCATTACATCAAATTAATTACTAAGTACCAAATAAAGTTTTTTATTCTTTACTCAATAAAAAAAAAAATATTTTAAAAATAATTAGGCTAAAATTCCTTACTTGAAGCTTTCAAAGTGTAAATTTTTTTAATTAATTAATTTAAGGTTTAAATTGTTTGTACATAATAAATGTAATTTTTAATGTAATTTCATTTCCTTGGAATAAAATCATTATCTATTTTTAAAAAAATATTTATTCTTTTATAGAATAGTTTTCTTATAGGCCGGATCGGGCTTAACAATTAATAAGTGCCAAAGTTAACGAAAATAATCAAAAATAGTATAAATATTACATTAGAATATAATCCATTGGGTGACTTGTCTACGTTACTTTGCAACATTTATGCTTCAGTACAATGCTAATGTTAATGAATTATGAAAATATTGTAATTTAATAAATTTTTTATTTACTTTTTAAAGAAATTTAAACATACCGGAAAAAGGAACTTAACATTCTATAAACTATTCTCTTATATTGGATAGTAAGTTTATTAAATGTTTAAATGATTACCAGTAGTCAATTTGAAAGTCGTGTGCATTAGCGGCGGTCAATTTTGTCTCAATTAACTAAACTAGGGGTGTAGACATAAATGTCTACGGTAGCAATAAAATCAAACACATTTTCAAAATTGATTCATCGGTATGTAAAGTTTTTTTATTTGAAAAGGAAATAAATATCAAATCATCTTTCCATACATACTATTTCGTTTTCGTTTACATTGCATTTAAATAATTGGTTCAAATAATGCTTTTAATTTAAAAGCAAATTATCAACATGGGGCTAGAGCTGTATAAATATGGGTACAGTTTTAGATTTAATGTCACAATGGTCTCAAGTCCTTTCTAACAGAACTTAAAAGCCAAAATCGCGAAATTCTCAGAAAATTTTGAGCTCTCATTGTATTATTATATTTTCTTTATTTAAAGGGAAAAATTCATAACGTTATTATGGATTTGTGTTCCTTTTTAAGGGGACTTAAAACTACAAGCAAATCTTTGCGATTACGGCGTTGTGTAAATGGATTTTTCTTTAAATCATTTTAAATTTTAAAATAAATTTATTAATGTGGGCAAAAAACCTACTTTTTACAATTTGATATTAATCAAACATTTTATTTGAAACACAAACGGTGAACTCTAAAAAATAAATTATAACACCTACGGCACTATTTTAAAATGATACGAGGCAATTTGATTTGAAATCATTTTTGCTAATCAGTTCAATATATTATAAAGATTTTTCGACTTAATTCATGACAGAAATATAAACTATTCTCTGGATTCATTTCTTTGAACTTATTTTATATTGTTGATTCCCTTCTGTTGATTTTTTTTTATCGAAAAAATAAAAGAGGGTTAAGTGTCGAACAAATTATCCGACTAACACTATACAATAAATACATTTTGTGTATATGCTTGTAACCCCCCTTTCTTAGAATATTCTCGATAAATGTCTGTACCAAGCATTCCTCTTAATATATTTTTTTTCTTTTTTTGCTTAGAAATAATTACCATCAAAATATTTAAGTATGACAAATATATTTTAGGAGGGTTTTTTCTGGGTATTTATGAATTTTAACATAATAATAACTTCCTGCTTTTTTTCCTTCTGTTGGTGAAATATGTTATTTTATTCCAAATATTAAGTACCCACAATATAAATTTAAGCAGTTTGTTGAAATTATGCGTGTATTTTTTAAAAGATTGTCTATCTCAATATTCACTTTTTTTTTATAGATATTAATTTTACATAACTTTTTGATTTTTTTTTCTTTTTGAAAAAATATGATGATTAGGATATATTTATTACTGAATTTATGAGAGAAAATATTAAAATTCAAAATATTAAAATTGTTGAATAAAAAATACACCTTATATGAATGTTGCGTTCAAATAATTAGTATGTTTGATGTACATAATATGTACCAATTACTTACAATTTTGATTTTAATTGTTATAACTTTAACTTGCTAAGCATTTCGAGAAGTTCTCAACGAGAAGTTCCCGCGAATTATAATGGCAAAAAAAGTTCTAAGCAGATGAGGTGTAAGTGGACACATTTTAGAATATGAATGAATTTAAAAAGTATTAAAGAAATTTTTAATTTTTCTGCAATATAAATAACTATATAACTTTTAAATTTAAAGAAGCTATCCTAAAAAATTTATACATCTACTTCTAATATACAAAGTATATAGATATATAAATCTATAAATAATTATTTAAAAATTTCAAATGATTATTTTGTCAACGCGAAACCCTTTTCAATTACAAATTTCACTGAATGATTTTTAGAAAATGGTAATAACTCTGAAATAACCACCATTTATTAGAATCAAATTTTACATCAGTCTGACGAAATTTTTATAGTTTTGACATAATTGCTTATGATATATTTATTACTTTTAAAGTACGTATATCTAATATCTGATGTAAGAACAAAATTATGTATATGGCCCGTTAAAATGCAGGTCCACTTTTTACCTAATTTTATTTTTTACTTATCTCAATCAAATTAAAATTAATAAAAATCGTATTTTTTTTTAATAAATTTTGTAACAAAAAAAATATTAAGATTATGACTATGGACAGAACAGAAAAGCAATTATCCTTGTAATTATTAAATTAACAAAATGTTATAATTATTCTGAAACGAAAAATATTCATTTTGTCGTTTACCAAAATTACATTCCTTAAGAAAAGCAATAACATTAAGTAAATGGGGTTAAACATATTTTTTGATTTACAAATTAGGTATTAACACCCTTAGTGCAAAATTTTTGTAAGAAGTTGTTTTTTCTCAAAATCAACCGCACATGATAATCAAATGTCACAAACAACCGGATTAAGACATTGAGAACAATATAGGAAAAAAAAATGTATAAGGGTTGTGGGTTATTTATTATTATACTTTTCCTTTTTAGATAATTGGGTTCTGATTGATTTAGCAAAAACTTACAATATTATAAAACGATTTTCTTTTTATTCGGAAATTATGTGGACGAAAAAAAAGCAATTTCATCAAAAAAAAAAATATTAAAATTTTTTTTTTATATTATTGGGTATTTCAATAATTTTGAAAATTTTGAAATGATCATTCCGTATTTCCTGCAGATACCTACATGAATTATGACCTATTATATCAATCAGTATACTTATCTATGTATATGGAGTAAATATTGAACCTTCAGTATAGCGAAGTAAAAAAGGTATATCCTTGAAACAATTGTTTAACATTAAAAATAGTACTTTTATTAAATATAAACAAATAATGCAACGACTAACTATTAAAAGCTGTTTTTTTAGATATAACAATAAACATATACATACTTAAACTTTAAATGTCAACGATTTTGGATAATTTTTCTTTAAACAGTTTTAACTAATCATCACGAAATCATCCCACATAATCTCAAATCTTTGAACATCATCGTCCATGTAGGTAATTTTAAAAAGAAAATAATAATAAATCATATAAATTCTTAAATTAAAAGCCACCCGTACACACAGCATTATACTTAAGTATTTAATTTAAAAAGCAATTATAATGTATCTACATAAATATAAGTTGATGGACTGTATAATATTTTTAAATATTTCCAATAATTTTTTATCTTCTTACCCCAATCATTATTATTTTATATCCATACTTATTAATATAAATTATTATACCAAATCATGTGTAATCTTTATCACATTATAATTAAATTATCATATTATATATTTATTATTATTATTATTATTAATAATTATTATGTACATTGTACATTATACATATTATTGATTTACTTTACACAATGAAAATATCCCAATGATACTAGGTATACAGAATATCTATTGTTTTGAAAATCTTTGTTACAAATTTTTATGCAATAAATTCTTAACCACATTATAATAAATAAAAATCATTGTTATGTTGTTCTATCTATAATATAAAATTTAAGTAGATTTTTGGAATATCCATAAAAGATGAATTGATGAGTTGGTTTCGTAACGCTAATCTAACATTATATAAAACATAATGATAAAATGATAGTAATACAATATTATACATAGATATTTTATAGCTAAGTAGTTATGTTCGAATTTAAAAGAAAATTTATAAAATTGTGGATTTCAAATCAAATTAATTTTCAATAATAAAGTTCCAGTTTTTATTTTTATGCCTAAACATAATGTATGTATGATACTTATTGCTATTTAATTATAACTTATATAATCTTATTTGTTCTATTAAAGAATAATTTTTGTAAATTTACAAGTTTATTTATTTTGTACATACCTACCTACATAATATCATTAAAATATTTTGTTACATTTGAATATTTTAAGTTGAAAAAAATTTATCAAATACAAAGTACAGATGGCTCATCCAATTTTTTATTTGATTTAAAATACTTTTAAATCTCACAAGAGAAAAGCTAAAATTCAAATAACATTGCAGCCTCTTTTTTTTTAGAATAATCCCTTTTTTTTTCTTTTATGCAATCATTTTTATGTTTATTTGTTATGTTGTTATAGTATAAATCTAACCATCTATGATTAAAAAAGAAAAAAATGTGTAAACATTTCATTGATCTCCTTTTAGAAATTGATTTTCTCAAAAAGAAAAGTTTTATCATGTGTACAAAAGTAAATTAAAATAAATATTTATTTATATCAAATCTGGAAAAATTACTTGTTTCTTCAATATAAAATTATATTAGAGTAATTCATAAAAAAATTTAACTAATTTTTTGTTTTAGATAATCATTCAAACGGAAAACATATAAAACCATTAATATTAAATTTAAAAAGCTTAAACCAATTTAGCTGATCTGGCTTGATGATTGAAATATTTTTTCACAAAGAAATATTTTATATTAAAGTAAAGTTATGAGCTTCCATTCAAACAGTCGTGTAGCGTCACATGGTATTTGGCTATGTCACACTCACACTGTACAATAAAGTTTAATTAATAGATGTAGTAAAATTCCATATTAACTAAAAAATACTGCTTTCCATTTTTAGGTTTTTCTCATTACAGTTCAATTTGAATTTTTGAACTACTCCAAAAAAAAATAGATTCATTTTTAACATGAATATATCCCTAAAGATGCAAATACATTTTTTTATGTGTCATGTTATGTTGAAACTATAACATTTTGCCTTGAGTGTTTACCAACCTTAAAAAATTGGTATTTAAAATACCTTGAATGTTTGCTAGCATAAATTACTTTTTTTTTCACAACATAATATTTGATTTCTAGAATCTCAAATGGCCATAGTATTTATAATTTTGAAGAATTTTATTTATCTTGTTTGATGCTTTTCCTTTCTATAAACTAATATGATTGGTTCAAGGATTTTTTGTTTTATTTTCATTGACCAGGGAAAAACAAAATTCATATTTTTTTTTTATTACGGCAACGATTGAAATGAAAATTTTGTTTATTTTTCTAAATAGAATTATACATATAGAGCTACCTATATTTTGTATCTTAAAAATTTTGCGCCATCAAATTTATACATAAAAAGTGAAAATCTTATTATGATTTTTCTTACATAAATTTGTTAATTTAAAATTGAAAAGATTTAGTGACCTTTAAAATTTATTTTTAATTAAAAAAAAAAAACGAATTTGTCTTAACGAAAGGATAACTTTTCTGTCGAATCCAAGAATGGACTAGGTATGTACACTAATTGTATCCGAAAGGTTATATTTTTATTTTTCTTCAACTGCATATATGTATATAAAAGTTGGTTCTTCAATATAAATAATCTGGAAGTTATAAAGTTGTAAGCAGTCAACCTCTCTGTGACATGCTGAGAACAGTCTTAACCATAATCAGCTTAAAATTTTAAAATGCTGCTTGTTTTCTTTTAATATTTTGTTTAAAATTTTTTTTCTTATTCGACTTTATAAATTTCTTTTTTAATTGGCCAAATGTATTAGTTTAAATTTAATGATATTGATATTTAACAATTACAAAAATATTTTGCCTACAACTATTTCTAGAAAAATTCATAAATATTAAATTAAAATTACATAATAAATATAAAATATAAATACTTTCAGAATAGCTTCATTAAATTCAACTTATTGATGACGATTTTATTTTAAATTCTTCATTTCGTTTATTTTAAGGATTTTTTTGACCAACCAACTTGTAAATGTACAAATGAAATCTTTTAATAGACAATTTCATTAATTCATTTAAAGACTGAGGTATAGAAGATATTTTGTTCTTTACAGTGACGGAGTAAAAACAAATTAATTGTACTACTAACTGGGTTAGTAGATCTTCAATCTACACCTATCAATGTCAACAGAATAGATGAAAAAACTTTTTTAGCTAGTCTGTTTGAATGAATTCTAAGAAATGTACTCTACGGAATGAACAAATTCATTCAACTGTAAAAGAAAATTCGAAAAGCATTAAAATATTATAAAAAATTGTAAAGTCAAAAATTAATAAAAAAAAAAAATATAATAACATTAAAAAAAAATCATTATAAAAGTTTCTGTATTTCAAAAAATTATTTAGAAACCATTTGAATGTAGAAAATTCTGTATTTTAAATCTATCTATGTCAAAGTAGTACAAAATTATAAAATACAAAATTTTGGCATAGTTTCATTCGACATTTAGACTTTTTTTTTTCAACAATTTAGAGTTTTGTCAAAAATAGAATTAGTACCGATACCTGATCTTGTGGCACAAAATTTTACATTTTATATAAAAAGATGTTAAATTTTCAATTTTTCTACATCTTCTTCTACGAGTAGTATCGTATCCTATATCTTTTTTTTAAAAAAATTAAAAACTTCTAAACTCAAATGCGTAAACTGTATATGAAAATAAAACAAAATGTATATTTTCAATGCAAAAAAAAAATATATACTAGGTACTAAAGTGTTATCATTTGTAAAAAAAAAAAAAAAAATATCTATTCAAAAATTCACAAAAAAAAAAAAATTCTTATAAAACATTTTTTGGTGCGCTTTTAATTTTATTTTTTTTTTTTAAAGTTCTTTGTATCAATAAAATAATGTTGTGTATTTAAAAAATTGTAAAAAAAAAAAAAAACATAAAAAAGCCCCAAAGTGCTATCAAAGCAAAAAAAAAAGATTTTTTTTACATGCATATCTCTCTACATAGTTTTATACCTACATAATACACTTTTTTTAATTGTTTATGTATCCATAGTAATTTTTGTTTTTAAGGTTTTTATTTGTGTTTTTTTTTTTTAAGTTAAAGGTGGAGCCTTTTACTGAGTTTGCGTGATGAATAATTTTTTTTTTTTATTTTAACTTTCGTCTCAACAACTTACTACCAATCAAGTATTGCTCAAAAAAAGGCTAAAAAAGATATCTAGTTTATTTTTTTGTTGCCTCTCTTCTGTAAATATAATACAATAAAAAATATTGAATACTATTCTCAGTGTACGTAACACTGTATAGAAAATTATGTGAATGTTTATGAAAATAAAAATATTTATACGTAAATAAAAAATAAAAAAAATTTTCTTTACATTTCTGAAATATATGTACTTAGTATTTAGATATGATATTAAAAATATAATAATTTTGTTTTTTGTTTTTTTTTATTTGGTACATATAAATTTACGTATATTTACTTAACATTTATGAAATAAATATGAATAAACAACCTTCATATTTTTTCTCTTATTTTATTTATTTTTTTATTATTTTTTTTTTTTTTATTGAAAGTGTTATTCATATTCCTCGAAAGTTAACAAAAAAATAAATATATATAGAGACATTTAAAATATATATAAAATGTAGGGTTGAAATTTGGTTTTATCTATCTCTGGAAGTCTCCTGAAAATCTTTTAGGAAATTATTGAGATTTTTGTTATGATTAGGCAATAGGTACTGGTCGAAAAAACGATTTGTAATTAATTTTTGGTATAATTTTGAAATAAATTGAAGCATTTGAAACAGGCGTAGTATAAATGTCGATGAAAAAATATTTTTTTTCGATATTACATTCATTAACTCAGCACTAATACCTACTATGATGAATATAATATATTATGATAAGATGCAACAATATAAACTTTAAGACAATTTTTTTTTTATTATATGAATTTGTTATGGAAAGAAACCATTTATATCTGGATTTCAATAAAAATAATAGTATTAAATTTTAAAATACCTAGATAACTATGAGAAAATTGTTGCAATAATGTTTTTCATATTTTCCTTACTTTTTGCAAAATGTGAAAATGAAAATAGATAAACAATGATAGAAAAAGAATAAATAAAAAATGAATAGGTAGATGGATATGGATAAAATCATTAAAATGCCATAGATAGTGTAAATGTAAAATATTTTGCAGTAAAATTTTAATGTTTTTTTTTTTTTTTGTTATATTCATGTTTATGTTTTGAAAGAATTTCTTTTTTAATTTTATTATAGAAATCTAAAGTTTTTTTTTTTATGAATACAAGGTGCTTATCACATAAACTCATAATGGTTGAAGGCAAAAAAAAAAAAAACACTGTAATGAATTTATTGAACATTTTTGCCATAGTAAGAAAAGACGCTCATCTTCCATAACTAAGAAAAAACACATGAAGAAAAATATTATTATTATGATTATTTTTTTCATTAAGAACATTAAGTACGTTGAAGAAAGCCAATAACTGAAAGCCATTCAAATGGCAAAAAAAAAAAACAATATAATTTTAGAAAATTAATTGTTGCTATAAAATCCAAGATAATTTTCTGATTCAAGTTTTACAAGGCTTAAAAATATGACTATCAGCAGGAATAAATCAGAAATACCCTTCTGAGATTGTAATAACTATACTAAATTATAATTGTTGCAGCTCCCATTCGCAAACATAATTTTTAATATTTTTTTCTCATATAAATATACTCTACTTGTCTTATAGAAATATCTGCCAACCTCCCTCAACAATAATGGCATGAATATTAATTTAACTTTACGGCAACATAAAAGAAAATAATTTTCGCCACTTGATCTTTTGATGAATTTTTCAAAGATTCATTTTCAAAGTATTTTTTTGACAAAAATAAAATATTTTGATTTTAAAATATGAATAAATTGTAATGTTGAAATAAAAATACAAGTTTTTTTTTTCTACCCGCCCATTTTGAAATAGATACCGTGAATGCAATTTTATTTTAATAATCATTCATTTAAATATGTAAAAGTATATACCGCACATACCTACATTGCGTACATAAGTATATATTCGAAATTTATTTATGAAAGTATTAATTTTTTTTTTCATTTTATAAGTATTTAATATTATTTTTCTAATATTGAATAAATAATTGCTTACACTTCACTGGCTTTTATCATTAAATAATAATGGCAAAGAAGAACATTCTTGAAAATAAGTTGAATTATACTTAATTTAATGATAGATGAAAGTCCTCGTTCTTCTTGCATAAATAATTATGTACTATACAAAGAGCTACTAGTAAAATCATTTCATAATTTCAATTTTTTTTTTTATTTAAATTGTTTGTTTTATTTGATTGATGGCATATGTATATTTTATATATATCAAAAGACCCGACCAATAAATTACAAGTTTATGAAAAAGTTTTGAAAAAATAAAAAAATTTAATGAATATCTTTTTTAGACATTTCATTTCATAAAATTAAAAATATCCCAGTTTTAGTCTTGTTTTGAATTGTGATTAATAGCCGATTTCTAATAAGAATAAAATAGTTACTTTGTCTCAACTTCACGTTTTATTTTATATTTATTTCATATTTAGTTTTTATCTCAAGCGTCAAGGTCTTCTGGATTGAATTTTTTGGCTTAATTTTCTATTAACTATTATAATTTCTTCTATACGTATTATATAAAATTTAAAATTTTTTTTCGCAACAATTTTTAATATTATTATAAAAAATTATCGATTTTGTAATTTTCTTTTTAATTTTACGTAATTTAATTTAATTCTTACTTAAATTCAGTTTTAGTTTTACTTTCATGCTTTTTAATTATTTCATAATTTTTATTACCATAATACTTAATTTTGAATTCTAAATAAGTATGTACTTATCGTGTATGTAGCTAATAATTAGTTATTCGTTAACTATCATAAATAATGAATAAACTATCATATACAAAAAAATAAATAATCAAATTTTCATCTTCTGCTGCGTGATAGCCAACCTACCTACCATTTCCCTAAGTGTTGGCGAAGAATTTCGGGAAAATTGAATGCATATATATTTGTATATATTAAAAATAAATTAGAGCAAAAACTTGAATTCCTAAGATGCAATTGTCAATGATATAGTACTTTTCTTTTCTATTCTGGAATTCATTAACTTACCTACATATTTAAATTTTAAAGTATCAAATAGTTACCAAATATAATAGGGAATTCAAGATAATAAAAATTTTACAATTGATAATAATTGTGTCCAAAAAGAGACCTTAAAATTATTCTATTAGCGTTTTCCTGGCTGGAACAGGTACAACCTCCTTTTTTACAACATATCTTACGTCTTTTCGCAATTAAAGCAAAATTACTTCTTTGCATTATTGTCGCGTCAATTCACGAAAACACAATTCACCGAAAATTTTAGATAAGTTGAGTTCGGTTAAAAAATCGCCGAAAACCCAATTCACCGAAAATTATACAGTTTGAGTTCAGTCAAAAAATCCCCGCGATTCTTTAACGTAACTGAACCTGTCTATAATTTTCGTTGAATTGTATTTTTGAGTGAATTGACGGTAAATCCTTTGCATTATCAGTATAAAATTAAGACGACCAATTCCGAAGAACTCACAAAAAAAAATTAAACAAATCTAAAAAAAACATACAAAAGTTCTAGCCGGTTCTGTTTTTAAGATTCTAGTTAATTTTGTTAAGCTATAATTCATTTTTTTTACAACTTGGTTTTCTTTTGATTTATTGCCTTTAGTTTCTAGTTTATTAGGTTGTTCCCCTGCTGCTGTTAAAAAAGTTCATAAAAAACTTATTCATATAAAAAGGAAAATGATCTTTCGAAAACTATAAGGTTTTTAGAATTTCAGTAGGTATTAAAAAATAAAAAATTGTGATAATTTATATTCTATTTTTATTTCTAATAAAATTTTTGTTTTACAATAAAAAATAATTAAAAAATTTTTTAACTTCATAAATTTTTTTTTTAATAATTTCTAATAAGATTTTAATATATTTTACAACATAATATTACTTATAATACTCAATAAGAAAATAAATAAAAATTAATTGTATAAAAAAACAATACTTTTGTGACAATACAATACAAATATTTTTTAATAAAGTACTAAAATAGTAAGACTTTTGATTCAAACTATATAGCTTAAGTCACAAGTTTTTATTTTACTATGTTACAAATTACAATATTACAAATTGAAGTTAATAAAATACAAAAATAATACATAACCGATTCTCACTTTCAATTTTTAAGTTCTAATACCTATTAAGAGAAGTTGAAGTCAAATAAAATATTTTCAACAAAAAAAAATCATGTTAATAAAATGTCTTTATTAAAAAAAGGGTTAAAATTAAGAACATCATTATTTCAAAAGAAATAATTTTAAAATTCTATTTGTCGACAAATTTCATAATGTTTTATAAAAAAAAATAAAGTAAACTTAAGTCGTTTAATGTTAAAATTATTTTAGATAAAATACAGGATATTTCTAAAATTATTCGAGGACGTGTTTGCAGTCAGATTTGAATTAAGACCTCAATTGGAAAAAAAATAAATAAAAATATTGTTTTGTTGTAAACAATTTTACATAAAGCCAATTAAAAAAATATTACCATTTTAATTTTAAGTAATTTAGAAATACAATGAACTTACGATAGAAAGGAAAAATAAAAAATGTGTTTTACACTATAAACAATTCTTAATTTTGTTTCATGTTTTTAAAAATCAATCTTTAATTTCATTTTATATAGTTTCTTAAATTTTTTATGCCTTCGTCATTTAAATTGTATTGTTTTTTTTTTTTCTTGAAGCCTTTATATTCATGTCGATGTTGTTATTAAGATAGTGTTGATATTTAGGGTAGAGGCAGGCGGTCCTCAAGCCCTCAAATCCAAGAGAATAACTAGATATGGTTTTCATGTTAGGTAGATACCTGATGCACCTTGGATTTAAGGCTTAGGAAAACGCTCTAACACTTCATCAAGTTTAAGACAAATAAACTTCCATAAGTAAACTGTATTTTAAACTAATTTTATCCCTAGTTTCGAAGGATCGACTTACACTACTATAAAATTGTGCATATCTAGGATAGGTTACAAAATTTGACTTTTATATCACCCAACCGGAAACCTGTGACTCGTATTTAATTTTAAAACTCGCATCGGGACGAGAAGCGAGTCGAGTTCCATGATAAGGGCCAATTTAATTTCGTAATCCCAATTGAGCCAGAAAAATTAATTGGAATAATACTCAAGGTGATATGCTTGCCTCTTTCAGATTTTAGATAAATGCGCACCCACATAAATATAGGACCGTTTAGAGAAAAAAAATACATTCAAAGAATCTCGTAGTCATAAAAACCTAAATTCGTTGAGCATATCTATTGTCTTCAATAGATATTCACAGAAAGTTTTTTTTATGTTCTGTTGATATGAATTAAAATAATTAATTTCACGAAAGACTTTAAAAAAATATTTATCGAATTTTACAATTTATATCAATATTTCTGTTAGATGACCAATATGTTGCGTTTTTCTAATTTTAGCTTAAATTTATTCAGTTACAAACATAAAGTTTATAAGTTTTTTAGAACGCTTTACATAAATCGCAATCAAGGTTCAAAAGAATTCTTACATTATAAAAAAAATATAAAAGATTGCCACTATTTAGATTTAACATTTTAAATATATATATATCTAATAAAGTTTTTTTACGAAAATGTGCTATTAGCATTTTTATAAAAATTTCTACTTAATTTTTTTAAAGGCAGTGCATTACAAAAATTTTGTAAATTAATATAATACATTCATATTAGTATAAGTTTGTTTTTAATTAAATTAAAAACCTTCAAATAGAAAGCTTTTATATAAACGATATCTTAAGTCTCAAAGTCATAATTGTGGATGTTGAGTTAGTTGAGATCCTTCAAAATATTCTCCTCTGTTTTGTTCTAAATGTTGATGCAATTGGCCAATATCTTGTGGACAACCAATAGTTAAGCGAACGTGTAGTCCAGAATTTTTAATTAAATTTACAACTTCAGTATGACTCATACCGGCTATGTCTATACGATTAACAGCTATTATTCGATCCCCAATTTTTAACTTGTCGCATCGCTCAGCAGGGCTATTTGGTATTAGTTTGCCTAAAACAAATAATATTTGTTAATATTTTTTAAATCTTTTTTAAATTTTAGGCAAACGTTTATTTAATTGATGGGAATTATTATTTGAATTTTGTTCATATTCAAATGGGTGAGACATAACTGCGGAATATAATCACTTGGAGTATTATAAATTCAGACCAAGTTAAGTATGTAGGTAGTCTGTACAAAAAAGTATGAAAGATTAAAAAAAGGTAAGAAAACGATTACAAAAAGCAGATAAGGGATTCTAAATTATTTTATTTACTTTAAGAACAAAAAATTATAAAGTCGTAATCACATAATAATAAAATACTTATACTGGAGATATGACAATCATAACTAAAAAAGGTAAGCTTAGAGGGGTGGAACTGTTTGATAATGAAAACCACCGAACAGTCTATGGCTGGTATCTAGAATTTCTTACAGTTTCATTATATTTCAGAAAGAATTTATTGTTTTAAATGTGCATGTATATTTCAGAAAGAATTTATTGTTTTAAATGTGCATGTATTATCAATTTGTCTCACTTGAATTAAGTGTTTGTGTTCTTTTTATATGTTAAATTATTTATAATAATTTGTACAAATAAAACTTTAAATTGTTAAATTAAATCAGTCAAGAAAACGATGAAATTATAACTATTTACTTGTGATTCTATAAAATCAAGGGAAATTTGAATAATACCTATAGTGGATCCATAGAATTGATTTGCTGAAGAGATTATTACAAAACCAAAACTTTCATTGTCCTTGCGACTAACAATAACATCATATGGAAATCGATTAGAACGTATTAAACTTCCGCAAGCGGATGAAGTTGAAGGTTGTATAACTTTCGATGAATTATTATTATATTGCCGACCAACACGTCGTCTTAATATCATTGTAACTTGAGAACGAAGAGCTGATGCCTCGCTCATTAAAGACACCACCTTATGATGAGATGAATTTATCTAAAAATAAAAGGAAAAAAATTATTAAATTGTAACATAAACCTATACCAGGCTGTATTTAAAGAACTAACATTATTGTAGAACGTTTATATCAAAGTTTTATAGTTATTTAAGTTCAAATGGGTTATATTTATACTAATTATGAAATGTTATGAAATTATGGTTTCATAAATTAATACACAGGCAGTATCCAATTTTTGTTTTTTTTTAATTCAACTCAAAATATGGAAATATCAATTTTCAAAATAAATCCGTTAAAATTTTAAATCATTAGTGTTTATTAATTTTAAATAGTTATTCTACCGTTTTATAAAAAAAAAAAAACAATTTCTTACCACATTAATCCCATCAACGCTTATAATTTCGTCACCGGTTTCGATTCTGGGATCTCCATCAGCTGAACCACCAGGCACAATGTGCCCGACCGCAACTTGTGAACCTTCTTCAGTTCCACCTACAACTCGAAATCCAAATCCCAAAGTTTGTTTCTCCAAAGTCACTTCTGATAAAATATATTCATCCTAGAAACAAAAACCCAAATATATTTTATTTACGTTGAAAATAAGTCCTGCATTAATAATAATGAATTTCGAATGTCATATTGTAATTCAATATTGCGTGGATATGCCACAGACTGATATTTGTTTTATGCATTTCGAAAGGTATTGGTTTGTGCGTTTTTATGATAGCTTAATGTTAGTAGAAAAATTAGCTTCATATTGAAATTGTTGAGTAAATAAATTATTCAAGATTAATTTTATTTGAATTTTCAGTCTAAATCTTACTTGATTTAATAGATTAAAAAGTTCACTGTCGAAATTCTTTTGAAATAAATAATTTTTATTATTTACCTCGCCGATAGGTTGCATTAAATTGGATGGCATAGAATGATTGTTATATTTTCCCATGTAAGCTTGATGCATTCCATTATGCGGTAAATGATTTAATGTATTTAAGCCGGAGCTCCTTTTATCAACCATAAAATCATAAGCTTTATTTGAGACATTAAGCACATGAGGTACTGACGGAATTTGTTGCTGGTAATCTAATAAGTAACGATTATAATCCCGACATTCAAAACAATAACATGGTTCTGGATGATAAGTGGGTAATGGTATTGCACTTATTGTAGATGGATAAAATGTGCCAGAGGACGGATTAAATTGATTGCTTCCACCATAAGTTGAATATTCGTGAGATAACGAATTTGTATCATAACGTGAATGTATATCTATTGGATTTGTGTATATATTTTGCTGTTGCTGCTCGTTTAGCATTTGAGCCTCAGCCAATCTTTCTGTAAGGCTTGTAACCATCTTAGGATATGGATCCATAAATGGTATATCATTGTTAATAGAATCTATTTCGTCATGTAAACTAATTTGAGACTTTGTATCTATTGATTTTTGATGCTGTTCAACTAGTAAACCACTTGTGACAGCTTCAACTTCTTCATTTAATTCATTTGATGGTGTTTTCACTCTTGCTCTGCTCCTTGTATCTACTAGAGGAGTTTTAGGACGTATTGGTAAAATTTCCTTTGCTTGTGTGCTATATAAATCTGCAGTAGGTGTCTTACTGCGAAACATTGTGGAGTCTTTAATCGAAGATTTAGAATATTTTGATGAGCTTTCCTTAATATTTTCAGATCCCATACCATTAGCGGCGGCATTTATTCCAGCCAATGAGCTAGATGTATTAGTATAACGATTCGATAATCCATTTATATTCCGTTGAACAGTTAATTTCGTAAATTTTATTTTAGGACAGTCTTTTAAAACTTGAACAACTTCACCGTGAGTCATATTTTTCACTTTTATGTTATTAATTTCCAAAAGTATATCACCTTCTTGTAAATTTTTACAACAATTACGATCTAGAATCTTTTTAACTTTTTGTCCATAAGCACTATCCGCTATGGTGAACCCGAACCCCATTATACCTAAAAAAAATGTTTTATTACTTTCCATTACCATAAAATACAGAAAATTAGAAGCACAAATTTAACCTTTTGGTCCAAAATTTTTACCTTTAACTATTTCTATTTCTAGTATTTCCGGTGTTTTTAAATTGTATAAATCATCATAATTGTCGGAGGCTGCCATTGCTAAGCTTCCTGAATGTATTTTTGCTAGTGGATTTTTCTGTGCTAGGCTTATTCCTCCAACAGCTCCATTCAGGCTTATGAAATTATAATTTCCATCCATATTTAAATCCATTAACAAACGTGATTTTTCATTTGGATCGTCAGAATTAATTCCATCAACAGCGATAGTCGTTATAACTTCGGTATTTGGATCATTTGGATCAAATGGTAATGGATACCCACGACACACTTCTATTGTAGCAGTTTCTCCTGGTAATATTGACTGGAAAACATTGACCATTTCATGATGTGTAAAACCCAGAACACAAACATCATTAACATATACTAAAATGTCACCCGTTAGTAATTTTCCATCCAGCCACGCTGGACCATTAGGTACAATGGACTTGATTTGTAAGAATTCATCAACACCGTCATCGCCGCCAACAATTGTGATTCCTTAAATTTTTTAATTAATGTTTTATTAGAAATTTTTAAAAATAAATGCATTCCTATTTCTGAGATTTTTTTGCAACTTTCTACTTAATACGAATCTTCTTAAAAAATAATTCTTTTTTTTTAATTGAAAACTTCAAAAAAATGTACATCCGAAAATTCTTAAATTAATAGAAATCAATTTCAACATTAACTATTGCAATCAATAAGGATTTTCTCTCAAAACTTAATTGTATTTTTGTGATTTGATACATAAGTAATAAATTAAATAAAGAAAATAATAAAAAAAACATATTTAAACAACTGTGAGGGATAATTTAATTACCAAGGCCACGTGAGGATTTTAGTAAAGTTGTAGATACTCTTTCACCACGCATTTCAGATGGATTTCTAGTAAATGTATATGGCAATAAAGTGGACTTTTGATTAGCATTACTATTACGTTCGTTATGTCGCGAAGGTGAAGGCGGTGATCTGTTTTTCAGTCGATTTTGTTCAGCACATCTTTTAGCTTCCAGTACTGGGTTTTCATATTGAGTTCGTCTATTTACATGATCAATAAAATAAATTCCATAAACTGGATCATCTATTCTTTCCCAGCCATATGGTAGTTCATCATCTAAACAATCTTCCAAAGATTTTTTTTGAAATTTCGATAAACGAGGATCTAACCAATGTGATGTACCAGTATTATGGCTGAAAAATATTAACTAAATGATAAATGTTCATTGATAAAACTTTAATTGTAATTAATTACTCAATGAAATACAGCTCATCATGTTCTGTGAAAGCTTTCTCCCATTTAGATGGTAAAGGTCCAAGACCATCATCATCATCATTAACAATATCATTGTGATGTCGAATTATCGGAGCATTGTAATAATCAATTTGACATTTACCTAAAAATAAAATTGTTTTTAATTTATCAATTTTATAAAATGGAATGTGAAAAGGTGTTATGAGTTTTTATTTATGATTGATCTAGTCATTTTTATTAAAATATAAAGACTGAAAAAATCAACCGAAATATGTTATTCTTATTCTTAATCGTCAGACAAGGTACTTACTAAAATCTTAATCGTCATACAAGGTACTGACTAAAAGTTGAAAAAAATTGGAATTTAACTTAACAATATTTTGTAGGATCGGCTTAGTCCTCATTATTTCACCTGAATTAAAATTATATATGTATTATGATTTATTTTTTTTAAGAAAATTCTTTATATCAAAATATATCTGCATGAATTATCTAAACGTGGAAGTCTAAAACCACATAAAACATAAAATAAACATCAGTAGCATAGAATGAATAACTTTATTTAATATTTATAAATTTTTCTCAAAATAAAAACAAAATAAATAGAAAAAATATGTCACATAAACATTAAATTTACTATATTTTAATATTTTCATTCACATTTCATATGAAGTGGTGTTAATATAACAGAGTTAGTTACCTACAAATTTTTATACCTATCAATTAAGAAAAAAGAAAATTTTAGAATTTGTAGTTGAAATAATATTCAGTTAGAATTTCGAAACTATTTATATCAACACAGGAACGAATAATACATATTTCGAACTTGTTAAAGTATATTTTTATAAATCGTTATCAACTTGATTATCAATTAGTTGACCTAGAGAAAAATCTGCGGATCTCTTTTACTTGGGACACAATACAGGCCACATGAACCCGCGTATTAAATCTAAAAGTGCACGGCAAACTTAGACGCTCTACCTACCTTATATCAAAAATAAAGAAAAACAATGTATTTAAGTAAGTATTTAATGTGTTTTTCACCCTACTTTTAAAACACGAGAACAATTTTCTTAATAAACTCAAAACGTTTTTGCATAATGAGTATTCAGCATTTTTCTTAATCTACATTTATAACGTAAAATTTTAAATTAAAATAGAGCTCAATGAATTTTAAATAGCCTAATCTGCTTGAAGGCAATAGACAAAACTCATAAATTTTCTTTCTTTTTGATTTCTATGTGAAAACTATGATTTTTTTTTTTTTTTTTCGAAAAAATGCTTTTCATTTAGCATGCAAAAAGTTTTCATTTAATTTTTATTTATTTTTTTTTTTCATGAATGAAATGAAATGAACAAATTTAGGTTCAGGTTAAACTAACCTTCTGTGGTAAAACTAATTCTCCACGAGTTTTTTTTTAAATATACATAGGTTCTTCTATTTTTGATTTGTGTTAAGATAGTGAGATTAAATAGTTTAATATTTCAATATAAGTATATTTATTAACATAGGTATTAAATAATGTTTATTATATTTTTTGCATTTTAAGCATTGGTCCTCTATTCTAAAAGGCATAAGACTTTTTTAATCACTTTTATTATTTAAGGGTATTATTTAAGTTGTAGAGGACTGCGTGAGGTTCATTTTGTTAAAAATTTGTACAGTTTTTTGGGTTATAAAAATAACCCAATATGAACCTTGAAAATAATAGGTTAGTTCTCCTCTATTTTGTATTGAAAAATACGGTCACCGTAGTTACAGAATTTGATTATTTCTCCAAATATAATAATTTATTAAATTAATGAAATGTATCACCTAAAAATACAAATTAAATTTACAACTTTTCGCCCCTTATAATAAAAATTTACAAAATTTTAGTTTTTTGTTTTTAATACTATATGTATATATTTAGAATTTAAAAAGTACATAAATAGAAACACAGCAGTGCTATAAAAGAGAATTCCTTTTTTATTTTTCTTTTTTTAATTTTTTTGTTATTTTCTCCATAAATTTATAAAAACTTTATAGATCTAAATTTATTCACTTTTTAATAGGAAAATGAGGAAAATCAGGAAAATAAATCATTGACCTAATTTTGTTAGTATTTTTTTTTTTACTGAAGGTAAATCTACTTATGTTCAATTTCCCACTGAAAATATTAAATTATTGAATGAAATATTCCTTGGCAATTCAATCAGAAATTAAAAAGGTTGTAGAAAAAAAAGTGTATTTTAGTTTTAATGTCGGTAGTTTAAAAATATTTAGAATCCTTTAAAATAGTTATTCATTACATAGATACTACTAGAATAAGGATATATATAATTACATTATCTCTATGTAGTATGAAAAAAAGTTTTGGTATAAGAGTGTTTTGTAAATGCCAGCCAATAAAAAGAACAATTTGTCAAATTCTAGTCGTTTAGTTGTACAAAAAATGAAAAACGATATTATAATAGAGCATCATCATTAGCTTTTCTCTTTGAGAAAACGATTATTAAAACATTATAATATGTATTTAACTCACTTAAGTATAAAACAAAAGTTATTAAATGCGATCATATTTCAAATGAAGTGAATATGTATTAAATAAGACAATTTATAATAATTACCTGCATTTGTTGTTTTAATATTCGAGTTATTATTTGCCGATGACTGACTATTTGTTGACGATCCATCCAGAGAATTAATTTCATCTTGTACATTATTCGATGATTTTGATGTAGACATAGATTTTTTAATAGATCCATTGCCACTAAGACTGGAACCAATTTCTGTTTTTAAATTTGTTATTCCATTACTACCAGTGCTATTATTAGTATTTGAATTATTATGACTATTGGAAATGTTACTAATATTAGCGACAGAATTATCACTTAAATTTCGATTTCCATTAAATGATGCAATAGCTTCAGCAACCGACACTGATGTAGACAATACAACTTGTGGTGGAGGTTTTGTTTTTTGCTGCGCCTGCTCTTGTTGGGTATTATTTCGACTTAATATTGAATTTGGATTAGAAGCTGAAGTTGGTGATACTGATGTTTTAATTAATCCTTCAGAACCTTCAATAAATGAAAACAAAATAAATAGCGAAATATTATTTTGAGACTTTGTTGGTAGTATTATATTTTTAAGCAGATTGAATTTTAAAACGCAAAACTATGTGTTTATGGTTTGTACATAATGTCCACTAGCTAAGGGACTTAAATTTCTTTTTTTATAGTTTCAATACCAAAAGAATCATAGCATAACTAACTAATCGACAATGTGAAGAAAATCGTAGATTTAATCACCGGGTTCACTACACCTTTGACTAAAAATGAATAGCAAAAGCAATTAATATAATTACTAAAAGGAGATAGAATGTTGGAAAATTCAAAAAAAATATAAAAAATTTGACATTTTCGAAGTAAATATTATATTACTTAGATAACATAATAGATATAATATGTAAGTACTTACATAATATTCTTCTTAAAAAATTTTATAATAAATTTCCGAATTTTCTAATTTTAACTTTCATGGTTCAT
This sequence comes from Hybos culiciformis, assembly GCA_964007475.1. Taxonomy (NCBI): domain Eukaryota; kingdom Metazoa; phylum Arthropoda; class Insecta; order Diptera; family Hybotidae; genus Hybos; species Hybos culiciformis. The sequence goes on along the minus strand of OZ023273.1, from coordinate 144,791,093 downwards.
AAAAAAAATTGAATCCCGATTTGGAAGATTCGAACCATTAAAAGAAGTTTAGACCTCACTGGAAAACACTAAAAAAGTAACAAAATTATACTTAATTTGATATTGAAGGATCTGGGTAAAAATCCTCTTTTTTCGCAACTTAATCTGAAGATACGCAAGCCCTTTGGTCGTTATAACATTAGTCGTTACGACATCCCACCCAAAATCGTTGTAGCTTTACAAAGTTTTATTGTGAACATAAGTACCTAGATGTTGTACGTATTAACCAGTATTAACATATACAAAAATGTGCGAAAGAAAAATCGATTCAAGAAAATTTTCATAATTTTAAACATATATGAGAAAAATACATTATTTATGAACATAATGTAAGCTTGAAAAGCAAATAAAAGATTAAATTTTATAAACTAACATACCTATATTTTTTTATTTTGATTTCTTTTTTTTTTTTTATTATTTATTTCTTACTTAAATAATTTCAAAATTTTATTGTTTTATGAAAATTGTAATTTAAAAATTAAAAATTAAAAAAAAAACATTATTCTCATGATTAGCTTTGAAAACCATTAGAAATAATAAGATTCGTGTTGCACTTTAATAGAGTAATGAATGAAAACATTGAATTCATTATAAAAAAAAAAAAATGTAAAGACAATCATACCATGCATCAAAGAATGAGATAATTTTATTTTTTTTCTTTTACATACATATACCTACCTAAAGTAAAAAATTTCGTGCGAAATTTATTTATTTATTTTTTTCAATTTTGCACAGGGATTTTAAACTTATTGCTAAAAGTAGTAAATATTGTATGTACTAGTCGAAATACCCGGCTTCGCACGGTAGTCCCGAACTTAAATTAATGTCAAAACACTTTAATTCAGATTTTGTGCACTAAAAAAAAAAGAATTTCAAAATTTGTTAAATAGCCACTTCCCCGGTGCCTTAATACATCCAGACTTCCAAATAGTCGATTCGAAAATTTCTAGTACCCTATGACCATCTCGGGTCTCTAGGCTCCATATTTTTAAAATTCCAAAATTTCGAAATTTGTTGTATAGCCCCCCAATTGAGCCCTGGCACAACGGTTGGGAGCCTCTCAACATCCAGGTTTTAAATAGGCTTTTCGGGTTCAACGCTACTATATTTTATTGGAATATACCTAAATTTCAAAACCGGCTTCTAAGGTAGCCACGCCGCCAGGGCCACGGATCAAAATTTCTAGTACTCTATAACCATCTCGGGTCCCAATGCTACTTAACCTCAAAATTTCAAAATTTCGAAATTTGTTATATAGCCCCCCCAATTGAGCCCTGGCACAATGGTTGGGGGCCTCTCAACATCCAGTTTTTTAAATAGGGTTTTCGTGTGCTAGGCTACCATATTTTATTGGAATATACCTAAATTTCAAAACCGGCTTCTAAGATAGCCCCCCCGCCGGGGCCTCGGATCAAAATTTCTAGTACCCTATAACCATCCCGGGCCCCAATGATACTTAAGTTCAAAATTTCAGCCAAATCGGTCCAGCGGTTTAGGCGTGATTGAGGACAGAGAACAGAGAACAGAGAACAGAGAACAGAGAACAGAGAACAGAGAACAGAGAACAGAGAAACAGAGAATTTTCATTTTTATTTATAAGAAGATGTACAAGTATTCTTATGAGATAAAAATTCAAGACCTGGATCATAATAAGGCCATAAATAAACATGTTTGCGATATCGGCCAAACCTAAAAATATTCAACATAAGTTTACGGTACTATATTCAAGAATTCCATAAACTTAATTAATAAAATTAATGAATTTCGATTCCGGTTTTCCTTGGAAAAAAAATTATTATATGTAGATACCTAAGAGTTATATCTTGTTGGAATTGCTATAAACAGATAAATAATCTAGTGTTTTAAATTTCATAAGGGTTAGGAACATTCAACTGTAATTACATTTGACTTGTACAAATACATTTGACTGAAAAAATACACTTGACTACAGGTACCTAAGTACTTCTATTTAATTGAACCAGCAAAAGGGGGATATTGGATTCTCAGTTAAATGCACTGCTTTCTTACTCACAATACATTGATAATATTTTCATCATTTTTTAGTTAAGTATTTAAAAAAAATCTGAAATTTACTTGTATCAATCCTGCACCTTTTATAAATATTATTACTCTATGATCATATCAAGTAACTTCTCATAGGTAATATAGAAATTTGTTTGTAGTGAACTGAAACGATTAGATTCCTCAAAAATGTGTCAAAATGTTAAATATAGAATAGTTAACTGAAGTACCTATCTAAGTATAATTTCTTAATTTTTAAAATTAAAATGAATAGAATAAAAATTCTTATTTTTTATTTAATTTTTATATATTTACCTTCGTTCTCAATTGCCATACTGTTTAAAAACAATTTTTTTTTAAATTTATTTTTTAAATAAACGAAAAAAATAAATAATAATTAAATATTTTCACATTTAAAAAAAAAAAAAAAATTATTTAATTACATTTTTATTAATATTTGTTATAAAACATTGTTTTTTTTTTATATTTATTTATTTAACTCCTTTAAGTAGGTACGTATATAATTTAATTTTTATATTTTCGTGTTAATATTTTTTTTTTTTTAAGTTTAAAAATTGTTTATTATTAGTTAGTTATTCGTTGATGATGATTTTTTTTCGTGAAGTGAAGACTATAATATAAACAATAATAAATAAATACTTATAGTAACAACAAACAATTTTTTTTTGTTTAGAGTGTTTTCAGTTAGGTATAAAATAAACCGGTTAGGAATTAATATCTTTTATAACATTTTTTTTTTTATTATCATTAAAAAAAATTTTAGCTGAAAAAAAAATACATTTTTGCTTATTACTTATTCCCTTTTTTTTTCTCTTCTTAAAAGTTTATTTGTTATTTTTCTATAATTTTTTTTCACTATACACCTAATAGCAAAATTGAAAATTCATTAATAAATTTTTATTAATAATTCTTTTTTTTTTTGCAATATTATAAAAAGATATGTGAAAATAAGAAAACATGTAATACCTTATCTGCACTTGGACCTTAAAACTGACCTTAGAGCGGAACTGACCTGTGAACAGGCCTTTCTCATACAAAAAAAAGGAAAAAAATAACTAACCTTTGCGTAAAAGGCCAGTTTGCAGCCAAAAAAGTTAGTTTGCAGACAAAAAACGTCAGTTTGCAGACATTATAGTTGCCAACTTTTCTGCTTTTTCCTTTGCTTTTTTCAGCCTTTTTTCTATTTTCAAAAGGTTGGCAATACAAATTTAAAAATAAACAAGATAAAAAAGTTTGTTTACACATCTTTTTTTTTTTAATTGTTAAAAAATAGTGTGTACGGGTTTCGTTAAGGTGGCCTTAGGAACAAACCTTTCCAGACAAGTGCAGATACGGTGTAATGAAATCATAATAATAATACTAATAATAATAATAATAATTTTTATTCTGCACAAAAAAAATACAAATTTTTTTCATTGAATTATTAAGTAAAAATTTTTTTTCTTTTATTAATTTTATTTTTTTTTATTAATTTTTTTTTTTTTTATTTATTCTTCTTTTTTGTTTTATTTTTACCTACTTTACAAATTGTTATATTTTTATATTGAAATAGTTAACTATAGCTATATTATTGCAAAAATCAGTTGTTGTTGGATTGATGGTATTATTATTATTATTATTAATTTTTTTTTTGTTTACTAAAAAAATTTTTTGTTATGAATTTGACTCTATGAAACGAACAACACGACAAGTAAGCAACAGACGCCGACGCCGACGAGTTTTTGGCTGCGGCGACGCGCTTAGAAAAAAAACTCAGCGGCGTGCGGCGTTACCGGCGTGCTAAAAAAAAAGCAAAAAAAAAAAAAAAAAGAAAGAGCAAAAAAAAAAAAAAAAAAAAAACGAAAAAAAAAAAAAAAAACGAAAAAAAAGAAAAAAAAAACGAAAAAAAAAAAAAAAAAAACGAAAAAAAGAAAATTAACCAAAAAAATATTAGAAAAATTTTTAGCACGCCGATACAAAATATAAAAATGCGGCGCAAGGCGTACGCACTGAAATCTCGAAAAAAATGTTTTGCGGCGGCGAACAAAAAAATGGTTTGCGGCGGTCAGCGCACGGCGTATTTTCCTTGTCGGCGTCGGAGTCTGGTAAGCAAGGTGCTTTTATTGTTATTACTATCATTATTATTTATATATATACCCATGTACATTAACAATATAGAAAATGTCATGCACTTTTATTTTTCTGTTTTCGAAGATTAATGACTGAACTGGAAATTATATTTTATTAAAAGTTGATGTGAATAAATTGTGTGTTGTATATAGGTACTTTTAGTTGTAAAGTTGTAAAATGCATATTAAGTGAGAAGTTAAAAAAAATATTGTAATAAGTAAAACCTATGTAAGTAGAAATAATAAAAAACTTTGAAAAAAAAAGCGTTATAAAGTTATAAATTAATTTATAAATACATATATACTTAGTCAGCATAGTTCTTTTTTTTTTTTAATTTTCTTTTTTACATATGTATGTACCTACAACATCCCTACATATTATACGCTTACACATATATTTTGATAATGATAATCTAAAAATTATAATAAATTTTCTTTAATTTTTTTTTTTAGATTTTAAACAAAGTCTTTGTCTTTGTCATTATATTTTTGAAATTCAAATGAATCATTTTATCACCTTTGATAAACAAAGTATTTATCCTGGCATTAATATAGAAAAAAAAGTTAGATAAAGGTAACAATACTTGTAATTTGTAATATTACAAAAATTATTTTAATTTTTAATCATTTAAAAAATTTAGAATTATAATAACAAGTATTGTCTCTAAATTAAAATATAAAGGAAGTACATTCAGCTCAGCTCAATAGAATTACTGAAAATATAATAACCATAGCTTCATCTGTTTGAGCCAAGTCATAAATACTTATTACAGACACAACTACAAATTTGAATTTCAGAAAAAAAATATGAAACTATGTAACAAGTTGATTTCATAAAAAGTTCCTCCTTTTTCATCCAAATAATTATTTCGAAATTATTTTCTGTTATAAAAATTCTAGGACCTAGCGCTTATATTTTGGATAACTTGACGGTTAACGAAATTAGAGATTATTTCTTTATTAGTTAACCTCATATTATACTATATTTAAATTGTTGCAATTTCAATTTTAAAATACTTAGTTAAATAATGAAATTTGTAAAAAGTTAAAAACTATCAATTCAAAATCAAATTCTAAAATCTAAGTATACCCTATAGAAATTTTTTAATAGCAATATAAAATGCATCATGCAAGTATGTATATTAATTCGATACCTCTTAAACAGATAATAAACCTACTAACTCTACTTAGATTGGTTTTAACAGAAATTATGAGTTAGTTGTTTTTGGCGAAATAAATGCTAAAGACACTAGTTTTACTATAAAAAAATGATCAATATTATTGGAATTTCCAAATAATATGTATATAATATGTAGGTATACCTAAACTTAGAATATACTTAAGAATATTGTATATAGGTATGTATTATTTTTTCTATGTTATTAATTATACGTTGTTTCCGGCTGGAGTTACGGGATAAACAAAAATAAAAATTTATAGGTAAATATTTATGTAAATTACATTAGATTAACTTAAAAACTGATTGTTTATTGAAATGTTCAAATTTTAATATAAACTGTTGTTTGAAATTTTTGTAAGTATTTTAATATGTATTAAATTAAATGCATATTATGTTTGATCTAATAAACATTTACTTATTTAAGATTTTTTTTTATTTTGATATATGTACTTACATTATTAGTATTAATTACAAGTACCTATATTAATTGATAAAAATCATTTTTTTCAGGAATAAAAATAAATAAAATAAATAAATATATGCACATACACTTATTTTAGACTTACTTAGATAAAGCATAAGTATTTACTTAAAATGAAAAAAATATTTGTGTAAATTCTCATATAAAATCAAATTATTTTTCAACGAGATTTTAATACTTTATGTTTTTAATGCAATTATTTGGGTAAAGATATCTTGTGCCCAAACGGCATAAGGAACATATTTGACCACATTTTTGGCACAACAATTTTACGATTTTATTCTTTCATTGGCGGACGAACAAACATTGAATACCAAAAATATAAACACTTAAATGTGAAATATTCATTTTGATTGTGTGGGCTGAAATAATTCGGAAGTATTAATAAATTTTATAAACTATTAAAATAATTTGGTGTTTATGATAATAAGTAGATACCTATAAAATTTCTTAGTATAAATCCCACTCACATCTATGCAATTTGATTTTTTTTTTTTATATAATTTAATTTTAAACTGGAATCTTTTCCCAAATATGATAATAACTTTTGTTATGAATTTTCAGTTTATTTAAAATATAATTCACTATACTTACTGAAGCAAGTGTTAAAATTCTTTCATTTTCTTTAACATTTTTATGATTCATCATTTACCGTCATTTACAGACTATGAAACAAAAAAAAAAACCAAAAATGCAATAACCCAATAAGCGGTTGAGTCATTTCTGGTGAAAAAAAAACTATGAATATTGAGTTTGTAATAGAATTAGTATATTAAATTTTTGATGTTACAGATACCAGTTTTGTTTTGCGCAAATTAAAATAAAAAAGACACTAAGTAAGTGTACATAGGTATATATAGGTATAGGTATATATGTCATATATTTTAGTTTTCCTAACTTCCGAAAACTTGGATACAAAACTTAATAAAAAATATCTAGTATGTTGAATTAGCATCTATTTTTGTCATCTTGCAAAATACCTACATAATTAAAAGTTGGATTCACGGACACCTACCTAAAAAATGCCAAAAAAATCACCGTTTTCGACATATTTGCGAAAACTAAAAATATTTTGAATAGTATGTCCTCTTTTTTAGGAGGACAAATATAGTCACCATGGTACTATCGTACTCGATATCAACTAGTATGGTACTCGATATCAATTACTGCGGTTACTATTTTTTTTTTTTTTTATAAATTACTTTTTGACTTGGGGTCAATGCATCTAGATACCTACATGTGCATACGTTATTAACGAGATACAACATTGATTGGATATGAATGAAATGGTCGACAAGTGTAGATACCTACCTACCTACTTTTAATTATTGTGTGAAATCTATTGGAATGTGTAGTCAAAACAGAATTAAAGTAAGAAGTGAACATTAATTTTGACAATTTATAGAGAAGACTTTTTGCCTGACATTTTTAAATGTCTGACAGGATTTCTTATTTTTTTTATGATGTTATGATGGAGTTATTTTATTTTTTTTTTAAATGAGAAAAGGAAGGGAAAAAATGAGAAAGGCATTGACTTTTTTTCAGTTGAATATTAATAATATTGTTATTTCATTAAATTTAGTTTTATTTTATTTTAATTAAATTGTAAAAAAAATAAATTTAAATTTTTATTTTAGTATTTTTTTTTAATTTTAAAATTTATTAAAACCTGATACCGCAACAACAACGCAACGCAATCTTTATTATACACAAAAAGAAAACAAATAACAGGGAAAAAAACCAACCAGTCGAGTCAACATTCACTTTTATAAAAAAAAAATATATAAATTTTATTCAATAAATCCCTTTTATTTTATTTAATTTTTTTCTTTTTTTTGTTAATTTTAATTTGCAATGAAAATATATATATTTTTTTTCTTTTTAATTTGTTTATAAATAAATTATAACTTTGATTTTAATTATATTTTTTATTTTTATTATGAATGATCGAACCAATTTTTAACAAAAAATCAAAAACAACCAATCAACCCGACCAAGTTCAACCTTTCAACTTTCAACACTGCTATGAATTTATGAAAATAAGAACTTCAACTTACCATACCAACATAACAAAAAAACAACCAATAACATTAATACCATAGATATACTCAATGTAAACTGGCGCGCGTAAGCTCGAAAGAAATATTGAATTGACAATTGCAAATAACCCTAGTGTTAATCACTACAAACAATGTGGTAGGATACATTTTTTTCTAATATGAATATTGGGTTTGTTCGTTTTTAATTAAAAATTAATTATTAATCAAGCTGTATGAAATGCCTGTTTATTATCTACATTTTGAAAAAAAAAAAAACAAGGATTTCGTATTTTCAGTGATCGAGAAAATTGCAAAAAATCTATTCGAAAAAAAAAGTTTCAATGCATTTTTTGGCCACTAGATGGCAGTCGCGGTTAATCCGTTGTCAGTAAAGAAATCGCAGTCGCAGCCATAGTTGCCATTTTAGCACTTTTAGTGCTAGATTTAGCACTTTTTTTTACGCACTAGCACTTTCTTTTTTTCTAAAAAGTACTAGGTGCTAGTTTAGCACTTTTCTCTTAAATAGCACCTTTTTTAACAAATTTTAAGAATTCGAGTTTCTTTAATTTTGTCAGTGACACTGATATGTCACGTCATATCAAATATCTGATTTGATTGCCTTTTTTGACTGATGATAGTTAGTCATCTGTCTAATGCTGTGGTATTTTTTGCGTGGGTAAGATTTTTGATGGGTTTTATTTTTTACCCGCTGTTTTTTATTGACGTTTATATTCATTTAGCACTTTTTTTAGCACCAAAAATAAAAAAAAATGCTTAGCACTTTTAAAGAGGGCGAAAAAAGTGCTAAAGGTGCTAAACTGGCATCTTTCAAAAAAACCAAATGGCATGACTGGTCGCAGCATACAAAAATATTATTTGAGACGTTGACAACATTTATAAGGTTTGAAAAGGAATTTATATGTTTCTACTTCGGGCAAAACATAGAAAGCTTTGACTTTAATTTTTATTGCACATAAAAAGTTAACCATTAATTTGAAGTCTCATTCACATTATATATCAATACATCTCATTTAAAATTTTATTAAAAATCACTTCCATTTTTTTTTTTCGTATAATTGTTTGTGTTTATTGAATTGAAAGTTTAAATAAAAGTAAAAAAAATTAAAATAAAATAAACTAAAAATCATTGTACATTAGAGTTGCTTATGATTGTTCATAATTAAATTAAAAAAATGGATAAAAATCAGGATTTTATTCTGAAAAAATTATTAAGCGATGAGGAAATTTCTAAAATTCCAAAAAAAATCGGTGAAAAAATTGAAAATTATTTTGGAAAAAAATTTGAAGAATTTTTGACGGCAAAAGCACTTGGAGAAACAGCTCGAAGTACTTTGGGTAATTTAAATTTTAGCTCAATTTTTAATTAGATTAAGCTCTTAATAATTTATTTCGATTAAGTAAGTTTTTAGAATGTAAAAACTACTACACGCTACATGGACCTGAAAAATTAATTTTTTTCATTTGTGGGAAAAAATTGCATTTTTATTGTATTTTATATATGTAAGTTCCTTGTACAGCTTGTTTTTGTTGTTTTTTACCGGCTGCGTTAAATGACGATGCCGAAAGAGTAATGTCGCCGAATCGGATAAAATTAAAATTAAGTCTAAAATTTATTGAATTCTTTTTCTTTAATATCGTATTTCTTTTGCCCAGACAATGTTCGTGAAGAATTTGAACAAAAAATTTTAGATTTGAATTCACAAATTCAAGATTATGAAGCGAAATTAGAAAGTTCCCAGCAAAATGTTAACGAACTCCGAATTCAAGTAGACCTTTCCAGAAAAGATGTGAATCGTTTAATTGAATCTACCAAACAATTTGAGACTGAAGCTGAAGAATGTCGAAAAGAAAGAAATGAAGCTGTCGATGAACGTGATTCATTGCAAAAAATGGTAGAACGACGTAACATTGAAATCGAGAGACTTGAATCTGATAATCAGATGTTGCAAAGTCAATTAAAATCAGCTATACAGTCTAAATGCCAGGCTCTAGTTAAAATAGATGAAGTGCAAGCTAAGGAAATTTCTTTAGATTTTAAAGAAAAATTTATCGAAGAAGAACGTTTAGTTTTAGCAAATCAAATTCAAAGCTTAACATCTGATTTAAATCGTGCATTGGCTGAATTACAAACAATTGGTCGTGATAATAGAATTCGTAATTTGGAATTAGATACAAAATTAAATGAAAAAATTGAGGAATTAAAAATAACTAACAGTCAAGTTGCTCACTTAAATGAAACAGTTTCATCGCTGACAGCACGTTCTGAAGAATTAGCATCAAAATTGCATCAACAAAACGAAGAAGCAAATAAAATGATGGAATATTATAAAAAAGAGTTGCATGCTAAAACTAAATTAGCTGATTTATATAAAGATTCAACTGAGGATAAGGTTTGTGAAATAAATGAATTGTCTACGGCTATAACTGATCTAAAACGAATGTTAGCTGAAGCAATAGGTAAATTTTAATGAGCTTTTATCTTTGTTTAAGTCTTTTTATTTTAATTTAAAATAACTTTTCTTCCTTAATGTGATTATACTACGCCTACCTAGCTGAAAAATGTAAACTGCGGTATTTTACACGAATTTTTAAACACACATTCAAAAAATAGCTTAGGCAGACTCAATTTTTTCAGGTAGTGTGTCTCGCACTTACATAAAATTTGATCAATTGAAGTTACTGTTTACGGTTACAAATTGAGCTCGAACTCCTTTAAACTTAATTCATATAATTTTCATTATATGTATAGGCACTTTAATTAAGGTTATGTTAGGTTAGGTTGTACTGGCAATGATATGCTAAAACCTCCTTGCACCTGGGCCAGTTGGCCCATTGTACTGCCTTACCCGATGGGCATATTTTTCCCCATCGAGCCATTATATTCCTTTCATAAACCTAATTATTACTCTTGGCCCATGCCTTTACAAGTCCTTTAACTTTTATTTAATTATATGTTTTAAGAAAGCATGTTGCACAAATTCACATAATATTATGCACATACTATTTTTTTTAAATTTCATAATTTTATGTTAAACAGATCAATATGGTGAATTAGAAACAAAATTAAAATCTACTGAACTGAAACATGACCAAGAATTAGAAGAGAAAAATAATCAAATTCAATCGATGCAGAATGAATTAAAGAATGCAAATAAAATTTTACAAGATGCTCAGCAAGAAAACCTGGACAATGCTATTTCTAAATTAGCTCCATCGGCCGCTCTCACCAGTAAATTAATTAAATCTGATATGTCATTAACGGATTTATACACCAAATTTGTTAAAGCAACGGAAGAATTACAATTCCAAGACATTGAAAATAAAAAATTAAATCTACAAATGAATTCAATTCTTCAAGAATTAGAGGAGAAAGCTCCTGTTATTAAAAAACAAGCATTAGATTATCGGAATCTTTTAGAAGATAATAATAAGTTAACAACGCAATTAGAAAATTTAATTGCTGAAAAAGTGGAGGGTCGAGCTGAACTTCAAGAAACTACATCGAAAATCGGACACTTAGAAAGAGAGAATAAAAAACTTAAAACAGCCCAATTAGATTTATCTCGACAAGTGTGCTATCTATTGAAGGAGGTTGAAGAGGTGAGATTTAAAAATAATTATTTTGAATATTTTACATCGCGTTGTCATCAGTTTAGAGTGGGATGAAAAAAAGATTTAACTTTGTTGAGTTTTTCTTAGGTGTGATTAACTAGCTCTGATAGCTGGGTCAAATTATATACTTTTTATTTATTTTATTTATTTGTGCTCATTATCTTATAGATTTGTCATTTTCGAAAATGTGGTGAGTTTAAAATGGTACAGATCAATGACAAAATGACAATTAATTTCACATGGAAATTTTAAATTTTTATATTCAATGCTTTAGTTAAGTAAAAAAAATAAAATTTCCAAATAATTTTTTTTAGGCTCGGGGAGGTTTCGCAACTGATAATCATCCATCAATTTCTTCTGATATGACAGCAGGTGAAGTTATTTCTAAACGATTGGTTACCTTTGGAAAAATATCTGAACTTCAGGATAATAATCAAAAACTTTTATTACTTGTTCGAGATTTAAGTACGAAACTTGAAGAAATGGAAGAGGTACAAAATAATATTGATCAAGTCGCTTATGAAACTAAAATAAGTCAATATAGTAATAGAGTAAGTGAAATGGAAAAAACTATGGATCATCAGAGTAAAATGCTAAGTGTGACAATGCAAAAATTGGACCGATTCAAGAAATTATATTATGATGCTCTCAAGAGCTCAAAACAAATTGATAGTTCGATTGGCTCTGATCAAATGGAAGAAATTGAAGATGAGACTACTCCACTTGCATCAAATAGTAGCATTGCATCAAATAATGAACAAATTGCCAGCAAGATAAAGCGTATTTCCGAATTGGAAGAATCTATAAAAGAACTGAAGTCCCAAATTAAAAGTCAAAAAGAAGAACATGACGATTATGTCAAGGAAAGAAAAACAAATGAAAAATTAATGATCGATCAATTTGATTCAATGCGAACCGAATTACGTGAATTAACATCGTCGAATTGTAAATTAATGTCACAAGTTGAATACAATGGAGAACAAATGAAAATTCATCAAAAAAACGTCTCAATTTATAAGAAGCAGATAAGTGCTCTAGAAGATCGCAACAAAAATTATGATACCACGATAGTTAAACATGAGCAAACCATAAAGTACTTAAATGATGAAACAATGAATTGTCAGCGTAATGCTGCCCATGCTGAGGTTCAATTGCAGAATATTAAACAAGAAAATCGAATCTTAAAAGATACCATAACTCGACTGCAATTAGAGAAAGATTCGTTGTATCGAGAAAGGCAGTCTCAAAGCTTGCTGATGAATAATATAGAAATGATAAAAACAAGTTTTGAACGCTCGGAAACAGAAGGCAAACTTCGACTAGAGAACAGACTGGATGAAACCAACAGAGAATGTTCGGCATTGCGAAGAAGGTTACAGGAAGAGCAAGATAATTTCAGAGAACTTTCCGCGGACTTGAAGCGTCAAAATGAAAATGCTAAGCAGAAAATGGATGAAGAAAAGGTAAAAAAAAAAAAATATCAATTAACTTGTATTTTAATTCCATAAAATTCTGGATAGTTTGACAGTGCTTTTATTTTTTTTAATATGATAGTTTGCATATTCCAACCAAACACTAATATACATAATATTAATTAGTTAGAATTTTGGTCGAATGCATCACTGTATTACCTCGTCGAGAAATAGATGGCTTATTTTTTGCTGGGTTTATGATTTTCCATTTAGTAAACTTCATTAAACAACGATAAATAATCCTGTAAATTGTTTTTAATTTTATAATAAATAATTTTAATTTTTCAGTCTGCTGCTGATAAAATGCGCTCCGAAATAGCCGATTTTCGAGAACAACTTTCACAGAGATCATCACAAGTTGAAGATTTAAGCAAAAAATTGCAAGAAAGTCTAACACCGAGTAAAAACGACAATCCGATTGTTCAAGCTAACAAACGTGCAAGAGAATTCGAACTAAAATTTGATGATGCAAAAATACAAATCGAGGGATTGAAGAAGGAAATTGAAGTATTGCAAGGACATGTTCAACAATATTCAAAAATTTCGCAAGAATCTGAAAAAGAGTTAAAAATGCTTCACGAAGGTTATGAAGAGTATAAACATAAATCTGAAGAAGAACTTAATAAATTACGTCTGAATGAAACTAATCTTAAATCCAGAGTAGAAGAACTGGAAACTGAGATTCAGTTGCAAATAACTGATGCAAAGTTAAATTCTGGGTCATCTAATCAACAAGTTTCAAAAGTTCAATTTGAATTGAAAGAAACACTTCAAAAATTAGCTGAAAATAATAGAGAATTACGTGATTTACGAGAGCAGTGTAATTTAGTGACTGCCCAGTTGCAACAAGTTGAACATAAATATGCAAATGAAATGAAACAGCATTCAAGTGATATCCAAGAGATGGTTAAAATCAAAGAGGATCTCACAAATGTAAGACACAATGAAACCGTATTAAAATCTGAACGTGACAATGCTATTCTGGCTTTAACTGAATTGAAAGAAAATATTGCTGAAACTCAACAAAAATATTATGAAGAAAAGGATGAACTTGAAAAGAGATTTATAGATCTTGATGCTCAAAATTCAGCTTTACATGAACAACTTCAGTCCTTAAGTAATAAATTGGTGACACAATCTTCAACTTCATTACAGCAAGATTCAAGTATGAATGATTCATCAATAAACGACAGTTCATTAGTTAATCGTTCTACAGGAGATGATGAGAAAGGTAATTTAATTTTTAATAAATTTTAAGTCATATTTCGCCCACATACATTCCACACAATTAATTTAAAAATAGATTCAGTAATAGGTAAATAAGGTAAATACACTTTTTGGCAAAAAAAATTAGAAACCTGAACCTTTTTTGGAAAGCTCAAACTCGATTTTCAGATTTCAACTTTTTACTAATTATATCCAGACTAAAAGTAAAAATATAATTTTTTTTTTCTTATTTTTGTAGGAAATGAACAGCTTCTCAAAATAATCAAATATCTTCGTAAAGAAAAAGATATCGCTTTTGCCAAAGTTGATATTTTGAAGTCAGAAAATAATCGTTTGCATTCTGAATGTAAAATTTTTGAAAAACGTATTCAAGATTTGCTATTAAAACTTGAATCAGAGGGATCACATTCTGAAACACTGACTGTAACTGCATCAAAACACGAAGAAGTACTTCGCAAAGTTGAAACTTTAAATGCGATTACCGATAGTAATCGTATTTTAAGAGCAGAGCGTGACAATTTAGCTCAACATGTTAAAGAATTAACTGAACGAGTTTCTAAAGTAGAAGATGAACTATTTCCACTTCAAGAAAAAAATCGTGAATTACAAACAAAAGTCGACGAAACGTCAACGGAAAATATGTCCTTACGAACCGAAGCTATGCGTTGGAGACAACGAGCCAATACTTTGATTGAAAAAACTAATAAAAACCCAGAAGAATTTAAACGTATTCAAATGGAACGTGAAAGTTTGGCAAAAATGCTCACTAATGAAAAGGAGAATCTACGTCAAATTAATGAAGAACTTCAACAAGTTCGAATTGAAAATACAAAACTTCAAGGTGAAATACAAAACGTTAATCGTCAAATATCAACTTTGACAGAAGATAAAAAGAAAATAAATGATGAACTCAATTTATTAAAACAACAAAATGCGAAACTTACTCATGAATGCATGGAGCTTAAAGTTCAATTGATCCAAAAAGAAGAGGATGCAAAGAAAGCTGGTGAAGAATTAAATTCAAAAGAAGCTGTTCTCTTGGACTTACGAAATAAAGAGACACAAATTCGTAAAATTGCTAAAAAATATAAAGATTCCTATTTTGAGCTAAAAAATAAAACAGATGGATTTGAAGGTAAGCTTTGAAAATTTATTTAAAAAATTCTTGTATGCTTAATAACAATTTAAATCTATTACCGCGATTTAAATAACAAGTTAAATGTATTTTAAAAAAAAAGTTTATAACCATCTAGTGAAAAATAGTTTGAAAAAAATGATCATTCAATTTATTTTTTTATTTCCCCTAGCTGGTGGCGAAACATCCAATCAAGATAAACAAGAGCAAGATAAAAAGATTATAGACCTCAGTTCTCAAATTAGTTCGATGGAAGCGGATACTGAACAACTACGCCGAGAAAATGAAGAACTTAGAGCTAATGCTGACAGAGAAGATCGTACTAAACAGTTATTACGGGAAGCTAAAACTCGTATAATGAACCTAACCGATGCTCGGAATAATATTGAACAGGAATTAAACACATGTAAGACTCAATTCCAAACAATACAACAAAGTCAACAGCAAGATCATTCAAAAATAACTGCCTTAGAGAAAGAGTTGTTAGAAAACGTAGCTATTAAAGAACAAATTTCGCGCTTAACACGTGAAAATGAAGCTCTTTCTAAACGTGTTAACCAATTGACACGTCAATTGGGAATGCAACAATCAGCGAAACCAACAACTAGCTCTGGATCAAGTTCAGATATAAAATCTTCGCCTGAATCTTTACGTACGGCTAATGTGAAACCAATGGCCGGTCCAAGCGGTCAGCAATCTGCGACAGTAAATCCACGCCGTGCAGGTGAAACTCCTTTAGCGAGTATTCGACCAATGTCAGTGCAAAATAGCCGTACAGCAGCAGTACTACCAACATCTCAGTCAACTAATTCTGGACAAATAAGTACTGGAAGTGTAACCGCTTTAGTTCCACCTCAACAACAAATAGTTCATACAACAGCGGGTAGCAATACTCTCTCTGGTAAGAAGCATAATTTTGCTAATTACTTTACCTAATTATCAAAAACAATTTTATTTATATTATTTTGACTTTAACTAAATCGTGAAATTTGTTCAGGCGAAGCGATGTCTTCTTCTCCAACTAGTTCACACACTGATTATATGCCAGCTACCAGCTCCGCTGCAGTTGTTGTGGCAGCAGTTCCACCAATGGCTACCAGTGCAGAAGCTGAAAGCGCAGAAATAACTCCACAACAAGCAATTGAAATTGTTGGAGCATCTAGTGCTGCCTTACAGCCCCTACCTCCTCAGCAACAGCAACAGCAAGTAATTGCTTTAGTTTCTCCCCGAATTGAACAAAATATTGTTCCGCCACAGCCGCAACTTCCAGCTCAAGCTCAACAACAACCATCACAAGTTCAAGACAATCAGCAGCCGAGTACTTCTGCAGGCACATCGAGCAGTGGTGGCACCAATTCAGCAAATTCGTCTGTAAGCCAACAAGCATCATCAAGCAGTACAGTGACTACAACTCAAGCTGGGGCCTCTGGAATGAATGCTGGTACTAAACGTCCTCATTCAGATCTTGAAGGTGAAAGTTCAACAACTCAAGAAACACCCGAAAAATCATCTCAACAAAACAAAAGAACTCGTGTCGCACCCGCAGTTACTGGTGAGGCATCAGCTGCAGCAGCTGTGGCTGGACCTAATGTCTCTGAATCTGGAATCGATGTCGAATATCAGGTTCCAACTTCATCACAAAGAGACCAGGAAGATGACATTATTATTGTGGATTCAGAAGAAGATGATGGTGAAGACGATGATGAGGAAATGGCCGGTGAAATGGCTGACGAACCAGGAGAAGGCTATGAAATGGAAGGTTACGATCAAGAGCAAGATATTGATGAAAATGAAGGACCAGATATCGATAATGAACCTTCAGATAATAATGAAGCCGAAGTTGATGAGATGCCACAACAGAGCTCTGTACCTGATGGAGCAATAGCAGCTGGTGAAGCTGGACAGCCACAAGAGCAGCAACAAAGTCAAGCAATAAGCCAATCGAATGCTGCTTCTGGTAGTAATGAAGCAGCTGGTACATCTTCCATTCCAAGGCGTCAAAATACACCATTATCTCGTCAACAACAAGCTACTTTATTAATGTTGCAGCATAATTTCGAAGAAACTGGAGAAGACAGCATTGTACCAAGTAAGACTTTTTTTAATTTCATCTTAAATATTTGGAATGAATTTAATAAAGGACCAAGAGATTATTAAAACGTAATGAAATTGCTATTACATTGTTTAATATTGAAGTCAATCGATTTTACGACGATGTTCTATTTTCTTTCGTTTTTGAATGAATTAAGTAAAGGTGAAAAAGTATGCATTGTTTCGGAATACGCCCAATAACAACCATTTTGATAGCTTTAAGTTAAGATTCTATTAAAAATTAAATACAAAAAAAAAATAATAAAATTAAAAAATTTTCTTTTATTAGGTACTCCAACTTTATACGTTCCAAGAAATAATGAAGCAGTTAGTTCACCGCACCCTCAAGTACCTATTGCTGGTGCCCGCTTCACTTTTGTCGAAGGTTCTAGCTCGACGGCAGCTGCAACAAGTGATGAAACTGTAGAAACTCGACAAAGTTCAACCGTTGCTGAAGTGCCACAACAACCATCTCCTTCAAAAGAGCCAGCCGTTGAATCAGCATCCACGCCGGGACAGCTTGAAGAACCAATAGCTGGTCCAAGCCATGCTGGTTCTGAAACAATTCCAGAAAATATTGTGTCAGCTGAGCTTGAAGGTAGCTTAAAAAATAATCATAAATATTTTATGAATATGTACAAAAATGTATGACTTTTTAAATATTTAATTACCCCAACATACGTATTTTAGAAGAAAATATTGAAGATGCTTCTCAATCTGAAGTTCAAGATGTTGAACAAAATCCATTAGAAGAAAACGAAATGGAAGACGGCGAGGGTTTAGATGGGGTAACGTCAGAAGGAGAAAAAACAGCCACTGGTTCTGAAGAAGTATTTCATGAATTTGTTTGTAAGAATACGAAATTAATTTTTTATGTTAATTTTTAGTTAGAAGAAGGTAGAGAAGCAGAGGCTCTTTCACCAAAAGCAATTAATACAAGATCGCGTTCAAGTCGTGGAGGCAGTAGTCGAAATCGCACACCTAGATCCGGTGGTCGTGGAAGTCGTCCAACACCTATTGTTTGGCAAGAAGGTATTTTTGATTTTTTGATAAATACATATCTATGAATTTTAATTTCATATATTTTTCAAGGAAATTTAAATTTGCATCAACAAGCTCCATCAAATAGTCCACAACGCGGTGCATTCCCAAATATACGCAGTAATCAAGGTGGCAGAGCTAGACGTATGAGACGCCCAGGTCCTCCTAATTATGGCGGAAATATGCGATATTAGTATAATACATTTCAGATAGTTTATTTTTTTTTATTAAATAATTAGATATCAAATACTTTTTAAGAAATCTATGAAATATTGTATTATTCAGATGTACGTTATCTAAGAATATTTTATTTGTCAATGCGTGGTGTAATTTACTAAATAAAATAAACTTGATTCAATTCTATACTTTGTTTTGGTGTAATATCCTCCTTTTTTGTACCGTCGAATCGGAGAGAAATAAATTTAACATTTAAAGGATAGTTTGGATTGGGTCAATTGGGTGTAATAATATGTAATTTTTCTTATAAGTAAGACTTATTTAAGTTTTGTCGAATTGGGATTAATGAAAAATTTAATAAAAAAAAGAAAATGTATACCTACACCTAGTCTACCAATATTTTTTTTAATACAAATCGCGCTCATCTAATCTTTCATTTATATGTCGACATTGCTTAAAATGTGAAATTACACATTAATTCTATCTGTATCTAAAAAAAAATAAGCTTAACTTATTTAATTATTTATTATTGTCTCGATTTTCCGGTTTTAAAGTAATATAAATTTGGAGTCTGTTCACTTATTAGCGATTATTTAAAAAATTTAAATCGGATTTTATTTTCCAAGTTTTTTAATTTGTGAACGACACGATTTTTAATTTTTAGCCACCAATTTGTTTAAATAAATTCCAATAGATGTCGCTATACGTACTTATGACATTGCAATGTTCTTACCACTAAAAATTTGGGGAAATAATAATTTTGACTTCTGGCATCACAGCTCCAGTACAAATACAAAACACAAGAAAGAAAAGTGAAAGAACAGAACTCTAAAAAAAGACAAAAAATTATAATAATTTATTTCAAATTAAAAAAATAATTGTTTTTTTTTTTTTTGCAGTACAGTTGCTTTTATCTGTTATGATTGTTCATAATTTTATAATTAAAATAAAATGGATAAAAATCAAGATTTTATTCTGAAAAAATTATTTAACGATGATGAAATTTCGCAAATTCCAAAAAAAATCTGTGAAAAAATTGAAAATCATTTTGGGAAAAAATTTGAAGAATTTTTGACGGCAAAAGCACTTGGAGAAACAGCTCGAAGTACTTTGGGTAATTTTAAATTTTTGCGCTAAATTAAATAAATTTCTGAGAAATGTTAATAACCTTAATACGCTGTCCATCTTCCCTAAATCTACTCCTGAGAAAATTGAATTTCCAGAAAATAATCTTTAATTTTGTCACGTTCGACTTGTTTGTTTTTGTTGCTTTTTTACCGGCTGCGCTAATTGACGATGCCGAAAGAGTAATGTCGCCGAATCGGTTAAAATTGCCTTCTTCACTTTGTCTATTTTGTTTGGAAAATTACTTTTTAAAGGTTTTTGATTTAATTCTTTAATATCTTATATTTTTTTTTCAGACAATGTTCGAGATGAATTTGAACAAAAAATTTTATATTTGAATTCTCAAATTCAAGATTATGAAGCGAAATTAGAAACTTCACAGCAAAATGTTATCGAACTTCGAATTCAACTAGACGTTTCCAGAAAAGATGTAAATCATTTAATTGAATCTACCAAACAATTTGAGACTGAAGTTGAAGAATGTCGAAAAGAAAGAAATGAAGCAGCCGATGAACGTGATTCATTACAAAAAATGGTAGAACGACGTAACATTGAAATCGAGAGACTTGAATCTGATAATCAGATGTTACAAACTCAATTAAAATCGGCTATACAGTCTAAATGCCAGGCTCTAGTTAAAATAGATGAAGTGCAAGCTAAGGAAATTTCTTTAGATTTTAAAGAAAAATTTGTCGAAGAAGAACGTTCAGTTTTAACAAATCAAATTCAAAGCTTAAAATCTGATTTAAATCGAGCATTGGTTGAACTACAAACAATTGGTCGTGATAATAGAATTTGTAATTTAGAATTAAGTACAAAATTAAATGAAAAAATTGAGGAAGTGAAAATAACTAATAGTCAGATTGCTTACTTAAATGAAACCGTTTCATCGCTGACAGCACGCTCTGAAGAATTATCATCTAAATTGTATCAACAAAACGAAGAAGCAAATAAAATGATGGAATATTATAAAAATGAATTGTGTGCCAAAACTAAATTGGCTGATTTATATAAAAATTCAACTGAGGAAAACTTTTCTGAAATAAATGAATTGTCGGAGGCTATAACTGATTTAAAACGAATGTTAGCTGAAGCAACAGGTAAATTATTAGTTATTATATTTTCCGCTCAAATTTAATGTTTCAGCTTTTTTTAAATTTATTATAAGATCTCTTATTTAATATGAAATTTATTATAAAAACAAACTGTCACTTGTTACGGCCACAGAATTATTTAGTTCCTATAATTTTCATTATTTTTATATTATCGCATACACCAATGCACATGTCTAAAATACAGTATCAATAGGTAGGTACATCCCAATAGAAATTTTTGGAAGCATTGACAGTTCGTCGATTATTTACATTACCTAGTTTACATGATAATCACACAGTGGTTGAGTCGAAATGTGATTGAAGCGAGGTCAATTGTTTACATGATGTAGTCGAAAATGCCTGTGGTTGAACTGAACAAAAAAGAAACAAAACAAACAGCTGTTGCTTACTTTTGACAGGGTTAACCATTTATATGAAAAGAGTTAACTTAACCGAGGGAATTTCAGATTAACTCTATTTCAACTCAATCACCGTTTAGATGTAGTTGAACCCTAGTTGAACCTGCTTTCAACTCTTCATATAAACTAGTTATAGGTATGTAGGTA
Source organism: Hybos culiciformis (assembly GCA_964007475.1). Lineage (NCBI taxonomy): Eukaryota > Metazoa > Arthropoda > Insecta > Diptera > Hybotidae > Hybos > Hybos culiciformis. The sequence goes on along the minus strand of OZ023273.1, from coordinate 144,769,642 downwards.
CTTTTAATTTTATTTCTCTTTTTTTAATTTGATGTAGATCAATACGGTGAATTAGAAACAAAATTAAAATCTACTGAATTGAAACATGAACAAGAATTGGAAGAGAAGAATAATCATATTAAATCTATGCAGAATGAATTAAAGAATGCAAATAAAATTTTACAAGATGCTCAGCAAGAAAATCTGAACAATGCCATTGATAAATTAGCGCCAACGGCCACTGTCACCAGAAAATTGATTAAATCTGAAATGTCAATAACAGAATTATATACTAAATTTATTAAAGCAACAGAAGAATTGCAATTCCAAGATAATGAAAATAAAAAATTAAATTTACAAATGAATTCAATTCTTCAAGAATTAGAGGAAAAAGCTCCTGTTATTAAAAAACAAGAATTAGATTATTTGAATCTTTTAGAAGCTAATAGAGAATTAACAAACCAATTAGAAAATGTAATTTCTGAAAAAGTAGAGGGTCGGACTGAACTTCAAGAATCTGCAACAAAAATCGCACAACTGGAACGAGAGAATAAAAAACATAAATTGGTACGATCAGATTTGAGTCGACAAGTTTGTTATCTTTTAAAGGAGATTGAAGAGGTGAGGTTAAAAAATTAATTACTTGGTTTTGAATATTTTTACTAGAAGTCGTCAGTGTCTAAGAAATAGGTGTTGAGAATAAGTAGATTGAACAGTTTAATTATATTTTTAATATGGTGTAGAATCTACTAACAATTTCAAAAATTCAGAATCGGAGTCGGAAGTTTATGGCGCAAAATCCGAACAATGAATTATGAATTTTAGATGCATATTTGGTGTTTTAAAATTTCACATCGAAATTAAAAATTTTTTTGTTTGATATTTGAGTAATATAAATTAATTGTAAATAATTTTTTGTAGGCTAGGGGCGGTTTTTCAAATAATTATCATTCAGCAGTTTCTTCTGATATGACGTCCGAAGAAGTGATTTCTAATCGATTGGTGACGTTTGGCAAGATATCTGAACTTCAGGATAATAATCAAAAACTTTTATTATTAGTTCGCGATTTAAGTTCAAAACTCGAAGAAATGGAAGAAGTGCAAAATAATATTGATCAAGTCGCTTATGAAACTAAAATAAGTCAATACAGTAAGAAAGTTAGTGACATGGAAAAAACCATGGACCATCAGAATAAAATGCTTAATGTAACAACGCACAAATTGGAAAGATTCAAGAAATTGTATTCTGATACATTCAAGAGCTCAAAACGAAATGGTGGTTCGATTGGTTCTGATCAAATGGAGGGTATTGACGATGAGACCACTCCTATTGCATCAAATAGTAGCATTGCATCAAACAATGAACAAATTACCGGCAAAGAGAAGAATATTTCCGAATTAGAAGAAACTATAAGAGATCTAAAGTCCCAAATTAAAAGTAAAATAAAAGAACATGATGATTATGTTAAGGAAAGAAAAACAAATGAGAAATTAATGAATGATCAATTTGATTCAATGCGAACTGAATTACGTGAATTAACATCGTCGAATTGTAAATTAATGTCACAAGTTGAATACAATGGAGAACAAATGAAAACTCATCAAAAAAATGTCTCAATTTATAAGAAACAGATAAGTGCTCTAGAAGAACGTAACAAAAATTGTGATGTTACGATATTCAAACACGAACAAACCATAAAACACCTAAATGATGAAATATTGAATATTCAGCGTAAAGCTGCCCATGCAGAAGATCGATTACACAATATGAAACAAGAAACTAAAATTCTAAAAGATAATATAACTCGAGTACAATTAGAGAAAGATTCGTTGTATCGAGAAAGGCAATCACAAAGCTTGATAATGAATAATATAGAAATGATAAAAGCAAGCTTTGAACGCTCGGAAACAGAAGGGAAACTTCGACTAGAGAAGAGATTAGATGAAACTAACCGAGAGTGTTCGGCATTGCGAAGACGGTTACAGGAAGAGCAAGATAATTTCCGAGAACTTTCTGCTGGCTTGAAACGTCAAACTGAAAGTGCTAAGCAGGAAATGGACGAAGAAAAGGTAAAGAAAAAAATTAAATGGGTTTCTTTTTTTTTTACTCTTGTAAAATATTTTTGTGATAACGAAAAATCGCATTTGTTTGAATAAAATTTTATAAAATAAATATTGTCGTGTCAAAGTTAAATCTTTAAAATTTTACATTTAATTTTTTTTCCGAATTTTAATTTATTAGCCTTCAAAGTACCAATCATTTCAATGATAAACAAAAAAGGTTTTATTTTAAATAAAAATTAATTTTAATTTTTCAGTCTGCTGCTGATAAAATGCGTTTTGAAATAAAGAAACTGCGGGAAGAACTATTAGAACGGGCATCACAAATTGAAGATCTAAACAAAAAATTGCGGGAAAGTCTTACACTAGATAAAAATGACAATCCGATCGATCAAGCTAAGAAACGTGCAAGAGAATTCGAATTGAAATTTGATGATGCAAAAATACAAATCGACGGATTGAAGAAGGAAATTGTAGTACTTCGAGAGCATGTTCAACAATATTCAAAGATTTCGCAAGAATCTGAAAAAGAATTAAAAATGCTCCACGAAGGTTATGAAAATTATAAACGAAAATCGGAAGAAGAGCTGAATAAATTACGTCTATGTGAAACTGCACTTAAATCCAGAGTAGAAGAACTAGAAACTGAGATTCAGTTACAAATAACTGATGCAAAATTGAATTCTGGCTCGTCTGGTCAACAAGTTTCAAAAGTTCAATATGAACTGAAAGAAACACTTAAAAAATTGGCTGATAATAATCGAGATTTACGTGACTTACGAGAGCAATATAATATGATGACAGCGCAGTTGCAACAAGTTGAACATAAATACGCAAATGAAATGAAAAAACATTCAAGTGATATCCAGGAGATGGTTAAAATGAAAGAAGATTTAACAGTAATACGGCAAAATGAAATTTTATTGAAATCTGAACGTGATAATGCTAACTCGGCTTTGGCTGAGTTAAAAAATAACATTGCTGAAAGGCAACAAAAATACTATGGAGAACAAGATGAACTTGAAAAGAGATTAATAGATCTTGATGCTCAAAATTCTGCTTTACATGAACAACTTCAATTTTTAAGTAATAAATTGGTAACAGAATCTTCTACTTCATTACAGCAAGATTCAAGTATGACTGATTCATCAAGAAATGAGAGTTCATTACTTAATCGTTCTACAGGAGATGATGAGAAAGGTAATTTAATTTTTAATAAATTTTAAGTCATATTTTGCCCACATACATTCCACACAATTAAATCAATTTAAAGATATATTCAGTTTTTATAAGGTAAACACACCTTTATTCTAATTGGCCCGAATAATAAGAAACTTTAATGTATTTTTTTTGTAGGAAATGAACAGCTTCTTAAAATTATGAAGTATCTTCGTAAAGAAAAAGATATTGCATTTGCCAAAGTTGATATTTTAAAAACAGAAAATAACCGTTTGCAGTCTGAATGTAAAATTTTTGAAAAACGTATTCAAGATTTACAATCACAACTTGAATGTGAAGGATCTCATTCGGAATCATTGAGTGTAACTGCATCAAAACATGAACAAATTCTTCGAAAAATGGAAACTTTAAATTCCATTACCGATAGTAATCGTATTTTAAGAGAAGAGCGTGACAATTTAGCTCAACATGTTAAAGAACTAACTGAACGAGTTTCTAAAGTAGAAGATGAATTATTTCCACTTCAGGAAAAAAATCGTGAATTACAAACAAAAGTCGATGAAACGTCAACCGAAAATATTTCCTTACGAACCGAAGCCGTGCGTTGGAGACAACGAGCTAATACTTTGATTGAAAAAACTAATAAAAATCCAGAAGAATTTAAGCGTATTCAAATGGAACGTGAAAATTTGGCAAAAATGCTTACTAATGAAAAAGAGAATCTACGTCAAATTAATGAAGAACTTCAACAAGTTCGAATTGAAAATACAAAACTTCAAGGTGAAATACAAAACATTAATCGTCAAATATCAATTTTAACAGAAGATAAAAAGAAAATAAATGATGAACTCAATTTATTAAAACAACAAAATGCGAAACTTACTCATGAATGCATGGAGCTTAAAGTTCAATTGATCCAAAAAGAAGAGGATGCAAAGAAAGCTGGTGAAGAATTAAATTCAAAAGAAGCTGTTCTCTTGGACTTACGAAATAAAGAGACACAAATTCGGAAAATTGCTAAGAAATATAAAGATTCCTATTTTGAGCTAAAAAATAAAACAGATGGATTTGGAGGTAAGTTTTTTTTAAATCATAACACATTTTCATTTATGACCTATCTAGTGAGAAACGGTCCATTAAAAGAAAATATCTATTAAAAGTTTCTAATAGAAGATTAGCAAATATGTACTGATTTGTAATAAGCAAGAGGATCAAGGTGTTATATTACCAAATGTATTACAAAATTTTTTTTGTTATTTTTCTATAGCTGAAGGTGAAACGTCAAATCAAGATAAACAAGAGCAAGATAAAAAAATCATAGATCTTAGTACTAAAATTACTTCGATGGAAGCGGATACTGAACAACTACGCCGAGAAAATGAAGAACTTAGAGCTAATGCTGACAGAGAAGATCGTACTAAACAGTTATTACGGGAAGCTAAAACTCGTATAATGAGTCTAACTGATGTAAGAAATAATTTTGAACAAGAATTGAACACATGTAAGACTCAATTTCAAGCAATCCAACAAAGTCAACAACAAGATCATACAAAAATTACAGCCTTAGAGAAAGAGTTGTCAGAAAATGAAACTATTAAAGAACAAATTTCACGCTTAACTCGTGAAAATGAATCTCTTTCTAAACGTGTTAACCAATTGACTCGACAGTTGGGTATGCAACAATCAGCAAAACCAACTACTAGCTCTGGATCAAGTTCAGATATAAAATCTTCACCGGAATCTTTACGTACGGCTAATGTGAAACCAATGGCCGGCCCAAGCGGTCAGCAATCTGCTACAGTAAATCCACGCCGTGCAGGTGAAACTCCTTTAGCGAGTATTCGACCAATGTCAGTGCAAAATAGTCGTACAGCAGCTGTATTACCAACATCTCAGTCCACTAATTCTGGACAAATTAGTACTGCAAGTGTAACTGCTTTGGTTCCACCTCAACAGCAACTAGTTCATACAACTGCGGGTAGCAGTACTCTTTCCGGTAACGTAACAAGAACAATTCGATTGCTTATTTTATTTAATTAAATGTTCAATAGTAATTTTATTATTTTTTGACTTTAACGCATTCATGAAATTTTTACAGGTGAAGCGATGTCCCCCACTAGTTCGCTTACTGATTATATGCCAACTACCAGCTCTGCTGCAGTTGTTGTGGCAACAATTCAGCCAATGGCTAATAGTGCTGAAGCCGAAAGCGCTGAAATAACTCCACAACAAGTACTGGAAATCATAGGAGCACCAAGTCCTGTTTTACAATCCCTTCCACCTCAACAGCAAGTAATTGCTTTAGTTTCTCCTCGAATTGAACAAAATATTATGCCACTACAGCCGACACTCCCAGCTCAAGTTCAACAACAACCAACACAAGTTCAAGATAATCAACAACCAAGCACATCTGCTGGTACATCCAGTAGCGGATGCGTCAATTCAGGGAATTTACCTGTAAGCCATCAAGCATCGTCAAGCAATACAGTGACTACAACGCAAGCCGGAGCTTCTGGATTGAATGCTGGTACTAAGCGTCCTCATTCAGATCTTGAAGGGGAAAGTTCAACATCTGAACAAACACCAGAAAAGCCGTCTCAACAAAAAAGAACCCGCGTCGCACCCTCAGTTACAGGTGAGGCATCTGCTGTAGCATCTGTAGTTGTACCTAATGTTTCTGAATCTGGAATCGACGTTGAATATCAGGTTCCAACTTCATCGCAAAGAGACCAGGAAGATGATGTTATTATTTTAGATTCAGAAGAAGATGATGGTGAAGATGATGATGAAGAAATAACTGGCGAAATGGCTGATGAACCAGGAGAAAGTTATGAAATGGAAGGTTTCGATCAAGAACAAGATACTGATGAAAATGAAGGACCAGATATCGACAATGAACCTTCTGATAATAATGAAGCTGAAGTTGATGAAATGCCACAACAGAGTTCTGTATCTGATGAAGCAATGGGAACTAGTGAGGTTGGACAGCCACAAGGACAGCAACAAAGTCAAGCAATAAGTCAATCGAATGCAGCCTCTGGTAGTAATGAAGCAGCTGGTACATCTTCCATTCCAAGACGCCAAAATACACTATTATCTCGTCAGCAACAAGCTACTTTATTAATGTTGCAGCATAGTTTCGAAGAAACTGGGGATGATAGCATTGTCCCAAGTAAGAAAAATTGATTTTTATAAATTTTATCATTCATTTACTTTAACAACTATTTGAAACAAAAAGATTTATAAATTCAGAAATCGATTTAAATTGCAATAATTATATTGAAAATTTTTAAGTTTTCATAAATATGATTAAGTTGGTTTCTAATTTTAATTCATCTGGCAATTCATTATGCAAATAAACCCAAGCCACTATAGAATAAAATACTTTTGAAAAAGTAAAAAATTCAATTTGTTTCTTAAATTAGGACTGTATACTGAAAATCGATGTAGGGTAATTTTATGTTTTCACATTTGGCATTGGTTTCGGTAAATTGATTCCAGTTTTTAAGCAAGCCAGTATTTCTTGAAATTTCTCAAACTACTGCATTTATTAAGAAGATTTTGAAAGTCAAAAATCTTTCAATATACACTTTTTAGACCCTTATATGTTTTAAATTAATTTAAAAAAATTATAAATATTAACTTCAATGCATAAAAAAACGATCACTGCTAATAACATTAATAGAAGGAAAATGAATGTCTATTGAACAGCTGCAGCACAACAAAAAAAATATTTAGAAATATAAAAATAATGGTAAAATGGTGTTATGATTTTACTTGATATTTATAATTAAAATGTTTATGTTCGTAAACTTAATAAAGTTAGTAAATAATTAAAATATAGTTTAACAAACTTAAATTGGTATACACAAAATCCCAGTATTCAACATTTGTTTTTCCTATTACCGATTTATATTTTTTTAATAGTTAAAATGTAAAATACAAATCAGATTTGTTAGTAATGAAAATTCGTTGATAATTAACTTTTGATAAAACTTCAAAGAGAAGCGAAATACTTATGTCAATTATTCTAGTCCTCGAAAATATCATTTTTAATTCAAGGACATTATATTTCGATTCAATCATAAATTAAACAGTATGTATTATTTAAAAAAAAAAAATTATTAGGTACTCCAACTTTATTCGTTCCAAGAAGTAGTGAAGCAGTTAGTTCACCACACCCTCAAGTACCTACTGCTGGTGCCCGCTTCACTTTTGCCGAAGGTTCTAGCTCGGTGGCAGCTGCGACAAGTGATGAGACTTTAGAAATTCGACAAAGTTCGACCGTTGCTGAAGTGCCACAACAGCCATCTCCTTCAAAAGAGCTTGCCGTTGAATCAGCATCTGCACCCAGAGAACTTGAAGAACCAATAGCTGGTCCAAGCCATGCTGATTCTGAAACAATTCCAGAAAATATTGTGTCAGCTGAACTTGAAGGTAGCTTAAAAAATAATCATAAATATTTTATGAATATGGACAAAAATGTATGACTTTTTAAATATTTAATTACCCCAATATACGTATTTTAGAAGAAAATATTGAAGATGCTTCTCAATCTGAGGTTCACGATATTGAACAAAATCCATTAGAAGAAAATTTAATGGAAGAAGGTGAGGGTTTAGATGGGGTGACATCTGAAGGAGAAAAAGCAGCAACTGGTTCTGAAGAAGTATTTTAGTAATTTGTTTTAAAAATTACAATATTATTTGTTATGTTAATTTTCAGTTGGAAGAAGGTAGAGAAGCAGAGGCTCTTTCACCAAAGGCAATTAATACAAGATTACGTCGAGGGGGCAGTAGTCGAAATCGTACAACTAGATCCGGTGGCCGTGGAACTCGTCCAATTCCGATTGTCTGGCAAGAATCAGGTAATTTTCAATCTTTCAATTAATATCAATTAAATTTTAATTCATTATTGTTTTTTAAGGAAATTCAAATGAACATCAAGAATCTGTATCCAATACTCCAGAACGTGGTGCATTCCGCGGTAGAACTAGACGAGCGAGACGTTCAACTTCTAATAATTTTGGCGCAAATAACCGATATTAACAAAACACATTTCAAATAGTTATTTCGTTTTTATTAAATAAAATTAGATTTCAAGTATTTTTTAAGAAATCTAGGAAATATGTATTATTCAGATGTACCATGTACGTTAATTTATATATTTTATTTTATTTGTCTTATTTGCTTTAAAAAAAATTTTATAAATAAATTAAACTTGAATCAAAAATGTAATTTATTTTGGTGTAGCTTTATTTTGTTTGTTACAATAGGATGAAAATAAATTTAATATTCTTTAATTAATGTCATGGTGAATTATGCGCTACTATAACCAAACTGTTTTTTTGATTATTGATTGAACATTTATGTCATCATAAAAAAGCGAAAATTTCAAATTTTGATAGTTTTTGAAGTGCCCAAGTCTTATTGTTAAATTAGTAAGAGGAATTTAATATAAAATTCTTTCAAATTATCAAGTTATTGTTGCACGAGCATGAAAATTATTATTATGACAATAGTCTGTTTTTTTTTTTGTTTTTTTCATAGAAATAAAGTTTTATTGAGTGTAATATTCTTTAGTTGAAAAAAAAGTAAAAAGAAAACTAGGAAAATTAGTTTTGTATTCTGACAAAATGCAATTTGTATAAATGTTTACATCATGCACATTTTAACACAAAACAAAACTTTATTTTTATTAGATATTCCTGTGAGTTTTTCATCTGATAGTCATTGAAAACATTTTAACGAGACATTGATGCATTCACTTTGTTTTTGTACATGTAGTTAATTTTTTTTGCAAGTTTATTTTTAATGGGATTCGTTATTTGAATTTTTTAAATTTAACCAACAATGCATAAAAGCTTTTTACATTTTTTTTTATTACATATATTTTCTCAATTCAGATTCAGGATAACATATTTTTTTTTGAATTTTATTTTATTTTTATATATTTCTCAGTTTCCTTTACTATCTTTTTGGTTTAATCTTGAATAAAATAAATTACATGTTATTTATGTGATTAAAAGTTCATTTTTTTGTTTTAACACCAATATCCATATAATAAGTTTTTTTGGACTTCATAATTATATTGCATTACTTTAACTTAAGTAATGGATGTTAATAGTTCTAACTATCCTCCATATTGATAACGGTAAGGTTTTTAAAATATATTCTTTTGCGGTAATTTTTCTTATAAATTTACGTTTTATCTTGAAAATTTTCTTATAAATTTAAATTTAAATTTTCGTGAGTTCAAATTAAGATCATTGGAAGTTTTTTTCACGAGAGCTAAGAAATTTTTTTTTTTGAAGCAAAAGTTAAGTTAAGTGTATCTACAATCAACTTGTAATATTACAAAATTATGATTTGATAAAAATTCTCAAAAATTAGGTAAACAAAATCAAAAACAAATTTATTCAACACTTTGTAGCTAGATCTCAATTATTAAAACAAAACTTATTTATCGGATGCCATTGATGGGGGTTAAAAATCTCGAGATAGAGGTTCAAAAAAGCCTCAAGTTACATTAAAAAAATATGTAATACTTAAATATGCATATTGGTTTATTTAATTTTTGTATGAAATTATCACTAAATAATGTAGAATGTATAGATATAGTTTAATTTGTGTTTTAAAAAATAATATGAATGAAAGTTATAAGTTTCATTGAAAGCAGTTAAATTAAAAAAAACCGATAGCCAATAAATTGAAAAAAAAAATAATGTTTTGAAAATCTACATAGCAAATACATTGGTTTTTTTTAATGCGATTAATTTAATTTTTAATTTTAATTTTTTCTTTGAATGTGTGGTGTACTGATGCACATACGATAATTGCAAAAGAAAATCAATTTATTTAGTGATGGTGGAATTTCTTCAGAATTCAGTAACCATAATGGTTATTTTATATATTTGTTTATAGAGCTTAATACATTTTTTTAAAATTAATTAATTAATTCGGCAATTATTTATATATAAAAAACATTTAAAATAACTTTGTAGAATTTTTGAATAGTTATTATTATATTAGAAACTAATAGTTGTTAATAGAATTTTTTTAACCATTTGAAATTGTTTAAAAAAAAATAACTTTTTTGGAAAAAGTTTTAAAATTTTAATTTCAAAATTGGATACACAATAAAGTACAACTATATATATATAGGTCAAAATAAAGAAACCATCAAGATCTTTACAATAAATGCCAAAATAGGAAAAAATTCTGGGAAATAATTATTCTAGAATTTATGGTTAGACTTTTTTGAAAACCTCAAAAATACCAATTTTGAGTTTTTTTAAATTTCTTTGGTTTGGACTTATGGTTTTGAAGAGCTTCCGACCTTTTGGCAAGATCTATACAAATTTGAACCTAGTGGTGGTAGTATATAATTATAATGTATGTAGTAGTAGGTAACAAATAGAAACAAATATTTAATTTCTGAATAATATAAAAATAACTATTTTACTTTTCTTATAAAATGAAAACAAAATTTTTAACATTTATATAATGTTAATAAGAATGAATAAAATAAACTTTGGAAAAATTGTATAAAAATATGTATTATCAAGTATTATTACAAATACTTTTATTTACATACACTTTCGTAACAAAAAAATATAAAAAACAAATGCATTTTATGTAAAAACTTATATAAATTGAATAGAATTGAATTGGATTTTGTGTATTTAGTTAAACTTTAAGTATTATGTCACGTTTACCAACTCGTTTCACAGAATATGTAGTTCTATGTTGTATAATAAATAACTACAAACAAAATTTAAAAATATTGAATTTTCGTACTTATTATTTTTATTATTTGTAAGATATTTTGATCCTTTTTTGTCGTTTAATGTTTATTTCATGTTAAATATCTAATATTTATGTAAAATATATAATCAAAGTTTGTTGGGAGAATTTTTCATTAGGTTTGAATTTATTGAAATTCCTCAAATTATTTAATTCAAAAGATAGATTGAATTCGTTTAATGCACAAAAAACTAAATTGTCTAATATACATTCATATAATATTGTCAATGATAGGTTTCAAATTAATAATTCCAATGAGACATAAGCTATCAAGCTTACAAAATATTACAAAATATTACATCAACTCAGCAAAAATTATAAAGACGTCTCGATAACACCACATTTGAAACGCGTTTAATTTATTTATTTTTCCAATGTTTAAGATTCTCCACCAGCCAGTAATCATTCATGATAATTATAATGTTAATTAGACTGTAACAATTTTAAATTATAAAAAAAAAAAATTTTTTTTTTGCATATTTTTGATATTATGCAGCTTAACATATGTTTGCATATTTCTCATTGAAATTGTTCATAATTTTTCTCCTTTTTTTATGGATTATTGTACACTCATTTTATGCTAAATATTCATTTTAGAGCTTTCTGACCCATTAACATAACTTTCATTATTCATAATAAATTTTCTAAATGTAGATTTTCTCTTTTTGCATAATTATGAACTTTATTCGGTAATAAAAATTTGCGCATAATTTTCTTTTTCCATAACAATTATTTATATAATTCCTAGATATTTCTGGATATAAAACAAATATTTAACTATACGCGTAGTATAGGTGCTTACAAAATTGTATTTTAATTTGATTTAGTCAGCGATGTTCTCACCAAAATTTCTCAACCGTTTCGTAGAATTAAACTATAAAACATTTTCTTATATTTCATTTATATTTTGAACTCATGTAAATTCAATTAATAATTTGTGTCCAAAATGTTTACACTTTTCGTCAGTCTTAAATTTTTTTGTTATTAATAGGGCATTTTCGTGAAAAATTATTCATAAATCTCGATGCATAAATTATCTATCTAAAAGTGTAAATATTTTCCGTACTTACAGTGCTAACACTATAATATAGTTAGAGTAATGTTATTTACATTTTCGTTGTTTTTTTCTGAAAAACTTATGCATACCATTATTATGATTAGAATATTATATTTTTCAAATTAAATGTACAAAAAAAAAAGAAATTAAATATTCCTTACAATTTACATACCCTATATAAAATTTTATGTTTTTATTTTGATTATTTTCCTTTTTATGTTTCAATAAATTTCTATGCAGGATTGGGATCATAAAATTTAAAAGATTATTGAATATGAAAATTATAATTGTTTTTATTTTTATTTTAATAAAATAATATCAATATAAATATTATAAATCTATGAATAAATAAATTGTACTTTGTACTTTTTCAATTCAATATACAAAATGGGAAATAAAGTTTATGTCACATTAATCTAAGTTTTTCGGGTCTGAAAAAAATATTAATGAATGTGAAAATGTCAAATAACGAATAATTTCATTACAAACAATTAAGACTTTAACAGGAAATTATTGTAAACGTAATAAAACGAAAAAAGAAATTATAATATACCTTTCAAGATTGCGATTATATAAGTTTAGTTCCCAAGATACTTGGATGAAAATAACGTCTGTACTAAGCATTAGAAAAATTGTTTCAGCTAAATTAACTTAGCAAAGTTCTATTATAGAATAAAAGTATAATTATTCTTATATTTATCATACAAGTCTTATAAAATTTACATGTTGTATAAAGTATAGAATTTAAAAAAAAATTCATTAGTGACATTTAATTAATAACCATTAGAGCATGAAGATATGAAATAATTCAGACATAAGTAAATAAATTGGAGGTTATTTGCTCAAATGCACCAGAAATAAAAGCAATCCACTTTGTAGATCAGCACAATCTTGAACCGTTTTAAGAACAGAATTAAGAGTAAGTTTATAAATAAAAGGTAAAATATGCGGCCCTTGGGTATATATAGTTATACCAACAAATTTTTAATTAATTCTGATAAAAAATCATTGACATTGCCATTTGTTTCATGAAATATTTGGAAAAATTTCTAATTAAAATAAAAAAAAAAAAAGATAAAATAAAATCTCGAAATTAGAGTGTGTTTTCTGATATATTTGTTTGAGGCAATAGCCTCTGAAAAATATGTAAATATAGTTAATATTTTCGGAATTATTCAATTTAATTTGCTTCACGCAAATAATTGATACAATATGTAATACAGGTATGTAAAGTATACATACAGTCTAACATTTATATTCATAAAATCAATTGGTTATATTATAATATTGAAAATCATGAATTCTAATTTTTTCTACTTTTTTTTTTTTAAATAAATTCGAAATATATTTCAATTCAAGCATTAAAAACCATATTTTTTTGTGATTATTTACGTATATTTATTAAAACAAAAATTTAAAAATTTACTTTTAATTCTGTTGTAAAAATTTGAAAGATATAAGACATAATTATAATTGTACATAAATATACCTATTATTAAGTATATATAATCATGTCGTTTTAATTTGCGATTGAATGTCACAAAAAGAGAAAAAATAAAAAATAAACTGAGTAAATAACAAATTATAAATTATCCACTAAACCAAAAAGGTGTTCATTAAAAACCACAACAAACAAATTGATAATAACAATTTTTTAATTCAATATTCAATTTAAATTTATAATACGATGGAGTGAAATTTGGAATCAATCGTTAAAGAAACAATTCAATGTAATAATAGGTATATAATTTTAAAAATTATTGTGGTTTGAAAATTAGTAATAAGTGTAATTATTTTAAAATAAATGAGAATACTATATTTGTAAATAATATTTGTTTTTTTTTTTCACGTAGATATATATTTAGGCGAAATTATAGATATTAAGATATTTGTTATTAAAGGATATAAATTTTGTGATTACGGTGATTATTGGTGAGACAAATATTTGTCTAATGTCTAATCCTATTTTTAGCTCGTTTTCCATCAATAATTAAAATGGACTATATATTTTCACTTTATGTCAGTCCATTCGGCGCTAAATGCTACTAAATTATAGGGTCGGTTTAAACTCTTTGAATACTAAAATATTATTCAAAGTAAAGACCTATTAATCGATCAACAACGGCTCAATTTCTTTTAATATGTAGGTACTTGAAAAGATTCTTAAAAGTTTAAATTAATTTTCATGAAAATTAAAATGAAACTATGTATTTTAAATCAAAATGCAAAAAACAACAAGCTTTACATTTCAGTCACTGTTTAATACATTTTATTTGTCACGGTATATTGCCCTCTTTTTCTATTTTTATTTTTAAAAGTATAATATCCTTAAAACTTAAAGCACTGTGTGGGAACTTAGTTGCTCCAATTTTCAATCTTGATTGATTTTTTCATATAGCGAGTCTACCCACAATTGAAATACATAAAAAAGATATAAGATTATTTTTTTATAAAAATTGTTATTAAAGTTACATTTTATTATGTGATTTAAAATATATATATTTGAAATATTACCAGATTATGAATTTTTTTTAAGATTTAGTTATATTCGATCTAGTGTTTGTTCAACTATTTTGTGTATTTTTACTAGTTTTAGAGTTTTTACTCAAACCTTTTCAAAACATAATTCAAAAAATTTTAAAAACTAAATTAGTTACAATTAAATAAAATAAAAAATATACATAATCAAATTATTTATTATAATACCGTATACTGAAAACCTTTTAAATATTATGTTTATGTACTAGCGTATAATTATAATACAAAATTTGTACGTAATATGTACATACCTACATAGTGCTGTACCTACATAGTGAATATGAAAAAATTAAAACTTTTTTTATTATTAATGCCTATTGACATTTCTATCAAAATGAAATTATATTTTATTATGTAAATATTGTATATGTATTATATTATTACATGTAAATGTTGTATGTATTATAACATAATTTATGCACATGATATATCCTTTATTAGCAGATGATGTTATTATTTAATTCACATTTATATAATTATATATATATAATTATGAAATAGTGTAGTTAACATAATAACCACAAAAATATTATGTTTATATATATTTTATTTATTTTTAAAATAAATAATAAAAAAATGAGTGATTGATGTTCCCACAGAATATACATATATTTATTTCATTTTTAAATACCTTATAAAGTTTTAATTAGTCCATTGTCTATCAAAAATAAAAAGAACCGACTTTTATGTTCTCATTAAAAATTGACATGCAACCAATCAGTTCCTTACTGCAATATGTCTTGAACTCCAGGCGAAAATTATGTTCAATGTACCCCGAAAGACTTCAACTTTATTTTTGCGTTACATTTAATTTATATACAATATTATGCAAATTTATTCTCTATCTACCTCTATAAGATTCCCAAAAATTAATAAAAAAAAAAATACAAACAAAGTTATAGAAAACTATTATTATTCTCAGTAATAAATTATAAGTAAATTTCGATTGAAAATTTAATTCTGTTCCCTGTACGAGTGTTAAATATATATGAAATCCTTAACCATTTTGTCTTTTATCATTTAAACAAAATCTAATTTGTCTTTTATGGAAAAGAAAAACTTTCATATCCAACTATTATATTTAGCATTGTTGAATACGAAAAAAAAAAAGAAGAAACTTTACAAATTAAAAGGACAAAGTTAAATTGAAAATGATAATATCGCATAACATATGGAGATAGAAGAAATTTTCTTTTGTTAGAATTTATATATAAAAACAGAAAAAAAAAAGTCGTCAATTTTGAGAAAAAAAAAAAGAATTATTTTAAAGTAATTTTTATAAAAGAAACTAAAAAAGAAAAATAAAACATACTTTAATATTATATTATAATAGCTTTCAAAATTTCGCATCATGTCCTTTTCAAATATTTCTGTCATATGTTTCTGTTTTTTTTTAATATTGCAAAAACTTATATAATTTTCGTTAATTTGATAATTGAAAACTTTATTCATTGCCGCGAGATCTTTTATTCATTATTTCATTACATCAGTTGAGTTGAAAATAATATTGTGAAAAGCGGCCTTGTTCTATATATAATCCAGAATTAATAATTTCAAGAACATTATGAATTACCCAAACTATAATTTAAATTATGAAAAGTGGTTTCATAATTATGCTCAGTTATGATGACTTTAAGTGAACAACACTACCGTTTCACTGGTAAAATACATTATACCATTGATTAAGAATACAAAGATTCTTAGCTTCATACAGCATTATTTTTGGTATTTTTATGTCAATGTGTTAGTAAAGCAAAATAAAATAGTGATAATTATCAATATATGAAAAGAATTTTAGTGAGTTTTACTAACACATTCACATAAAAATACCAGAAAAGGCTGAAAAAATGTTGTATGAAGCTAAGAATCTATGTATTCTTAATCAATGATTATACCCATTTCTATTGTATAAGTTAAAAGTTGTCAATAATTCTGGAGTGAACCCGAAGCCAATGTGCTTGCAAGCATTATTTTTCAAAAGGATAATAAAAAAAAATAAAGACCGTACCTTATAAATGAAGCACGGGGCCCGTATTCAGAATTTCGATTTAAGATACTTTGCACAATCAGGGGCAAAATATAATATTTTAGAGCCCAATACAATTTAGTCATTTAGTCAATATTGTGTCACATGTACAAATATATCAATTTTTTTTAAAGGAAATCATTTGAAATGTAAGATGGTCTTCCGTTCCGTAAAAAGTATTTTGATTATAAATTTGTAGAATTTAATTCGTCAATAATGCATTTTTTTAGATATAGTAAATTTTTCTTTTATAACGACTTTGAATTAAGAATTGATTCACTTTACTCAGAGTACTTATATTCTTATTACGGAGAACACCAAATGTACAGTTCCAATACTTTATATTGTGCATTATATAATTAAGTTCAATAAGTTTTGGAAATCCCTGGTCTTCATTTTCTCTGTTGGGAATGAATTTAAATAAAAATTGTATCTTGTAAGAAAACTTTTACATATGATTCAAAGGGTGTCGAATTTTCAATTTTCAATTAACTATAAAAAATGGTTTTAAAGATAATTAGTGTCCACCAAAATAAAGAGATTCAACAACCGCTATTATTGGACACAAACTTTTCTATTTATCAAATTATTTTTTCAAACTACTGTGTGTAACTGTCTATCATATCTAAAAAATACAATTTAGAAAGCACTACTTGAATTTTTATAACCTATCTTTTAAAAACCGTAAGTTTTTACTTAAATATGTACCTATATCTATTTTTTTTTTTTTTTTGAAAAAAATAAACATTAAAATTATTTTCATAGTTCACGATTTCCGTAGAAAAAAAAATTTTTTTTTTTTTTCCTTTCATAAAATGCATTTACTGCACGTAAAATATTTAAAATGAATATAAAAATCTTTTAGTTATGTAAACATTGTGCAATATTTTATTATTAAATTTATAATACTTTTTCACATTAATCCTCGATGGTCAAAAAACGTGACCTTTTATTTTTATCTGAAATATGCTATAGTTATATTTTTTATGTGTATACACATACTTCAAAGGATTTCAATATTTTTATTTTATTTATCTTTTTATAAATGTTGATAAAATGTGGGTTCATAAAATTTTTTTATACTTTACATTGAAGTAGTGCATATTTTTGTTTTATTTATTTTTTTAATTATGTTCGCATTAAATTTAAAATTTATCTACGAATTTGTGATGCAAATCCTTAGTGAAGTTTTTTTTTTTAACCTAAATATAATCAAAATTTCAAAATATTTTTTTTTTGTTATTTTTTTTTTTTTAAATTAGTAAGACATTAAATTGGTAATATATATTTAATTTATGTTGCGAAAATTCCTATTATTTTCCCTGTAACTTTGGCATCATCATTTTATTTGAAATTGCATTATGTTCGTACTAGCCTAGAAATAAAATTGCAGTGGATTTTATAATAAATGTGCAATGTACATACATATTTATAATAGTGCGTATATTTTTATTTATTTATTCAAACTTTTGTTGTGTGATAATTTCGAAACTTTCGGCTTTAATTAGCATAAATAGTGTCGATTGAATTTTAAACCTATGATAGCTTATTCAATTTTAATTCACATGTATAATAATTTTAAGAGAAATTTTTTAAAATTGAAAAAATAAATGAAAATATTGGAATGTGAAGAATATTCTACGATGTTACAGAAGAGATTCCATACCATGATAATATAAAATATATATTGATTATTGTAAATCTCACTGATGACGATAATAGAGTATACATTTATTATAGCATGTATATGATGATATAGAAAATAAACTGTAATGATGAAGATAATGTTATAGAGTGTATATATACTACGATGAATATTAAAATTATGGCCCCATTTTCATAAAAATATAAAGAGTTTCCAAAAATGATATGTTAAAAATTTGTAGAGTTGAAGTTTGAAACATTATTTGTAGATACCTTCATACCTATATCAATATAATTGCTCTATTGTTTATTATAATTACTTACTTGAATTTTCTTCAATTTTTTTTCGACAAATTCATAAAAGTTTACGAAAATCATTTGCATTAAAAATGTTGGAAAGTGGAAACATAATTATATATAAATATAGTAATTTGAAAGTAAAATGAATAGTTTTATTATATCCTCTTTCATTTAATGATTTTTATTTATATAAATATTATGTTCGATGGCAAAAATAATAATATAAAATTTTATTCACTCGCTATATCGGTTTCCATGAATTCAATAATTTATGTATTAGGTTTGCCTACTAATAAATTCTATATTATTTGAATTAAATTTTATAATAAGTATTCTAGCACCTAATTTAAATTTGAATTGATAATATGATTAATTATATTGCAATATGAAAATAATTTTTTTATTTTTGTTTTAATATTCAGAAAATTTTTGTTTATTTAATTATAAAAAAAAAAATAGGTCGGCCGTGTCATATACTGATGATACAGATGTAAAGTTATGACTATGAGTGATGAAAATGTGTCTCAATTTAAGTATAAGGTGTGTGACAATTTGTTTTTGTTCTCTCAAAAAATATTTCCTATACCAAAATTTTATGGCCCCAATGGCCAATGTGCTCATTATTGAGATTATATTAATCTTTATATTATAGTTACTTTTTAATGTTGATAAATGTAAATTTTTAGTTATTAGTGTAATAATAGTTCTTTCACAATATTAAAATTCTCTAAAGTAAAATAAACAACAACAAATTGGTGAAATGTAAAATATTTATGTTATAAATTCAATAAAAAAAAAAAAATTGAAGATAAAAATATATCATTATGAAAAATCTGAATAAGAATATAAAAAAAAAAAAACTCTACCTACCTACATTATATTTTCTTTTTTTTTATGAGAAAGCTGAAGAAAAACATGATTTATTCATAAATCCGTTTTATGAATTTGTTTTCAGTAAAAATATCAAAAGCAAAATCAGATAAAGGATAAATATAAATTTAAAATTTATATTTTTTATTCATATATTCTAAAATGGTATAAATGCAATGCTCGGGTACATAAAAAATATTATTTTACACTTGCATATAAAGTACCAGAAAATTTATCAATATCATTTCCTTGAAAATAGGATAGAGAAAAGGGTTATTTTTTTAGTTTTTAGAAAAAAAAAAAATATACATATATACAAGTTTTATTTTGCTGATCTGTACAATAAACATGAAATTTCGTTTTTTTTTCTAAGGGGAAAAAAATAAATAAAAGAAAATAAAAATTTTTGTTAAAATATTTTTTTAGTGTAATAATCGGCTGGAAACATAAATATCTAATAAGAAAAATCTTAGACTATACATTATAAAAATTATAAGGAAAGACCTTAGAGCGAGGTCGAATAGAAGTTGAGATAAATTGCATTTTTTTTGTGCTCAGGGTCGGTTTCACTCTAAAATGATTATGCTTTATTTATTCCAATGTTTCACAAAATGATCATATTCAGCTCCAAAGTCCCAATTCCATTCGAAGCATTTAAAGCTGGAATAGTATAATGATACTAAGATAAATGACTTTTATATGTATATAATATTCACATAAGAAAATTTTAATTGCTTCAATCGAGCATAGTTTTAAATTATAAATTGGGTACCCAAGTGAAAAACAATACTCATTTACTTTATATTTTACAGTGTTTTTCTCTTCACGATAATGATATTTTACTTGAAACTTGAATTAAAATTCGAAATTTTGAAATTGTTTTTAATTATTTTAAAAAGTCAATTCTTGAAAATAAATAATAATAGTTATAATATGCCAACCTGGAACATCATATCAAAACAATATACTGCTAAAGAATCAATATAATAAAATTTCATATTATATTAACTATGATCAGAAAGAGGTCGACTAAAAGCTAATAAAATTCAAAAGTAATAAACTATATTGAATCATCAGAAATGGCATTGTAATTTTTCTTTAGTGTATAATTACAGTATGAAACTTTATTACGCTATAAAATAATAGAATTTCTCAATTTACAATGTAATTGGTATATTTTAGATTGGTTATTTTACTACGCCATGCCAGTGTTTTTTTTTTGTCATATTAATTAATCAATCACAGTAAAATTTTTAAAAACTTCAATTAAATAAATTAGATTTATTTTATATATATAAAACTCAAGACAAAAGGATGATAAACAAAATATTTTATAACAAAAACAGACCAGTGACAAAATTTATTGCAATTTAGTGTAGAAAAATTCTTAAGTTTTATTATATAGAAAAACAACAAATGCAACACGAATTATTTTATTGTGTTTTTTCAAAAAAAAAAAAAAAAAATAATAATAAAAATTTATGTGATTTTTATTGAATTTTTTGTGAGAAAAAAAAAACAACAAAATCTTATTTTTTTAATTTTTATATAAATTCTCTTGGAAATAATAAAAAGAACGTCTTTATTTGTGCTGCGTTCGTCCCTAATATATACAGTCCTTATGATTTCTTACATCAAATAAGTTGTAATTGACATCTATAGGAATATTTGTTATTTATAAATGGATTTAAGTTAAGCTAAAAGTAAGGAATAAATATGATCTAGAACTTAAAACGTTTTCTAGAACTTAAAACGTTGTTAGATATTTTTTTGGCCTTTTTATACATTTTTAGTAGATAAAACTAATTATTTCATATAAAGTGAATATTTGCGCACACCTAGTAAATCCTAGTATATCTTCTTTTAAATTTTTCGTAATTGACAAAACTATCAAATATCCCTTAAAGTAAAATTTTAAGTAATTTCATTATTTGCTTTATCATGCAATGATAATGAAATAAAAATCGTAGTAGAATAATTAAATTCAACCTTTCACTCTCACAATAGTTATCATCCAGTTTATATGATTGAAAAATATTTCATTCACTTGTTATTAAAATACATTAAAGTATAATGAAAAAGCTATAAATCCCTTAGCGAACAATACGTCTAATTTATACACGAATCCTAATTTTATTTTAAGCCATGTATCTATGTCATTTCCATCAAGTCAGATCAATAAAATGAAAAATAAAAAAAACTTATACTTGGACACATTAATAGAAGAAAAACAATTTTCATATTTTTTGCTTTGTTAAGACAAATTTTAACCACAAATCCAATATATGTCAAGTAATTTTTCATTTGATCAAAATGGAAAATAAAAAAAAAAATAAAAAACTTTATTTGTACACTTGTTGTAATTTCATATATATATATGTATAAAATAGATAACTTAAAATGAATAAAGTTGTATGTAATTTTCTATATATAGTCATCAGAGCGAAGAACGCAAAAGAAAAAGAAAAAAAAACACTTTCAAGTTTGTCGGTAGCAAAAAAGTCAAAAAATCTGATAAAATTTTCAGAAAACAAATTTTAAACTCTCATATTCTTAAATTTTCAACAGCTCATATAAAATTTTATTTTCAATTTATAGTTTTGTGCGCTTAATAAAAGTATGACTAGAGATTTTATATTTTCTCCTCTAAGGATATTATTTATTTAATACTTAAAAAAAAATTATTGGATCGTTACTACTTTGTAAAATAATAGTGTAGTTTGTGAGTTAAAATGTAAAATAAGTAAAAAAAAAATTGTTACTGATATAACTTTATACAGGTTTAAAATAAATGAATAAATTACTTTTACAAATATAGTATTAATTCATTAATAATAAAATTATTTGTGACTTCGGTTTTTTTTAAGTTTAATTTGAAGCTTTATTTTAAGTGTTATATAACAAAACAAATTTAGTTCATAACTCTAGCTAGACTGTACTAATGCAATAACCTATAATTCTAAATGTATATTTTTATTTTTATATTATTGAAGTAATTTTGATAAATTGTATGTAAACAAGTAAGTACATAAGTTCATATACAATACACATTTTGTATTTATGTATAAAAAACAAATCTATTATTCTTATCACTGAATTTAAACATAAATCATTCGCAATATGTCAATATCTATATTACAGTTTTTTTTTTGTAAGCTTATGTATGTATAAATTAAGGGGACAAAATATATTCTTGAAAAAAAAAGTTAAGTGTTATTATTAAGAATATTTGAAGTATGAAGAAATTTACAATGTTTTATATACGTTGAATCAATATAATAATAGTGTTGTTCTTTTTTGTGAATACAAATAATTTTAATTGCTTAGATTGCCATTCTGTGAAGGCTAAGATGTCTAATGTCACTAATCTTGTGACAAAAAAAACATATCTTTTCCACAGAGACCCCATTTAGGTACTTGTCAAAATTTAGATCATTAAACATTAACGGTCAAAATTGGGATTGACCTTATGAAAAAAATAAATAAATTACCAATTCTTGTAGGTACATAATCTGGAAATTTTAAGTTATCACTATGAATCCGCATCTGTACTAAAATAAATAACGATTTAAGTATTTGATTTTTAATTTAAGTCATCGTACAATGTGAAAATATTATTACCAAACGTCAGATCATATTATGTAACAGATTAATTGGTTTTAGAATTTATTTTTTTATCTCTGCAGAAAAATGTGTTAAACTTATGGGTATAATGTATAGTTTTTAGTAAAGTAATCAAAAAATTTCAAAACTTTTTATATAATAAAAATTTTGAAACAATAATTTAATTTTCAACATATGTTACAACTTTGTTTGCAGTTTTAACAAAAAACTGACAACCAAAATTATTAGATAATAGTTGTTATTATTATTATTATTATTATTATCCTGTATGTTACAATAAATATATTGTGTCAAAAAGGGTAATCAAAATTCTGTACATAGTGAGACGACATCATGGTTATCATATCATAATAATATTAAAAAAAAATGTGAATTTATAGAAAAATAAGTTCATTAGATATTCTTGACTTTATTTGAATAAACTTTGAGAATATATGGAACATAAAAATTATACATAGTTAATATCAGTCTAAGTATATGTTGTCTTTGAATTCTAGTCGTTCTCTTTGAAATTTATAATATTGCACAGATAATTTCTTTTGCAAAAACGAAATGCTCAAAACTGAAATAAATTGGGAAAATATAAGAAAACAATTTGCGTGGTCTCGAGTGTAGATGGTAGTGATAGATTAGCTAAAAACAAAATGAAGAATTCTATGCAGTTGTTATCAAACTAAATTTAATGATTTATGTGAGACGATATTTTCAAGTATTTTGACGTATTATTAGACACAAATAGTTCCATACTTTTTCAAATCGATACCAAAATCGGATATTAATAATTCTCTATTTTTAACTCTACAGAATAGTAGCCAATGCGTCCAATTGGTTGCCGACAAACACCTGCTGTGTGAAAAGTTTGCCATCAAGAAAAAATCGGCTTTTAAACTGATAAAACATTATATTTATCAAATTTCTATTTTTATTAAGATACTTATTAATTTTTATGTTTAACAAATAATGTACATAGATAATATTCAAAAAAAAAGTTTCTCCCTAATTTTTTTATTTTTTGATTAACTTCGAAAATAATAATAACGTTCAATGATGTAATAAAAACGTGTCCTTAATTTTAAAGCCAGCTTTATTTCATAATAAAAAAGTAAGCTTTATTTATTTGTCCTTTAATTAAAAAAATAAAATAAAAAAAAAACAAAATATCTATGTAGGTTAAATTGAAAAATTGAATTGTAAATATAACATGCAGTTAAAATTTTGAAAACAAAACTATATATTAAATTTATATGAAGTTATTCATCATGACGACACGACATATAAAATGATCAACAAATTGAAATTTTTTCAATTATTGTTTCCAATAAATATCATTTGTGAATTTTTTGGTTAAATATGAAATTTGATTATCTCGTGGAAAATCACATTCAATCATCCGCTTACAATGTAATGGAAAAAATATAATTTAAAAGAAAAATACTTGAGAAGCAAACGGACGGCTTGAACTATTGTATAAAATAGGATGGAAACTTTAAATATGAATAACATTTTTAATTTACAGATTGAAAGAGAGTAGAAAAAATTGGAATAAGAATTTAAAACTTTATGAATAGCTAAAGCCAAGTAGATGTGGTGAAACCTCGGAACTATTCGGCGTAAATTTAAGATTTAGCAGCAATTTTATAAACAATAAGTAGAATATAATAAAACATTTATAAAAAATTGGAATAAAAGTATTTCATTATTTTTAATACATTTTTTTCGATACATATTATGAACAAAATCTACAAAGGGTTATCAAAGGAATTTATAGATTCCATAATTATTTTCTTCTTAATTCAATAACTAGAGGTGATTACGAAAACTGAATTCTAAGCTTAATAAACGTATTATGTACATATACAATGTTTCATAATATGAATATTAATATCCTTTAAATTGAAAATTTCATAATGTTGTTTGTAATAGCAAAATTTTTATTTGGAAATATAAATTGGATAGAAAATTGAGTGGGCCGTTCAAAATAAATTTTTTAATACCCTTTAAATTAAATTTGGGGTATGCATTATGTATGTACTTATATTAATCATAATATATAATATATCTTCCTCATGCAAACGTTTGCTCATTTGGAACATGAGAATATGGGAGAAACGTAGTCTCTGTAACTTAAAATCATGCTATTGAAATATATTGAAAATTGAAAAAGAAAAGTAATTTATGAATAAAAAAATTTTAGATTTCAATTATATAATATCTTAATGCGAGAAATCTAACGATATCTTATTTTTTTCTGATATACATTGTTGCTAACTTATTTTTATTATAATTTTTTAACAATTCAAAACATTTTAAATATTTCCATCGAATGAATTATTTTATTTTCCTGAAATTAATGTAATTTTAAATATTGGTTATTGAGGGATATCTTTAAGAATTTGATGGTACTGGTAATGGTAATACTTATAATTATTCAAGATATTATTACAGTAGATGAGTTTCAGAAAAACGATATTTTTCATCTGAACTGTTTATATTATTAATTAATTTTACATTAATTATTTATTAAAAATTAAAATATAATAATTTCAAAAATCGAAAAAGAAAATTTCTTGATTCTAACTAAACAAAAATACAAACCTTTCAAAGTAAAGTTTCATATAACTCTATTTACAATATTTGCATAAAATGTTTAAATTATTTATGTTTTACGAGTATTTAACCGAAAAATCTTAAGTTTGCAAACCATGGCCCACTCTAGATAATATGGAAATAAATGTACATTGTACACATTTTTGTATCTTGTTTTTTTTTTGTAATAAAAAGACTTTGTGTACTTAATAAAATAAAAAAAGTAAATTTACGGCTTCAATGGCGCCAAAAAACTTGTTACGCATCACCAGTGTGAGACTTATTGGGTGGTAGTATATGCATGCATAATATACATATAAATTTTATATGGTATCCATAATATCCTTTAGGCAAATTTACACTAATCAAATTGTTTCAAAGTTATGTGGAGAGGGATATTTTATATATTTTGTTTTCATCAACATCCTGGTAACCTAGGGACACTGATGAATTGAGAAAAACACAAAAAAAAAATAAAAAATATATTTGCGATGATTGTATTTTGTTCTATACCAAAAAAGTTCAGAAAAAAAAAAATATTGTTTATTTATATTTATTTTTTTCAATTTAATAAAACTTTATTCTGGGAATATGATTATAATATGAAACTACAATTTATTATTATTTTTTTTTGTTTTAGATTTTGGTACAAGTTTATAGGCAGACATCAGTCTAGTAAACACGTTGATGATGTTACAAAAAAAAAAAGAAGAGAATTTATTTTAAAATTAAAAAGATAGTAAATATACATACAGGGATACAGGCATATCATAAAACATATTTGCATATTTATTTATTTTATGTTTTTCAATATTTTGTAATAAATTTTCTTATTTTACATAAAAAGTTTTTTTCTAATAATAATATTATGAGGAGCAAAATTATTTATGCAATTATTGTTTAAAAAAAGGAGAAAATTGTATGCAACTGAATGCCTACTGATTAGGAAAAAATTATAATTATAATGAAAATCGTTTTATAATGATATTATTTGTTTTTATCAGGTTTGCTCTTGGCTGCCAATATTCAACTAAGAATTTGTATTAATAATTTAAAGCATTATACATTGAAGGGAGTTGTTTAATACTTTAATTATATCATAGTGTATAGAACTAGTACAGAATGATGATTTTGAGTCTTCTTGCAGAACAGGTGGTTTCCCAAGTGGCTTATCTATATATCATACTCTTCAAGTTATAATATTAAAATCACCTAACGATTGTTTTTAAATATATTAAAATAAATTTTAAATAAAATTTTTGCATATAAAATTATTTCTTTAAGAACTCTTTTTTGATTTGAAGAATTAAAATATTTGTAGGTATTAAGATTGCAATTGAAGAATTGAATCAATGTTTACACTTTAAATGCAATCAAAGAAAGAAAGTAATATATAATTGTAAAAAATATTATGTACAAAATAAATGTCTGGAATAAATTTATGTAAATATAATGTACATTATGTATTTATGTTAAGTACTTATGACAAGTATATATGTATGTTCTAGAAATATTTTTTTTTCCATTTAAAAAAAAATGTAATTTTCTATCATTAATTACATTATCACTTTAATGGATAGATTGACATAAAAATTCTGACATCCTAATGTAAGAAACTGCACAATATGAAACTAAAAATATCTTAAGTGCAATTTTCATTATTTTCCATTGTCCTCTGTATATATTTTCTTATATAAGAAAAAACTGAACATATATTTATGTAATATATATGAAGAAAATATATAGAAAAAACTGCATCATTTAAGAAAATTGAAACCATCTATAAAATTGTGTACATGATTTTTCTTTTATTGTTCAAGAAAGTAAGTATCTTAAAAAATCACATCTTGAACCCATAGAAAAATAACAAATAAAAAAAAAATTTTTTTTTTTAACATTTTATGAGCATTATGATTTTTATTTAATTTCAGAACGGCTGTTTTTATTTTATATTATGGTTGGGCTTTAAAACATGAAAAGATTTTATTGATGGAAAATTTACCACAATTTTTGAGCTAAAAAACAGGAAACTATTAGCAGGTTTTTAATGTTTCCGATTCCAAACACTTTATTTTCCTTTTATTAGAAATTTATTTCAATTTAATTTATATAAATTGAAAAGTAAAAGCAAGCGTATATTTACATCTTAGATTTTTAAGCTCTCTATGCGGGCATGTTTTGAATGAGAGGATGATTTTGAATACTAATACTTAAAACTAAAATAGAACTTTTGATTCGATTTTTCCTTTCTAATTGAGCTGATTAAATTTTCCTAATTCATTATATATATAGATATTTATTGCTATTTGGCATTTTAATTAAGAGCCCGTTCCCAAACTGAGACTGTTTTAAATCGTAAAATATACCTTTTCTGCTAAAGAAAATTCCTTTTTTTCAGAAATTGAAATAGACTTGACATTTAATCTGTATCATCTGCAACGTCTGCTTAAATTTTCAATTTTTTGTTTTTTTAAAAATGAGGTGCACTAAAAAGTACACCTATAAACTGAGTTTGTTATGGGAAATTTAAAATTTCCCTTTGCAGATTTTTAAAATATAAAATATCATTTCGGAACGATTTTTACGTCAAAAAATCTTGATTTGTAAAATAATTGTAAAATAACAGCTGTAAAATCGTGTCGTTCCAAAACTAGAAATTCTAGAAATTAAAAAAATTTTTCAGTTTCTCAAATAGTCTCAGTTTGGGAACGGGCTCTAAGTCTTCAGAAAAATTCAATATTCTGTACAAAGTTAGAGTTTTGTTACAAATCTTACGATTTCGAAAATGTCAAACTTCTTATGAAAGGTCTTTTTATTAATACATATTATATTCTCTAAATTATTGAATAAATAAAGGATTATTAATTTTTTTTATGATTAAAAACATACATACATTAAGAAAAGAAAAACAACTAATGATATGCTGAAATGCAAGACTTAAATTTATTTTTTATAAAATTTTCTTTAACTTAATGATGTGTAAATATTTCATTAAAAAAGAGCGCGCAAAAAAAAAGGTCATGTATTTGAAACTAAAAAATGCACTTTGTGCACTCCATGTCCAAGGATTATGTTTTAAGTTCGTTAGATTTTAACATTATATATATATAGACGTAATTGTCTTTATTTTCAAAATTTTATTACTTTTTTCATGCATATTATGTGTTTATAAGAAAAATAAAATTTTTGTTTGCTTTAATAGAAAAAGGATTCCTGCTGGGTTTTTAAAAAGAAACAAAATTTAGTTTCTTTTCTTTTTTAAATTAACTTAAATGTACAAAATGTAGAAAATTTAAGATAATGCTTTAAAAAAAAATTGAGGTTCAGGATCGCAGTCTATATCTATACAACTCTTGTAAATTATACTCTCTGTCAAGTTAAAAAAAGTTGTTACTCTGTGACAAATCTATAATAATCGAATTATGTCTTTCGTAATAATAAGAGCCATAATTAAAGGTTAATGGTTTCTAATAATAATAATGAACGTATCAACAATGTTGCGAAAAAAGTTAATCTATTACACTGGCCTACACTCATTTTGGTGCCTAAGATTTTAGACCTGATTTTGGGTATATTTTGTGAGCTGATACAAGAAAACTAGTCACATTTTTCATATCAGCTCTTTATCTTGATTGCCAATTTCAATACCAAAGTATACAGAATACAAGCGAATTACCGTGTCATTAATCGGTTTCCGTTGATCTTTCATTATATACTCACCGCATATGTAACAAAACATATCAGGATCGTTAATGCAACTTCTTGACTTACTTGCCATCATAAATTTATACGATTAATGTCATAAAAGTAGTCATAACATGGACTGATTTTGAATCAAACCGTAAAAAATTTTAAATAAGAATTGTAGGTAAACCAGAGCTGTCAGCTGACATCTAGTAGCAGCAATGTAGTTCATACTAATTACTTTACCGACTACAGATGCGAACAGAGTTGCACCAATACAAAAAAAAATTTTTGTAGGCCAGTGTTATTGATGTAATAAAATTTTCTGTGCTGCAATGTAATTAGTTTTTTTTGCAACATAAGATTAATATTAAACAATACCGTCTGGCACCAATTTTAAATCAAGAGATCAATAATATTTTATATTTATGTTTTACGATAAATTGTACTGAAATAAAGAAATTAAACATTAAATTGAGAACACATTTTTTTTTTTTTAAATAATAATTATTTTATTATGTACAATTCAATTTTGATTCAAATTGGTATCATTTTTCCATTTCTCTTATTTACTAATACAATTTAATTTTTTCAGCTAAAAAAATTATTTTGTAAAAATATTTTCAAAAAATTGTTTTAACAATATTTTTATAAATTTATTTTCTATTTTCTTTGTAAACTGACACCACATAATTTATTTTTAATAAGAAAGGACAATTTTGTAATCTTTTTTTTGAAAATTATTCACCCATAAAAAAGAAATCGTATTAATTTACAAGAAGCTCAACATGACCTAAAAGGATCACCAGGGATATCAAGCGGATAATGATTTTGTTGCATTTTTTCGCCATAGAAAAATATTTTTTAAATATGCTTAGAAAATAGCATTGTGTATTATATACCTACATAAATTGAAGTTTTTTAAAGATATTATTATTAAAGGTATCAATAAACCTGTGTAAATTTAGTTTAAACATTTTAGATAATGAATTTCGAAGTTTTCGACATAAAACGAAACATATAGGTTGTCAGTATATTTGAAGATTCATAAAAAATTAACTAAAAGAGACCATTCGAATTGATAAAAGTAAAAAAGAAACTCTGATCTGTTCTGAATATATCATTTAGCAGCGCTTTGAAACCCACATATCAATTTTCATCGAAATTCGATTAAGTTCCTACCACGAAAAAAGGGGCGCTAAATTTCTTTTTTTAGTTCCAACTTTTAACCATTTCAATTTGAATAAATTTTCAGATCTCAAGAAGATCCTTTATACTAATCTAATTTTAATATTAGTTTATCCATTAGAATTAGACGATTATTTTCAATTTAAAAAAAATTATTAAAAAAAAACGTATTAAGCAAATTCCAAATATTTTACATTTTATGCTTATATCTATGAAATAGGAATATTTTAGAAGAGTATTAGTTAGTTGGATACATTTTATTGTATATATTCTCAGTTCAAATGTTGAATGTGCATATTTAATTAACAACTAAGTATATCAATTAAGTTTTATAGCAATTTAACTTTGCTTAGCTGATTTACAATAAGTATAAAAAAAATCAATTTAAAACAATATTGTATTCTTAAGAGCCTATAACTTCAAACCTTTACAACGATTTTAAATTGTTTTAATCTAATTTGTTTTCTTTATCAGAATTTTTTTTTGGTAATCAGAAAACCCAAATATCAAACTTCTTTTATGAAATAACATTCTAATTTTTAGCCCTCAAGTTCAAATTAAAGGGATATTTTTAATATAATCCTGAACGAAAAAAAAAAAACAAACAAACAAATTTTTGTTTTCATTAAAAAGTTCTAATAAATTAAGTTTCTTGCCTTAAGTAATTTTCATATTTTGAACCATAATAAAATTTTAGTGATATTTTTGTCATTATTATGGGAGAAAAGATTTTTGTTTTTTTTTTTTGCTTTCAAGGACTTCTTCCACTATTTTGTTTTTTTTTTCCTGTTCACCAGGATTGGGAAGATAAAATATTATATCCTTTTGAATACAATCTGGTAAATTTTTTATTATTTTTATTTATTTTAGTTTTTTATTTAGTTTTTTTTTTTTTATTTTTTTTTTTGTATGAAAAATATTACAAACAAAACTAATATATCTATAAGTTTAAAAATAATAATAATAAAAAAAAATAATAATATTTATTTTTCGCTTTTCTACGGCAAATTTTTTTTTGTGGCAGAGTAAAATCGTGATACCTACGTAAGTTAAGAAAAAGGTTTCTTGTTGAAAACTTTTGGGAATAAATAATAATACTGAAAATATATAAATAAAGAAAAAAGATATTTTTTTTTTTGTAAAAAAATATTCGCGAATACCTTCAAAAAAAATTATATACATAAATATATATAAATTTTAACCAAGATTATTTTTATTTTATTCCACTTTTGCTAAAACTAAACTAATAACCGAAATAAAAGAAGAAATTCAAAAAAAATATATATTTATGTATATGCAACACCTATCTAGAAAAAAAAAGAATATATTTTCAAAAGGATTGAAAACATTTATCAAATAATGGGGAAAAAAAGAAGCTATTTGAATTTTCAAAAGTGGATTATACAAAAAAATAAAAGTTTTTTTTTTTTTGTTTTTTTATATATTATTATTATTCTTATAAAATTTTCGCTTAGTTAATAAATATCATTAATCATTTTAATTTTTTCAATTTTATAGAAAAATTTATAGAGAAAAAAAAAATTCGCAAAAAGGCACTAAAATTTTATTTTTTTTTTTAATTTTTAAAATTAACTTATTAATTTTTTTTTTTTTTGATAAAATGAAGTGGCGGGAAATTTTTATATATCTTTTTAACTGAATTCGTTTCGGATTAGCTATTCTTGAGTTCTATTAAGTGTAATAAATCATTGTTGGGAGAAAGACCGAATATTTGAAACTGAGAATGGTTTTGTTTCCTTTCATTGGCAGCAATCGAGACTTATTGAATGTGTATTAGACATCTTCTGCTCTTATTCTGCTATTATTGTTCTCAAAATCGTTTGACCCTAATTCGTCTGCCAACTATAATGGTATTGAAGTTTTGATATGGATGCATCATCCAAAAGGATTTTTGTAAGTTCACTCCATTAAAATTCCTTAATTTTTGTTGTGAAGATTCAAAATTTATAAAATTAAATTTAAGGGCAAAAAAAAAGAAAATAAAAAAGGGCTGATTTTTTCACCTAAAACTTTTTATCTATATAATATTATATTTGATTAATTCGAAGCGTAAAAAAGAATATAGATTAAATTAAACACTTTGGTAATTTGTTTAAAAATTAATTTTATTTTCTTTAAGTTCGAGTTCTGAATTTATTTTATAGTTTTATTTTCACCACAATTGTAAATTGTTTTTTCTCAATCTTTCTAAGTTTTAATATGATAATTGTTAGGTTTTCCATATATTCATGCAATTAAATAACGAATGAAAATAAATTAAAAAAAAAATATAGGATTTTTTCCACATCTAAAAAGTCAATTGGAAATTCTGGAATCAATTTCAAAATCATACTTTATCCAATTTTTTTTCAAAAATTTCAATTAATATCTTTTGATCCCAATTCTAATGCATCTCTAAATATTCGACTGTACCTGTACCTTCAAAATTTAAAAAAAAAAACCAATTAACTTTTTTTTTTGAAAATCATAAAAATTCATAATTCAGTTCATCCTAAAATCCAATACGATAATTTAGAGATTCCTTCATACAAGCACATATCGTATAATTCATATTATAAATAATATGATTTTGAGAGAATGAAAATAAATTATATTTTCAGACTCATAGGAAAATCAATTTACTAAGCGAAAAATCGAGTTTACATTATTTTTTTTCTTTGTTTTTGTTTTCATTTATTTTATTTTTTGTAAACATATAATAAAATATTTATAGTCATTGCATATATTTCTATCTATTTAATATATAAAAGCGAAGTTGTCTCTTTGTCTCTTTGTCTAATCCGAATAGGCTCCTAAACCGCTCAACCGATCGTTTTCAAAGTTATACCATGTCTTTCTCTCATATGTCGAAGGTCGTTATAGGCTATTTTAAAATTTGATTGGCCTCCTACCCATGTTGCAGAAAAATGTTGCAGCAACATGTTAGCAACATATTGTACTATCGTGCGAAGCCGGGTATTTCGTTTAGTACATACATATATATAACTCATATCCTTGGCGCTGTGGTGCGAAGTAAAATTGCATATCACTTCGTACAATTTAATTTCACCGCAAAACTTTTTAATTTTATTTATTCTGTTTTTAAGTGGTGTATGAATAAAATAAATATAGGTATTTGCGTATGTACAAAGTACTTTTAGGGAAATGTGTAAATATGCAATTTAAAACTAAATTCTTTTCCTGTGTGATCTTTTTTAAGTTTTAAAGAATTTTGACCTAAATTTAAAAAAAATTTTTTTTTTTTAATTTCTTAAGTTGGTTCGTTGAATAGATTCAACATAGCATTTGAAATTAAATTTTATGTTAGGTATATTTTAGAATTCCTTAAGAGGACTTGGTACCGGTTTTCATTTTTTGTCCCTTTTTAAACGCAGTTTTATATTATTTTAAAGTTTAATTTAGAATAAACATTTCATTCACAACCAGTTGTGTAGAACGTAAATACCAGTTGTGCAGAACTATAACATTTACTAAATACTAAATGTGCAGAACTATACCATTTGTGCAGAACTAAATACTAAACACTAAATGTGCAGAACTATACCATTTGTGCGGAACCTAAATTCCAGTTGTGCAGAACTATACCACTTGTGCAGAACCTAAATACCAGTTGTGCAGAACTATACCAGTTACGCAGAACCTAAATTCCAGTTGTGCAGAACTATACCAGTTGTCTCCAACCCTCTTTTTAATTTTCATTAATGACCTTCTGCAATAAACACTCAATCCGATCCACAGCTTCGCCGATGACAGTAACTTGGTGGCATGCTACGTTTTAATTAATAGGAAATCAGGATCTTCAAATGCTGTAACTACGAAACGAAATTTTCTACAAAGTAGAATAAATCACGACCTATCCTAAATTTCACAATGGGGTCTTCTCAACATAGTTGAGTTTAACGCTTCTAAAACGCAATGCTGCATTATTTCTAGAAAGCTGTCAACTTTTGAGCCCCAATTTTCTTTTCAAGGCGAGAGTATTGGAAAATCTGGAAACCTTGACATTTTAGGTTCGAAAATAACCAGCGATCTGAGTTGGAAAATTCATATTTTCAAAACGGCTAAAAACGCAGCTAAATGTCTAGGTTTTCTAAAAAGATGTAAACAATACTTTCCTCCCTCTGATCTCTTTAACATTTACAAATCCTACATACTACCGAAATTAAAATATAATTCACATATACGGGCTGGTGCTACTAAAACTCATCTTGAGTATCTGGACAAAGTTCAGAGAAGGGCCATTAGATTGATCAACGATCACCAAACCACCAGCTCTTTAACATCACTCAATCACCGTCGCAATGTAGGTTCACTTTCAATTTTCTATAAATACCTTGTTGGAACGGATACGTGTTCCCTAGAAGTAAATGCCCTACTCACTCCACTTTAAGTATTTTCACACCAAACACGTACCGTTTCAACGTCACACCTATATTCCGTGACTTGAATTGTTTTTGCATAGGTTTGTAAGCCCTCCTCATTTAATTGGTAATTAATATATTCAAACAGGCATAATAAGAGTTAATTAAATTATACACATTTTGAAACTTTAAAGTTCATTACTACAACTAATATTCATTAACACCAAATTCTGTGAACAAATTATAAATGTCCATTGTAAGTAAGTGTATGTATATGTTACAAAATAATATAAATCAGCCATTTGAATAAGTTAATGCATTTGAAATAAAATATGATTTAGATTTTTCGAATATTTCTCCTAATTTTTTTTTGCTATTACTTCATCATTATATATTGTTGAATTCTCCATCTTTTGAATAAACTTTAAAAATGAAGCTTTCTAAATTATAATTTCTTTGACTTCTCTCAATATTACATACTTTTGTTTGTATTTGTACATAAAAGTTTAGTTACATCCTTTTTATATATATTCGGAAAGTTATGAAAATTCTCATTGTATATATCTATTTTTTTTTATACTGTTTGCCGATAAAGCTTTTATTTAATCGTGCATATATAAAATTTTATTTCAATTTAGTTCACTTAAAGATTTGAAAGTTGGAACTTTGTACATTTTGTTCGAAGTAGCAAAAAATATTTCGTATTTTTATCTTTTAAGGAATTTATGATTTATAATGAATTTTCTTGAGGAGATCAGTTATCGAGCTTGAAGTTTCCTAGAATAGAGTGTTAAAGATTGCCATTTCAATCAACAATTAACCTAGAAAACAAGACAAAAAATCAAATAATAACTGATCGCCTTATATCTATGTTTAAATCATATGAATAATATATAATTTTACACATTAATCTAAAAATTGAATGTTTACAAAATCTTTTAACGACATTTTAAGGTGCCCTAGATGTTAATATTACTTTACATAATACATTTCATAAATAATACATAAAATAAATTCATGAGCCATTTGATCCTTTTTAATAACTCTTTTTTCGAAATTTGCAGGATGCACTTCAAAAGTTTAAGAAAATTAAAAATTTTGTGTATTTTAATATTTAACACTACTTAAATTGTATTAACTTAAAAAATAGGAAAGCTGAATCTTAAAATAACACATAATTTTTTGACTTTAGTAACGTGTAACGAGATTCCTATTGTCATTATCTGTTTACTATTTTTAGTGAAACATCAAAAAAAGGAAAATTTAAAGAAATAGCTAGAAAAAGCGTTGATTTTAAATTTTTCGCCTCCAAATTCAGAGTGAAGTAATACAATCTTATATTTATGAGACGATTTTCTAATGGCATTAAAATATATGATTTATCAAGAGACTGAAAAGTTATTGAAAATTTTGAATTCTTGTCAAATAACTCTTATATACCTGAATTTATCAAATTGATGTCTTTTATATTTTTAAACTAATAAGAAAGAAATTAATAATTTTCTTTCACAATTTTCCATAATCATCCGCAAAAAAATAATTCAATATTGAAATAAAAATCTATTTTAAAAACACAAAATTTTTTATTAAAGTTTTTTAAATATATAAATATTTCTATTTGTAATTTTGTTCAAAAAAATAAAATAAAAATAAAACTATTTAATATTCAATTTCACAATTGCAATTAAATAACAATTGCAGCATAAATAAGAAAATAGAAAATTTTAATTATGCAAACACCTTTTTCCTTTTTTTTTATTTTGTTTAACTTTTGTCAAGATAATAAAATATTCATTCAGACGATTTTCTTAGCGCATGCAATGAAAAATCGGGTTTAAAAATAAAAATATTTTTGTGTACATATATAATCTATTTTCTTTTATTTTTGTTTATTTTATTATTATTTTTTTTATTTATTTTTCCTTTCAAATAATCAAGTTAAATTTTATATAACAACTATCAAAAATAATGTTTTGTTTCAAGGAAAAGTTCATGGATTTTAATTTTCTTTTATTTTATTTTCAAGCCAAAAGAATTTTTCTTTATAATCTTTTCATGAGAAAATTTCAATATTTTTAGTTTAAAATATTTTGATGAAACTAAAATTTATTTAAATGCATTATTTTTTTTTTTTTTTCAGTTTTATGACAAATAAGTAGATTGTTTTTCCAGAAAATTCACACTTATTTTGTGAAAAATGTTTACTGTAATAAAGTTGCAGGGATTTGGTACAAAATATAAGATAGATCTGTTAAACAAAATGAAAGTGAAAATCGAGTTTTTCGTAAAATACTGCATAATTTAATTAAGAAATTTTTTTATAGAATAAAGCTGCGATTTACATATAAAAGCTGATACAATGTGTTTGTATATTAAAAATTAGGTTTTTGGGTGATAGTGTATAAACAAAGTCTACTAGAGATTAGGTTAGTGTTCATATGCACAAAAAATTAAACACTTTTAGTTGTCAAAAAAAAATAAATAAAACTTAGAGATTACTCCAAATAGATGTGCTAAATAATTTTTTTTTCGTTTTGTAGTTCTGAATTTATACTTGTTTATTTTGAGGGCTGCCTGAACTCTGAAGTCCATTTCATACGACCATCTGACCTCTACTTCTAGAACTTGTTTAGAAATTACTATTTAAACGCAATGTCACAAATTTCAACTAGGTTTTTCAATTCTCAAAGTCAATAAATCATGATCAGACAACGTTGGCCAATGAAGTTTAATTTTTTTCATATAAATTATTTTTTTTGATAATAATGCTGCATAGAGTTATAAAATTCATTGCATGACATTGTTTTCGTGTTGTTGTATTCCGATAAATTGACAAGAACATTGAAATATTGATTATTCGAATTATTTATGGAATAATTTTTTTTTTCTTTTTACTAATGAGATTTATTTTTATATTATGTACAACATTAAAAAGAAATGTAAGGCCATTTACCTTAGAATAAAATTAGCTTTAACAATTTTTATCAACATTTTTTATTTATTCTTTTTCATTTTCCTTTTCTTATCCATCATTAAGAATTTTGTTAATAAATTTTTAAAAATATTCTTAGGACTAGAGATTTCATTTAACAAGGACATTTACTTCATATATGTATAAATGTATATATATTAAAATGAATTATAAAAAGGAATATATAGCAGCAGGTGTTTCGCATTTTTCTCTGAAAAAAAGAAAATTCCCGATTTAAAACATTGTCTTCTTGGAATTGGAAACATTTTCACAAGTATAATTTTATTATAAATTCAATCCCTTCGTGATTTTATTTGAGTTATTTATAAAATTAATCATAAGTAATTATTTTTCATGGCCAAGAAAATTAGGGTTCAATGATCCATCGTTATTTAAAGATTTTATGAAAATTTAAAGAAGGTGGATAACAAAAAGTAAAATTAACTTATGCCTAAAAATTTAAGTCCTTAATGGAGTCCATTCTTAATTACAAATTCGCTAAAAAATATTTATTTGCATTAGCTAGAAAAGTTTTATATTAAGTCAAATTATGTCATATTAGGTATGTAATTAATTTTGAGAAAAAATTGCTTTAATTTAATTTTGCTCAAAATTTAAGTTGTATCTCGTACGTAGGTTTGATAAATAAAATCAATTCGTATAATAACGATACAACATTTGTAGCTTTACCTGAAGTGTAACATACAATATTTTCTAGACCCTCGGAATATGGAAGTAATTATTTTTTAGACCTGCTAAGAGCTAAAAAAGCTTACAACTATTTGATTTAATATTTGGTGGACGTTTCGGTTAGATTCTCATCAGAATTACAATTTATCGGAGATTGAAAATTCAATAAAATTTGTAAGTAAATTTTATGAATCTGTTTAGTGACCAATCTTCCTTGCAGACAGTATTAAATAAAAATATTAAATGGTATTTGTAATATAATGAATTCTCATATTATTATATATATTATAAAGACAATTTTTATTTATAATGTATAAAATTGTTGAGAATAAGAATTAAAGAAAATATTTATTACCTTAAATTGGCCTTTTCATGCCATCAACTCATTACCAATCCATAACACGAAATACTATTAATATTTTCTTTCTTTAGTTTATTTTGTTGTGTATTATATATTTATATACATTATTATGTACAAGTTTGTATCTATTTCGGTTTTCTATATAAGTATCTTATAATTTTTTTTTTACGGTTTTTCTTTTCATGGAAAATGATTTAAAAGAACCTCTTATCCTTTAACAAGGTAAAAATAAAAAAACAACCAACTAAAAACAGGAAATGTGAAAACATTTCAATGAGATTGAAAAGGTAACTTAAGAATATTTATGGAATTATTGGGAAACAAAGGACCAATTTATATTATATAGGAAAATTGGTATATTATATTTTATTATTTTACTTTTATTTACATTTCAATAATCTGTAAGTCTATTAAATTAGATATTCGAGTGATTGAACATTTTATTAAAGCAATTGAATTTCATTTTTGCTTCTATTTAAACTGTGTGGTATTTATAATTACATTCTAGCAGCTTTTTTTCATGATAGGCTTTTTATTTTGATTGAATTCGTTTTTACTTGCTCTTTTAACGAATATCTGAAAACTAGAACAAAACTTAGTAATACATACATTGCGGTATCTTTAAACTATTAAAAAAAAGAATTTTATTTATAAATTTTAAATTTCATTTCACTAATTCTTCTGTGTAAATACAAAAGAAGAAATGCATAAAAATAAAAAATAATTATGTAAGTTTTATTTGGATATGAAATATAATGGTAATGGGAAGGAAATGTTTTACCATAATTGAGTTTAGTTTATAATGAGTTGACAAAAAAGTCATAAACATTTGTTTTTTTTTTTTTTTCAAAATTATTGTCAGTATTTGTATATAATATCGTTACATGCATTATGTTTATGTTGCCTGTAGGAAATGAAGTTTAACAATAAAAATAAATGTAAAAATATCTATACTACTAGCTTATAGAAAATATTTTTATTTAAATAAGTTAGGCATACTCGAATGTATTATCATCTGTAGGTAGAAGAAAAATGAGCTGCAATTCATTCAAAAATAAAATATGTAATGAGTTTAAATATAAAGTCAAATCAGAAAAAGCTTCGGAATGTCAAGAAAGAAAATTGTTCAATATTGAACAAAAGTGCTCTTATAGATCATTCATATCATTTTTTGGGAGTCCCAAACATTTTTTGTCCTAAAATTTGATTGAAAGGCCGTTTAAGATTATGTTAAAGTTTAATTTAGAAAAAAAAATTGCTTTTGAAGTTTATAATATGCACAGAATTTAACATTAGAATTTAACATTAATTATTTATCATTGAATGAAATTCTTTTGATGAATGTATCTGGCTTGACAAATACTTTTAAAAACCAATCTCAATAGAGCGTTTTGTCTGTCCCAGAAGAAACAAAAAAAAATATTTTTTTTATTAATATTGATTTAAAACATTAATATGTAATTTAACATAACTTCTTAAATTTTGTGTTATATGTGACATTAAAGTGTCAAAAATCTAAATCTTTTATTTTATTCTTTTTTTATATACACATTTTTTTTTTTTTTTTCATAAAATATATATAAATATATTTAATTAGATTCATTCTTTTAATGTTCTTTGAATGGTAAAAGTTTCAGCAAGAAAAAAAAAAACTTTTTAAGTTTTCTTCAAAAAAAAAATAAAATAAAAGCTGTAAACAAAAAATTAATAAAACAAGAAAAAAAAACGATCTAATGTAATTAGCTTGTAAGATTGTTTTGATGTGGTAAAAAAGATTACGATTTATTTATTTTTTTATTCAAGTGTTTCAGGAATTTAACAACGTACATATTAATAATTTGAAGCGTATTTTTCTTGGTATGAAAAATTCATAAAAATGATAGCAAAAACTCGACCTTGCCGTAGTTGTGGAGTTAAAAAAAAAAAATTTTCAATTTCTTGATCTTTTAAGAAACATTAAATGCCCGACCTGGATCGAGAATCAGAACATCAGAACAATACTCTGTAAAATATAAAGAGCCTAGCCGTGACAAAATATTGAACGCGCCGACAAATCCCTGTTATTCTTTATTTAAATATACCTACTAGAATTCATTGAAATATCATCTATTCTTTCATATTTACTTTTTTATTTAATGACTTTGTTTTTATTTAAATAAAGTTGGTTTCGATACGTTGAAACTTTTCGACAGGACAATCTTATCATTTCACCATAAATTAAAATTCAAGGAATGAAAAAAAAAACTACGTTGTATCATTTCATGGTATGGTTTCTTTTAAATTAAAGGAATTTTCTGCAACAAGCATAATTTATTTTAGGATTTAATTTTCAACATAATAATTTCATGCATGCTATCTCAATGTCATTTAAGTACTATATGTAGTCTGTACTATGTACTATAAGT
Organism: Hybos culiciformis; assembly: GCA_964007475.1. Lineage (NCBI taxonomy): Eukaryota > Metazoa > Arthropoda > Insecta > Diptera > Hybotidae > Hybos > Hybos culiciformis. Next base: position 144,728,292 of record OZ023273.1, on the reverse strand, counting down.
ATGTAAGTATGAATGCAAATATTTATAAGTTTAAAATGTACATAGACAAAAATTAATATTATACTTACAACTAACGATATATAATGTACATATATTACGTTTAACATCATAGATGTTTACCAAAATGTCTATAAAAATGTACAAAAATTTATGTTGAATATATAATATGTTATATATATTATGTTATGAATATCATAAAACAAAAATTTTTGTAAATTGGCATCTTGTAAATTTTCCACAAGTTTTTAATATGATTTTTTCATTGTGTTTGTTTTTGACTGTATATGATATGACGAATATAATACATTAAATTCACTATAATAACAATAATAATAATAATAATTTAAAATGACATTAAAAATTTACACCTAATTAATGAAATGTTTGAAAAATTTCCTGCAGAGGAAATAAAAATAAATAAATATGTATTTTATATAAGTACATATATTTATGTGTATGTATCATATAGCTCATTCTTGTGGGATTTTTAAGATATCTATACAATGTTTTTGAACATAAAAACAAACTTTTTCTTATGTATAATACAATATACATATATTTTTTTTAAACAACCCACAAAACATATGTAATTTTAAGGATAGGTATTCATAGTATTATTATTATTATTTTTATTATGTAATATATGTTATAGTTAAGTAAATAATGAAAATTTGAAGAAAATGTCTAATTTGGAAAATATTTTTTTTTTTGTAGGTAAGGATATTTTTATTTGTATAAAAGTTTATATACACAACATTTATTTATTTATCTATTTATTTACAAACATGTCTTATCGTCATTATACGAATTTTATAAACATTCTTCTTTCCTTATTTTTCTTATGAATTTTATTTTTAAAATTAACAGCTGAAATCATGCGAATAAAAATAAATATTTCTTCAAAAAAAATATCTAAGTAATAAGTATATGTATTTATATACTTAACAGAATATTATTGTAGATGTCTGTTGGTAATGTATAATATATAAAAACTTGTTCAATTATATACAGTGTAGGTATGTAGAAAAACAAATTTCATATGAAATGAATTTTCAGTCAAATGCATTTCAATTTCATGTAAAAATAAAAAAATCTGAATTTCAAATTTAAATAAAAATTATACAAAATTTAATATACAATTCAATATAAATTTTATTTAGTATCTTTTTGTCGCCTTCAAGACATAAAAATTTAGATTTCAGAATTTAAATCTGTGAAATTATAGTTACGAGTCTATATTCATTTTTGTAAAAGACGTCTTGATCTGTATTTATATTTACTAAGCAGCGATCACAGAAAGGCAAATTTAAATCTATAATTAAAAAAATTGAATTAAATGATTACATGAAGGGAGAAAAATTAGAGACTCTACGATAGTTAGATCTTAACATATATAACATCCAAAGTGTACAAAAACTAAAATTTGTTAACAGGTTCTTAAATGGTCTCCATAGGATATATTTCTAAAATAAAATTTGATATTTTGAGCATAATACATTTTAGGTTTCATTTATTTTAATTTCTGATTTCCAGCGAAAAGTAACTATCATTGAACGTTGGTGTTTTAAAAATTATGTAAATTTTTCTTACAATTTCCTCAATTTTCAACATGATAATTTTTTTTATTATTATTCTTAATGGTTATTCTGAATTTCAAACAATAGTTTTATCAAATAAAATTTCTAAATTTAAATTTTTGTTATTATTATTCCTAGAATCTCCTACTATATATATATAAAATAAAATGTAAATATGTAAAAGAATATATATATATATATATATTACCAAACATACATATTATGTATTTAACCTCAAAATATACTTTTGGTTGGATTCTATATATAGGAAAAATTGCTGAAAAAAAAAAATCTTTGATATTTTCCATTTCAAACAACCTCAAAAAGGGATTGGCATAATAAATTTGTTAAAAATAAGCTCAATATAACAAAGTTTATGTGGTAACTATACAAAAAAAAAAAGAAAGTCAAATCCTTTTCCTTTATAAAAATTTGATAACTTCTTTCACACATTTTTTTTTCCCCAAAATATTTCAAATCGTTATCGATTTGTTATAAATACATTTAAAATATGTGGAAAATAAAAATTGATTGATATTGAAATTCTTGAAATACGCTGAATTATAAAATTTAGCGAAATTTAACCCTTTGCAATACGACTAGTAACGTGTTGTTAATACTGCAGTGAAATGTTTCAGAAAATTATTTTTTCTGCTTAATGATATTAAATTTTAAATTGAAATTTTATAATCCAAGAGTTTTAAAGAATGGTGGACGAATTTCTCAGTGCCCAGACAATAATAATTTCTTTTTTCGTGCTTTCTAGTGTTATATTTTGCATATTCAAATATTTTTGTACAATGTAGATTTAAGACAGAATTTCTGAGTTATTATCTAGCCCAGTATGATTTTATTTATTCTAAATCATTAATATTCTGCGGCTTCAAAGTTGATTTTTTAATTCAAGAAACATAATTTTTTTAGTAATTGGTGGCTTTAACGTAAAATAATATGTAATTTGTAACATATACAGTTTAATATGTTCGTATTAAAATATTGAAACTACAAGATTAAAATAATAGAATTTCTTTTGAAGTCGAAAGTTATAAAAATAGAGAAAAGGAAAATCTCTTAAGGACTTTTTGAGTTGTTTTACTTAAGCAATGGTATACAAAAAAAAAAATTTAAAGCGATTTGCTCTTATTTCTATCATATGTGATGAATATTGTTATTTTTTTTGTCTTAGAGGCAATAAACTTTAATAGAATTATCCCCAAATTAATAAAATATTAATATATACAAAACCAAATATTTAATTTTTAATTTATTTTGAAACGCATATTTACCCCATTATTCGCATGCTTAAAATGATTGTGACAATATTTATTTGTATTAATGTCAAGAGTAAAACCGAATTTAAAATAATGTTTTTTTCTGGATTGGGTCAAAATTGAAGAAAAACAAGCAAATAGAATAGGAACTAAAATAAGCTAATTATCTAAAATCAATTAGATCAATTTAAAAGCAATTTAAAGGTGTATGAATGCATGATTTAATGCTACCTAATATTTAAAAAATATCTTAAAGGGCACCTTTTTCAACGTTATGTGACCTATTTATTATTTATGAGATAACCCCTAATATCTTATGAATGAAAAACATTTTAAATACTAATTTACATTGCATCTGAGCAATACCTCATTTAAGATGAAAACATAAAGAAATATTTGCAAAAATTTGAGCAACGCACAAAATATATACAAATAATTTTTTCATCATTTTCAATTATGTAAATTATCCTCATTCTCATTCCGGCTTTCAGAGAGAGCAGATCGCTGTCTTAATAAAAAAAATTTAAAGAATTAAAAAAAAAAAAAAAATTAAAAAAATAATACAATAAAATCTTAAAAAAAAACCGTATAGGACTATTTTGATATTTAGTGAATTTATTCATAAAATGTCAAAATGGACTTGGACGACATTCAAATGGACTTAGATGACACTAATAAAGGTAAAAAAAGAAAAAATAGTGAGGTTACTGATGGTGATATATCAAAATCAGAAAGCGAATTCCAAGAAGGAAAAAGAATAAATAAAAAAAAATCTGATGAAGAAGATGATGGAAAAGTTAAAAAATGTAAAAAAAAGCAAAATATGACCCAATTAAAAGCTGAAAATTCAAATTTGAAGGTAGAGATTGAAAAACTAAAAAAATTAATCGAAAAACTGGTGAATGTAAGCCAAGATAACAGTAGTTCAACAATGGAAAATAATTCAACCTTAGAATTTGTACAGCAACCTCAAAGAGTAAACACCAACCAATTTGCATTATTAGATGAAGAGCAATATCAAACAAAAGAAAATAATAAAGAAAAAAATAACAATATAATAGAAATAGAAACAATGTATAATTTTGAAGAAGAAATAATTAATGAAGGAGAAAAAAACTTTAATAATGAGAATTTAGAAATTCTATTAAACGCAAAATCAAAAAATTTAAGTAAGAAAACGAAAAAAATCAAAATTTTAACGAACAAAAATGATGGAAATGGAAATAATGACAATTCTTCTACTTGCAATACAGACAATATAAATAATACCACAAGCAACAACTTACAAAAAACGAACACAACACAGAAGAAGATAAAGCTACCACCAATTATAGTTTATAATCAAGATGTATCTGATTTAAGAAATATAATAGCAATTACACTTAAT